>VXBT01010005.1:78843-355746 GCA_013400235.1 Oriolus oriolus | reverse complement strand
AAAAACTGAAACAAGAGTGTTTTTAAAAATATTCTGTCCAACACTTTTCTTCTCTCTAGCAAGTTTCTCCCTCTAGAAGAAGGTGCACGCTTCCAAATTGTGTCAGGAGAATCTATCCTAGGCCATTCTATCTTCTGAGTCTCACCCAGGGACTGTCTGTAAAGTACTGGTTGGCCTGTGCTCAAGTCATTCCAAGGAGCCTAGTAGCAGCTTACAAGACATGGAGGATGGAGTGGCAGCATTGAAAAATACCCCGTGCACTCACACCTTTTGAAAAAGCATCAATAGGATCTTCCCAGACAACCTGGTTTTGTCAGACTTCTCCCAGGGAAATCATGTTCCCTGTCTTTAGCATTCAGACTCAGGTGAAATAGGGAATGGCATTGAGAAACTTCACTTGAAGCAAAAAAAAAAGCAAAAACCAAAAATCCCCAAACTGAAACCACCAAACAACCAGTTTCATTTATTGCTAACCTTTCTGGTTTTTACACAGCAAGAAAGTTTGAAAACAACATATTTTATTTGCTTTGTTATTGGGGTGAGAGAAGGGTTGCTCTCTGCAGTACAACTAAATTTAGAATTTTCAAATATATCACAAATCATAAATTCTGGCTTTCAACTGACTCTGCTTACAACCAAAGTAAAATGTTGAGCGGTGAAACAGTTGCAGCAGGGAACTCATTCAAAGGCGAAAAAGATGCTGCTACATGACCCAAGAAGAGAATAGTGTCCTGATTCTTGATGAAAATAAGAATCCAAGAGAAGGAAGGAAATTTCAAGGTGATCCAGAGACAAACATTGTTTATATTCAATTAAATTTCAAAGCTAAAATCCCAACCGAATTGTTTTCCATCTACTGTGTGTTTTATGCCATGGTGCCATATGCTACAGTTTGGAATACTGTCTCCCTGAGTTGTCTTTTAATTGGCTTGACCTATGGGAAAGATGGCAAGAAACCAAACTAATTATATCAACTCACCTCCTGCTCTACAAAATCTGCTATAGAATGACATGTCAGATGAAAAAATAGCAACAATAGAAATGCAAATACAGTTTCTTAACATATTTCTACACACTGGACCTTCTTTACTGCAGTATCATCTAATGGATTTCTAAGGATTTTCTTGACAAATTAAGCAGATTCAGATCTCAAAGTGCAAAAGTCCTTTTTCAGTGAGGAAAAAAACCAAAAGCAACTCATAGCATTTATTTTCCATAGAACTCTTTTTAAAGTAATTAGCAGTACTTGCAAAATGAGCAGGCCCCAATCCAGAACAATTAGCTCATTTTCAATTAAAAATAGACTCACTATTTTTATGCCTTCTACTCAGCATATATCAGTGTTACTCTCCATTTACACAGCTTTGAATTTGAATATCATTTCTAAACCGAGAAACTGGAAGCTGATGTCAAAAAAAAAGTGAAGCCGGTATCAGATATTTAAGAAAGCCTTATTCAAAGCCACAGTTGCATGTCCCCAATGTCAGCAAAATAAGCACCTTATCCCAACTAATGCCATATCCATTTTACAGAGTGATGTTTGAAATGATGAACAATGGAAAGCTTGTGAATGTTATCCCTGGCACATTTTGAACCCAGCGTGGAGCGCATTAGATACAAATGGGTAGTATTTTAATGACTGCTTACACTGAAATGATAAAGTGTGGTTTACATGCTTTTGACCACCTGAAGGGTGGTAGTTCCCCACTCTTTGTTAGGCCGGTATCTCTCTCTCGCCTAATTGACACGGAAGATATCAGGGTAATTTACTTAACCATCAGTGACTTACAGACTGGTGAAATGAGCACCACGTTAAATCCTAAAGGTTCAATCCTAAAGATTAAATCCTTGGAATAGATTTCTGAGAGATTTAATCAATGTTTTTCGATGAAGAGCACACATAAATATTTGCTTATTTGTCACATCCAATCCATATATTGGTTTACAAGCATGAGTGTGCATCCTCAGTGTGCATTTCAAGTACAGGTCTACATTCCAACAGACTTTTAGAACACGTTTCTGTAGGTATCTTGGTTTTGTAGGTAAGAGAATAGCCTAAAAAAACCCCACTTAAAACAGTACACAGAATAACTATAGAGGCTTAATGAAACCACTGGGAAAGAATGAATTGACTTTCTCTACTAAACAGTTCAACTTTAATACAGAAAAGCCTGTGAATATCTCTTTAATTTTCTGACAACAGAAATGAGCACCTCTTTAATAGTCAAAGAAAGTCAAAATAGTCTCACTTATGGAAAGACTATATCAACAACAATGTTGTGCACAAAGTCTATAGGTGTCTTCCATGTGGTTTTCTGGAAATCCTAGCATTTTCGTTTTCAGAAATGCAGAATGTCAACAGTTTTCAGCACTTCACAGGATTTGATATGTAGAGTCCAGTCTCCAGCAGAGCACATGTATCTATTTGGCTAGTTTAGTTTTAAACTTACTATCAAATTTTCTTTCTGATACATTGCTTGCCAAACTCAATATGAATCTTATCACAGGTTGCAATGACACTGTGTTACACTACTCCTTATCTTAAGAGGTATATTCCAGGGGTTTGCCACAGATGATCTCTGATAAGAGGACAGAGATTATTCCTGCAAATCAGTTATAAAATGGCCCTGTATTGTTATACTTTTGTAGTGGAAAAAGTTGAGAAAAATTGCTGGTACCAATGAATCATAATAGCCTCATATCTACTTTTTTTCCATTTAGACAGTAGTTTACTCCTAAAGCAATTACAGAAAATGGGCCTATCTGAAGAAGTAAAAATAAAACAATTGAGTAAACAGATACATTCTGTGCGAAATATTTATCTTACCCTTCATTCTCTGAGAACCCCTAATGTGTGTTCTAGAGAGATAGCCTGCACTCTCTGCAGAGAATAATTGGTAAGGTTCTCACCTGAGGCACAGTTCTTGTTTGAAAACTTGTTATGTGGTGTCCTTTGAGCACCTTGCATAATAAACCGTTCTCATAGATGAGCCTTCTTCACCCCACCCCTCCAAAAGAAGATACAGTACCTTTATTTGGCCATAGTCACTATTATTTTTTTTAAAGTAATACAGTCCAAGAAGTGTTTTCATAAGGTTTTAAAAATGCAGCTCAGCTATGACTAACTGGGCTTAAATCAACATCTATTTCCTTTTTTGCAGCTCATCTAGAGTCATAATAATCTTAGGGCAAGATCACAGCAAACTGCTGCTAAAGACCTTTATGGTACCACAGATCTGACACCAGTAGAGCAACAGAGAGCAAACTTCTAAAGAACAAACAAGTTGTTTCTATGTAAGGACTTTCAGCAATTCAACATGCTCTAGTAATTCAATCACAAGCTGTTGCGTTATGTGCAAGAGTCCCTGGGTGAAATGGTGTAGTTTGGGTTATGAAGCAGTTCAGCCAGGATGATCATAATTGTTCCCTGCAGCTTTTAGATGTATTAACAACAACAAAAAACAAAAAAAAATAAAGAAACAGCTGAAACTGCCATATGTGTAGGGAGGCTGAATTGTTCCTAAATCTTGTCTCTCCTTTTATTTTCCTCAAGTGCTGCTCTTGACCTGAGATTACATCTTCTTTGACAGAGCTGATATGATCTGGCCAACCAATCATTGTGCTCTTTTCCTAAAAAACCAAAAAAACCCCAAAAAACAAAACAAAACAGAACATAACAAAACAAAGCAAACAAACAAACAAAAACTAAAAAAAAAAGACAACCCCCCCAAAAAAAACCAACAACAAACCAACAACAGCAACAAAAAACAAACAAGCAAACAGAACCCCCAAGCATAGAGACTCCATAATTTTTAAGGTTAATTTCAGAAAAATGAGTTGAAACAACAGATGGTCTGAAATTGAATGTGAATTAAGAATTTTTATTTTTCTGTAGATTACAAAATCTCCTTCCATTCATACATAATAGCTCTTGAAATAATCACAAACTGGCCATAGAGGAGCCACACAATGAAAGCTGCTTCACTGACCTGTTGAGATATTAAGGCCCTTGAGACCAGTGTACATACAGCAACACGGAGACAGCTTGTTTTAATATAAAAAGTTCAATTTTTGGTCTGCAGTGTAAAAAGTAGAAGGGAAGTACATGTTGTTTGGGGAACTGAAATCTTTAAAATGCTATAGCTTGCCAAATTTTGGTTTCCAATATGAAATTATTCTTTCCTTTTCGACCTTAAAATAATTCTTAAGCCTGATATTTTTTCATTGCAAGTAAATGCTGAGTGCAAAACCAAGCACTGCAATAGTAAAATTAATAAAAGGAAACTCGGAAGATGTCTCCTGCCTCACCACAGTCTGTACCATGGACTGCAGGGGAATCTGCTTTTGACACTTCCCCTTCCTTCTTCACTGACCTTGGTGTCTGCAGAGCTGTTTCTTTCACATTTTCTCATTCTTCTTCTGAAGTTACTGTGGGGTTTACCCGTTCTTAAATGTTACCACAGATGTGCCCTCAACATCACTTGTGGGCTCAGTTTTGGCCAGCAGCAGGTCTGTTTTGGACCCAGCTGCAACTGGCTGTGACCTCTCACGGATGCCACGCCTGCAGCCCACACCACCCCCCACACCACTGCCAAAGCATTGCCATGTAAACCTGCCAAGAAGAAACCTAAGCTAAGAAATGGCTTACCCAAAGTCACAAATTACATCTTTGGCTGAGGGAAAAAAAAACCTAAAAACCAGCTCTCCAAAATGCTAGTCTACCAGTGCACAATCCTAACCTGATTTTATGTTGCTGCATTAAGGATAGCAGGGTGTGAGTGCTTTCATCAGTTTTGTTCATGTCAAAGACATATTGCAGGATAGATCCTTGCATCCCTAATGCTAATTCTAAATTGAAAGAAAACAATAGCTGAATAAATTCTGTGAGTTTGAATATCTCCCTAACCTCCTAGAATGATTTAAAAGATTGACTTTTTCATTTTTCTTTTCCTTACTGGAGAGGCTTCCACCTCTGTACCTTCATGCTGCCTTTTACAAAACAAGCTTTTGATTTAGAGATGTATAGTATTAGAGATCTTAAGCCCACTTGCAAAACCAGATTGAAAAACAATTTTACATCAAAGGAGAAAAGGATTTTTCATGAAAAAAATATAATAATTAAGGCCAGCATGTATTAATGCACATTTGCAAATACAGACACCACAAAGCTGTAATTAAAATAATCATAGAAAGTAAAATGTTATCCTAGTGGATAGTAACCAGTAACCATTTCTCATAGTGAAAGAAGGAAGATAAAATATGGGATAAGTAGGGAGCTACTGCTGTGCAAAAGATCCACTATATTTGCACTGAATCATATTTTCCTTTTCTGCTTTCATCCACTAGTGTGTATACTAAAAGATGGTTGCCACTGAAATTTGATGTTCCAGTGAGTATGAGAAAACATAGAATGTGATCTGGAGCATCATTTGTATTGGAAAAATTCTCAGCTGGAGTCCCACAGAACTACAAGACATTAAATAGATTTATTGCCTATCAGTTTTACACCAGAGGGAGAATATCTGCTTCTCACAGTGAAGAGATGCATTATAAAAAAAGTAACTGTGATACGAAGAAATCATCATTCAGCCAAGCTAAAATAAATGATAAATTCTCTCTGTGGATGATTTTTATCTGGCTGCACCTGACAGCAAAAGTTTTCACAGGCTGATATAGCCACAGATTTTAAAAGGAGATTAACTCTAAACATCTCCTGGTATCAGTTTAACCCTCTCCCTCCTCTTCCCAATTTTCCCAAGCCATTGACTGAAACAGACACTTTTCTTGAGTTTATAGGCAACTCAAAAGATAAGTCAGGCAAAACATAGAGAACATAAATTTCAATTACCATTTTACACCTTTAACAAAGTAGAGGTGGGCACTGTCTCTGCTAGAATTTTCTGCCAATTTCTGGAGATTCACAGCCTTCAATAAAATTTGAAGGACTAAAAGGATTCTGATGTTCTACAGCATGTGAAAAATATGATTCTGCATCATACTTCTGCAAGCAACAAAGACTAAGGGAAAGACCCTCATACACTCTCTGCTAACATAAAATCCAAGCTCAAAAAATAGATCTCTTGATTTTACAAGTGAAATATAAAGGACATCCTCTATTAAACAAGCATTTACTGCATAGTAAAGGTATTACATTATGTCATAATAAAGCATTCAATAATTCAGCCCACTTTTGTTTTGTCAGGGTCTATAAATCAGGTATTATAGGAGATGGAAGCACATCAATAGCAGATATAAACATCTTTTTAAGTTCCATAGATTAAATAGGAAAGCCACAGATCAACGTAAATCTGAATGAGTAGTCTCATCCTCTTAATATAAAGCCGGTGTAAAATGCTTATTCTTACTCAAAAGTTTTATACTTTTTGTATCAGTGCAAATAACCAAAGAGCAGCAGAGTAGCCGGGCATTGCTTTACTATTCTGAATTTGTTGAGTATATTTTTTCATTCTGTACTCCCTAATATATTTTTTTTTTCCATGTGTGTCTCTTGGCTGCACATCTCTCTCCCCCCTTTATCTTTTCTAGCTTTTTTTTTTCTTTGTGTACAGACATTTACCTATTCCTAATGGATTTTAGAGAGGGAGGTGGAGTACACTTCTCCATACAAATTCATTTGCCAGTATTGAAATTCACATCCCTTGCCTTGCCTGAAATGTGTTTCTTCTGAGAGCTGAAATTAATTTTTACTGTGTGCACAAGGCTGTTGTTTATAAGGGATTGCTGCCCCGCCTCATGGGAGCTATTGTCTGTGACAGTGAGCATTAGGCTTTGAGCAATTGTACTGTGGGTTCCAGTGAAACTGTGCTCCAATTCTTACTCTGAAGTCCTTGGGGTAGGAAAATGTAGAGGCACTTAGGTCTTTATATAACAGATAAAACATCTTGTAAATAATGAAAAGAACTTGCACCATTCTGGTCAATATGTGTAGCCAGAAATCACATCCAAATTAAACGAAACACACCCTTCTTTAAATGAAAAAAAAAAAAACCAAAAAACAGTGAAAGAGCTACATTTGACATGGGGTGACTCCTGAAGCTGGGGAGCAAATCTAGTACTCCCAGTGCAGGAGTGATAGACTGAATATGAAGGAAACCAAAATGCATCTTCGTGTATCTCTTTCTTCATGTTTTTCTTTTGAATTGAATACATTCATTAATTTCATTGGGAATTTTATGTGTGTGAGGTTTGATAAATAGAATTATTTCCCCTGCCAGGAGAAGGTGCCCCTACAATCAGGAGCAATAAACCTTACTGACATGATTAGACACATTTTAAACTATGTTCTAGTTCAATTTCTCCCCTCATTTCTTTCTTCATTATTTTTTTTTTCCTTTGACCAATTCTTCTGGTAAATATTCAGCAGCTGGCTTCATGTGGAATTGTGTTACAGGGTGGGGACAAAGGGAATGCTAGGGCTTCAGTCTTGCAATTCATTCTGTGCAGATAGAAAAAAATAGGTTTAATGATTATCACTGTCTCTTATTTAGACCCAAAAAAGAGACCCAAAAAGAGACAAGATATAGTATCGTTTGTCCTGTATATTGTAACAACTAGGTACCCTGGTTGACTCAATTTATCTGAGAGTAGTGCAAGAATTTCAGTTTACAAGAAAGAAATTTGATGACATCAAAATTAAATCTTAGGTAAAGCAGAAGGGCTTAGAATTGGGGTCTAAAATTCCCCTATTTCTTTGTTTCCATTCAGGTCAGGACAGTATAGATGAGTAAACCAGACTTGGAAACAAAATGTGCCTGAGGCTGACTGTCACAAAAGAGCAGTATCCATGGCCTGAAGCTCCCTGGGCCTCTGAGGCAGGGTGGCCACATTCAAGACACTCATGGGAATGCTGCACAGATTGTGTGCTGAGCTCCCAGGCAGCACTTGGAAATTAGTGGCATTGTGACAAATCCTCAGGCCAAAGCTGTAGCAAGAATTCTTCCTACATCAAGGATGAGCAAATACCAGTCCTCTGCTCTGGCTCTGCTCATATTAGTAATTTAAGCATGGCTATAAAGTTTAAGTACTTTGGTTGCTGTTTTGTGAATGGCTGAAGCACCCACTCCTGCCAGCTGAGCTATTTGAGACCTGCTTCACACATCAGCACAACTGAGTTCTATAAACCATGACTTTGCCATCTGCATACCATAAGCTCAGTTGTGTGAGGTTTCTAAAAGAACAATTCATGGCTTGGGATGACTGCTGCTTCATTTTAAACCCTTTGTCAGGCATTCTGAGGGTATAAGGACTGCTTTGATAGGGAGAGTGAAAGTGTGTATACATATGTATGTAGCAGGAGAGGAAATTAAGGAATGATCCCTTTAGGTTCAGGATGCCAACCTTCAAAAACACCTGTAGAAACTGCACCATGTACATTTCCAGAGAGAGTTCACATATCCATGCCAAATCATCTGCAAAGCAAAGAACGTGACTGCTTAGCAGATCAGGACAGGTGAAAGCAATCGACTAGAAAAAAAAGCCTAGGATTCCCATCCCTCTGGAGATCCTGCTTTATATAAGTAAACTATCCTGGAACAAATCTGCAATAACTGATTTCCTTAAAGTGAGCCTTGGGGCTTCCTTACTGTTCTGCTTCATCACCATCTGGCCCAAAGAAACTTTAGCACTTTGGTAAAGAGGGAAAAATTGGAAACATGATCCCAAGAAGGCCTCTTTGTGGTCTGGCAGTTAAGGCTGCAGAGGGTTGAAGTGATGTTAGATCCCAGCCACAGTTAGTGCTGAAAGGTGAGGCACAGCTTACTGGCAGGGCTCAATAAGACACCTTCCTCCAGGAGGAGGATGTACTTCAACATTCATCTCTAAAAACTCACACCCAACATGCAAAATGGGTGCAGAGATGGGTACATGTGCACAAGCTGGTGCTGTAATCTACCTGCTCTCCTTATTCAATACACTGTTTAGGAGTGAGTACTCATGTCTGGGATGCAGTGCTCATCTCTGGACTGTGGACTTCACCTGAATGCCACACATGTGAAAGTTAATGGTACCAGTTGATACTGCATTAGCTAAGTTATTTTCACATTCTGACAATTTACATTTCTGACTTGCATTAGAGGATCTCGTTGGAAACCTGGTCATAAATCCAGAGGGGAGTTATATGATGGGGCAGAATGTTCTTCAAGTCTCAGGTCAGGAGCTTGCCACTGAAATTCCAAGTATCTGGGCATGTGAGAGCTGAGAGTAATGAGCTTTCTCTCTCCTTAGTTCTCTGCCAACTTTCAGAGTTAAGCAAATTAGTTTCTCACATGCAGATTTATAAAATGAGCATTCCATAGTTAAAAAAACTCCAAAGAACCCAACATGAAAGGCTAAGTTTTTTAAAATGGGTCAATATTTAAGAAATTTTAAGCTAAAGCAAAATCAAGAATTCATATCCTTTTTCTGTCTTCATAAAAACAGCCATTTCAAGTATGTGGACAGGTGGGAATTTTCATGCAGATGTAAGTGAAACAAAAATTCAGAAATCAAAGTTCAGTGGTGAAATATTAGCATCATACATGGGAAAACTATCAAACAGTTCATGTCCCCCTCTGGTTTATATTGTATTTCTGTCAGCTGAACATAACGTTTTCACATTTGGGACTGAAAAAAATTTTTGGTATTATGATGACATTATAATTCTTGATTTACAGCCATGGAACTAGTTCCTGGAGCATTTTCAAACAGCAAAATGTCTCAGCAGCACATATTTCCAAGCCGTAGTTTTAGCAGATAACAAAAATAGCTCTCACTGGATAGTGTGTGCTAGACAGCAGTCAGCGCGTTCCCTGCCAAAACACTCGCTGCCATTTGAGTGCATCCAGCGGGGAGGGAGGCCAGTGAACAGCCTGCATATAACACAACATGCAAGAAAATAGAAAGATATAACTTTCTGCTTCCTTTCACTCCACTCTGACTGTAGGCTCTAATGCTGTCCCTTGCCTGGCAGCTGCAATGGCCCATGTATAAAGTGGTGGCCTACATTCTGGAGAGGTGGGTTTCTCCCAGTATCTAAAGTGTTTCTGCACATTTTTGACAATTCTTTCATGCTCTTGAGCTGGTGAACCTGGTATATTAGTATGCATGTTTATTAGTGCAGTTTCTCAAATTGTTAAAATTTTCCCCCCTTAAATACATCAAATGTGCCTTGTACAGCGTGTCAGGGTACTTTTCCATGATACCAGGTGGGATTTATGTTTGCACTGCTTTTTTCCTCTTTTCAAGTGACAGGTTGAGGATTCTTCCCCTCTCTCAAGAGTGGGACCCCCACCTGCCCAGACTCCCTGACTAGAGCTCCATCTGTTTTCCAGCTCTGTGGAAGACAAGAAAACCAGCAGAGGTGAGACTCTCCAGGAGCCAAAGACTCTGGCTGATTAATGACTCAGAAAATGGATTCTCCAGGACAGAATGCTACCTGTTCACCTGGAGCATATAAAACACACCACAGAGTGTCAAAACAACCAAGTGCTAAAGTGAACGTTTCCTCTAAGAACACAATCATCCTTCCATGGAATATGTGTGAGGCTTTCCCACCACAGCCAGGCTAAGCGTACTAGGTTGATCTAATTATAGTAGTTACCCTACATCTCTCTGTAAAACAATCCATCTGAATTTCAGACTTATCTTCTGAAATTTAGTCCTATTAATTAGTCTGGCACGCTTAATTTAATATTATCTGTGATTCTGCATATTTGGCATGGAAAGGCTATATACTAAAAGACCAGCTGTAGAGCTGTCAATTAGAAAGTATCCTACAATAGCTCCTCCACTGTGTTTCAGATACTTTCCAGGTGATTCCATCTTTAACTGCTCCTATTTTCCTCTTAGAATTATTTTGATTTCACTGTGTAAACGTTTCTAACACGTTATTATTACACAGGTAATTAGTCAGATCCGTGATATTTATTAAAATATTACTAAGAATTTTCTTATTCGATACACAGTATAACTTGATTCTCATGATGAAATTATGCCTCAAAATTTCTCTTTTACCCACACTGACTGCAGCTACCTTGTGCAAGCACACGCCAAGAACAGGGGCTTCCCTACCTCCTTCATCTGCTTTTCCTGACCCTGCCCACCCACCCACACTGTCTTATATGCTCCCTGAGAAGTGCAATATACCATGAGAATAATCTAGGTGAATTAATCCTTTCTTTTGTTCTCCTAATAGTTTTAGTCCCAGTGTGGTTCCCTCTGTGGCTTCTCTGCTGTCAGCAGCAAGGGATTAAGGACAAGTCCCCATTGTGGCTAAAGCTGCTTTTTTGGTAGGAGTGCTGGTTTGTACCAGTTAGACATACACAATACCCTTAGGTTATGGTAAGAAAAATTACCCACATCAGCAGTATTGTAATACCTTTAGCTCGTGAAGATAACAGTGCAGAAAAGATAAAGTGAATTGTGAAGAGTAGACAGATGCTGTCCTGAATATTTATGAATGGAAGCCATGACCAGAAGATTTTATTAATTCCTGAAAAATTTGGATATAATTTGACATTTCCTTTTAACACCAAAAATATTCTACTTAATTTTCATTTGCAATGTATCTTCCTTTTGTTGCACCCTAATCTGATAAATTTGGGTAAAATCCTTCAGAAAAAGAAAGAATTTTTTAAAATCTGGGGTTTTTTCCCATACCAAGCAGCAAAGTAAATGGATTTCACTGTAGTTGGAGTAGAATACATTTAAACTTCACATTTTATACATATATTGACTATAAAGATTATTGTGCTTTCAGGGTCATTTGAAAACACGTGCTCACAAAGATAAAATTTATGAGGACTTTAAAACACACCATGTCCCATGAGCTGCAGTAAACAGTCTTAATTATTAAGTGACAGTCTCAAACACATACACACAGCTAAGCAATCTCTGTTAAATTCCTAGCTAGCTGAATTAAAGTGCAGGGATTTGGGAAGTACACTGCTTTTTTCTTAGTACAGGACAGAGACATGGATTTATACTAGCTGCACATACTAATATTTCAGTACTATAGATTTCAATTTCAAGTGGCATAGCTTCATCCAGTTTCTTTATTTATCCATTCTTCAATAAAGGGAAGTGGGGGTAAGAAATCTCATGCAAAAACTCAGCATGCAGTACTGCACCTAGAGCAGCAGGTACACAAAATATTTTAAAATGCAGAAGTGAAACAAAATTTCACTTCTAGCCTATTTATAGCCATATCCAACTGGTAGTGTCCATATCATAATAATTAGTTCATTACTAATACAATGCAACATAGATCTGTTTGATTTCTCCTAATACACCTAGTCCTGTATAGTTACCCTTTACTGTATTTCAGTATTACAGGGAAAGGAGGAAGCTTCAGTGCTTCCTGCAGCACAGGAGGTGATTGACAACATTACAGCTCCATGTGTACATAACAGCCTGCTCTGCAGAGCATGGTGACTACGAGATTATGATGTAATAGAGTCATCCTGGCTGCACAGTTATTGGATTTTATGTCTCTTTCCAGATGTTTAGACTCAATCTGCATATCTCTTCACTCTCAATGGCTTTAAAGTAAGAGTATGAATATTTACTTATTTTAGTGCTTTCAAGCAAATCTATAGACTAGTGGAACAATTCCAAGAAACCAGAAGAAAAACGGCAAATTGAGTACTCCATCTAGGTTTTCATTGATGAGACTTTCTTTGCAGCATTTTCTTCCTTCTTTCCAGTTTGCTCTAGGGCTGAGCACCTTTGATTGCTCTGTGCTTCAGCAGCTTGACATTGCTGAGGCAAAACAGAAGTCACCAGTTGTTTTCACTGAGAAAGGAAAAGAATTTTTTTTCTTCCCTAGCAGTGTTTTGTCCTGGGAAACTTGAGCCCATTTTTTATTTATTTCCTTTCCTCTTCTTTTTAAATTTTATGTTTCTTCAAATTGTCCCTGCTTTACTGTCTTATTTCCTAACTGCCTCCCACAATAGCAAAGTGGAGAAACAAAATAAAACAAAACAGTGATAGAGAAGGGTAAAGGGTAAGAGAGAAATGAAAAACAAATTTGAAATCATATAATTACAAAATGGAAACATGTAAGTTTTCCACGTAGACTTTACAAGAATCTGAAGTTTGTTTGGTTTTCTCTCATGCAAAAAATAAACATCAGCTCAGTTAAACGGAATTATACTGTCCCCTTTCTGTTATGCAACGTACAGTTGTGTCATATTTTTCATATTTGAGGCATAATAAGAGAACATGCCTCAAGTTGCTTATTCAGGGAACCAGAGGCACACAACTTCTGCAAAACTCTTAGACAAGATTAATTTGAGTATTTATTACAAAGTGCAGAAAAACTTGGAAACACCTTGGAATTCACTTTGAGACAAGTCTTGCGTGTGTTGCTGTAAATCAGGGCATTTATGGGATTTGTTTCTTTCTTATGTAATCATAAGGAGTAAGCTTATTGCTGTTTCAATAAGAATTAATTACTCTTCATTAGAAAAAAAGGTTTTAGATCAAAAGTAATGTAAAATAATTTAGCGACACTGCAGATTCCTGTGTATTTAGTACCAATGGAGTCCAACTCGCTGTGAGTAGCTTAATAGCTTGCTGTCTGTGTACAGCAATTATTTTAAACAGATGTCTGTTTTCTAGATCTATGAAGCCGGAATAAATCTAGCATCCAGTGACAAATTAATGTTGGTTTTAGCACCACCACCTGGAAAGCCTTATATGGAGCACCATAAACATTCTAGTGACCTCATACTGTATTACATCATTTTGTGGTAGTTCTTTCTACATTTCTATATGATACAAAATACAGTTCTATAATACTTTGACAAATCCCCACTACAGTGTATTTTCATATTTCAATAGTTGTTATCCATCCATAATCTTAAGCAAAGGATCGATATCATTGTTAGTATTTTTCTTCCATTTCTCTGTCAACATTTCTTATCCAAAGATAGCATTACATTTGACTAAGACTGAATAGTTTTGAAAGTTTTATAGGCAATATGAGGACTAAACATCTGTAGAAGCAAATGCAAGATTTTTCAGATAATTCATTCTGATCATAGGTTAATCCTTTTCCTTCACTAAACCAGCTTACTTTTCAATAAACCAGCTTACTTCCCACATATTTTTTTCAAATCTTGTATACTTTCCAATGGCTATTTCTTCTTCCTGCACTCCACACTGCTCTTCTCACAAAAAACCCAAGAAATTGCAGTATTTGACTTCATCTCATCACAACCCACACACAATAGGAGAAAACTAAGATATGTTCTTGTGCTAGACCTTTCTAAGCAAATTGCCTGTCTCCCTTCTCACTGCCTGTAAACTTTTTCTTTTCACTGGAGTCACCCTCCAGAGAAGTTTTACAGGTACTGTGCTGTCTTTGCCACAGACGACATAACTCCTGCTGTAACCAATCCTACAACCTGCCTGGGGGCCTCCCCAACAATATTCCCTACATACACCAACTGCTTTCTCTCATAGAGGTTAAATGCCTTGGTACAGTGGCACTAAATTAATGTTTTGATCTCCTACATGTAAAATAAGAAGACAGAAGATACTGATTCTGTCCCTATGGGGGTGTAATAAGGTACCAGTAATATTTTGCAGGATTTTCCTCAGTCCTGGTGTCTGGGGCATTGTCTGGTCAGTGGTTCCCCCTGCCAGCAGCAATGGGCTGGATGGAGACATTAAGCAGGTCAGGTGTGATCTTCAGGCTATCATTTTGACCTTATGAGTTAATGTTACATTGTGAAGAGGAACAGATATAAAACCTGGATTAAGGGTCTGTGGTTGCATTTTCTGCTTATGAAAACTCCAAGAGCACCTTTGAGATCATAAACTTTTCCTGTCTATGGTATGTTTGGGCTTTCTTAAATCCTCATAGGGAATTTGTGTGTGTCTGTGTCTATGTTAATAAAGCACGAAATACCTAGAGAAAAATTTTTGAACACTTAACCATGAAACTTTGCTGATAAAGGCAGTGCATACAACAAAAGCAGACTTCAGTATGCCAGAACATCTTATATGTAGGAACAGGGTGTCTATAGACTTCCTTGGCCACAGAGGATTCACATACTAACTAGCTACAGATGATTCTCACACCTGTTTTTAAATAGTGCTGATGTGAACACAACCACAGTTCAAATTGCTTTGGCACCAGAACAACAAAGCAGAAATTAACAGACAAGCAGAGTAATGACTCAAACTGTTTCACAGAAATTTCCCATCCCAGAATTCCCAGCAGATAAAAATCAGACTATCTCCTTCCTTTCCTCATCCATTGCCAGAGCCTAAATGCTAGCACATTACAAAGTGAGAGGGAGTAGCACCCTACTCAATATGGATGAAAAGCAGATTATCATTGTGTTAAGGAAGAGAGAGTATTGGGTGTGAGAACTTTTCAGAAACTGTTCTGAGCTGACTGAATTTTCCTGTAGTTGAAAAGCATAGGTTCAGTCAGCAACCACTAGGCATGTCCATTTCCAACTTCGTTGGATGGATTTCCCAGATAGGTCAATGAAGGTCATCCTTTGCCTGATCTTCCCAAGTATCAGACTCCATACATACTCCCTGTTCAGGGATTGAAGAGAGTGGGACCTCGGACACCTCCTATGGGTGTTTCCTATTGCATTGATACTAGTAACTTCATATTGAGATTTTATCTGTTTGCTTGGTAACCATGATTGCATTCTTTATAGATCTGCCAAGCCCAGTGCTAACAATATCTGCTAGAGTTTATTCTATTCCTATGTAGAAATGTCTATAAACCATTATACAACCTCTTGCCACCCAGTAAATATGCTCAAAATACAATCTATAAGTCAGGATTTTAAGGAGATTTATGGAAGAGATCACTTAATATTAAAAAAACCCAACAAAACAACTAAAAAACCCTTAAAAAGCAGCTTTGAAAAACATATTATGGACTATACAAATGTAGGGACAATTCTGGAAAGACACAGGAAAATAATATCCTGTACCATGCAAAATATTGTAGGAATCATGAACTTTTGGGGAAAGATCGGATACAAGGCTATAGGTACTTACATTATTTTTAAAGTATCCACTTTTTTTAGGATTTTTAATAATAGGTTTTATCAATGAAATCTGAAGAGAGGGCCCAGAGCGTCCCACTTTACCCTATTAAACAGGGAGACTGGAGGGGCAACCTTCCTGATACTCTACCACTTTCAACATTTTAAATAGAGACATTATGCACACCAGTGTACTGATGGGATGAAACCAGTGCCATCTGTGATGCCAGCCTCAGCCTGCAAGGACTCCCAATGGTTTTATCTCAGTTCTCTGAGTGTAGGCTCTCTCAAGTGTTAGAGAATAAGAGTGGTATAATGTAGCCCAAAGAAAATTAAATTATCAGCTTTCTTGACTGCCATCAACAGCTTAATATAAAATTTAATTTGCTGAGGTAAATGTTGGAGGGATTTTGGTTTGTTGTCTGTTTTGGTTTTTATTTTCTCCAGAGGAGCATCACAGACTGGGATATCATTGATTTGCAGCTCCAGCCACAAACACAATCTGTCAAGATCAGAGTTACCATGATATTATTAGTTTCAGTTGTGTGAAGTTGGCATGGGATTTACTTTTCCATAAAGGGACACTAATTATCTCCTGTTATCAAGAATTTTAAAAGTATTTTCAAATATGATGCTAAATAATTGCATATGTCAACAGTCTTACAGCAGATAACATAAGAATTAAGAATATCTATCTACTATCAGTCCATTTTGCTCACTGCAAAAGAGCTGTGTAATACTCAGCTCATAATTTGATAAACCTAACCCAGAGGAAAGGGAGGAAACAGATGTTTTATTTCATCATGAGAAACATTTTTTTCTCCTCCATTATGTTATTAGTATAGATTCAAAGGCACAGAGATGATAATTCTGGCCTGGAAAATGAAATTCTTCTCCAGGGACCCTTTTCAAACTGATTTGCTCAATCAGAGCTCTCTCCTGCTACCTGATACTGGCTATGGCGCTTCAGAGTGTCTAATCAAGAGATGATTACAGATGATGACATTAAGGAGGTTCAGGTCTAGTGCCATCATGGTGGCAAATCAATAATGTGATTGTCCAACTCAGTTCTCAGGAGATCTGTCTATAAATCTTGTTATTTACTAACTCCTCATGTCTTGCTATGAAAACAAAATTGATGTGCTCTTACAGTGTAGAAATGCTCATTCTAAGAATATTTTGTCTGGTGTAAGCATTAATGTTTCCAAGAAAATTCTTTCGGTCTCCTTCTGGCTTTATTAAGATTACAGCTGTTTTCATACTTCCAGTGATTTGTCACTTTACCCATGTTTCGTATGTTTCAAACCTGGCTATGTGTATCAAGATCTCTAGTAAAAAAAGCCTTCACAACATTTAGATCTCTTTGATACTGGTTTTGGAAAGGGAGTCTGATCAAGGAAATTCAAATTCTAGAAGTTATTTGAAAACACAAAATAAAAAGCCTCCAAGAAAACAAAAAGCTTATGGTGGAATAGCAACAGGATCCCCTTCTTGCACTGCAAGAGTAAATCAATTTGTTTATTGTGATTCAAAACTAATAAAGTTATGTCTTTTCAAATATAATTTTACCTGAAGAATCACAACATATGTAAGTGTTCTCCTGATTTCTGTCTCTATGCACCAGATGTTCAACTAAAGAATAGTAGAACCCAAGATTTCTTTCAAAGCCCTTTCAGACAGAAGGAAATAGTAAAATTTCACATTAATTAATTAATTTTCAAAATTATCTAGCTTTATTTACTTTGCCACACTGTACATTTTTGCTTTAGACCCAAGTACAGTGTTTTTATAGCTTCCTTCAGGATTTATCTGTAAGTAGATAGTTTGCCATTCACATTCCTGGGGGGCTACATTCTGGTCATAGTCTCTATGCCATCAGCATAAGTCCAAGGATTTTCATGTTTTGGCCAGAGTAACTGAAGTCTGGATGTGGCAGAATATTTACAAAATTTTGTTTTAGATATTTTGATTTCTATTCTGCGCAGTGTTCCAGCAAAAGTCAAGGTAATACTGCAGCCTTGTAAGAAAATGTCTGTGGCTAACATCAACTTTCACTTGAGGAATAAGTATACAACTGTACTTGCTGTACACTGACCATCTTGGCAAGAATCCCCAAAACTGCTCCACTTCTGACTTCACCAGGGCAGAACAAGATTATGTGGTGTTGTGGGTCAAACACTTTAAACAGAAGCACACTTGGCACAATATTTTCATCATTTAATGAGAGAATAAATAAATATTCAGTTATTACCTTTGTCTTGGTATCATGGACAAGGTTTGTTGCCTTGGTCTATCCTTACTGTTTGCATTTTGATCATCAGGTTAGATCAACTACTTCTCAGTCACAGATTTTGCCAAAGGCTTTTCTTTTTTCGTACAAGGAGTCAGACTTAAATATTTATTGATGTATAGCATCTATGTGAAAGCCAAAAAAAGCTTCAAAAGGTGAAACTAGAAGTGAGAATTTAAATTTAAAGCTACCAGATTTAAGATGCTTCAAAGATTTCAACCTGTTATATGTAATGGTTTGCAAAAGTGCCTTTTGAAAGTAGTTTTCCATAACACTTTTGGGCTATGAATGAAATCTCTTCTGTTTGTTATTTTCATGATGTTCAGACACTTATCTGATACAGTGTGAAGGATTTGATCCTGAAAAAACACCTGCAAATGTAAATAAATCAACTGACTGTGACCAGGGTTAGCCAAGAGGAGCAAGAAAGAAAGTAGTTAAGTAGAAAGTAGTTAGAACTTTAGTTCTGCACTACGAACAGAGCATATTCAAGAAAAAAATGAAAAGGCAAAAGAGAAGAAGAGAAGAAAAAAATCAGAGATATGAGTTTGAAATAAAGTGAAAATGAAAAGCACATATTCAATATGAAGCACAAAACCCTGCTAAAAAATTATACTACCCTAAAAAAAAATAATTGAGGCAGAAAATCTAGGCCTTGATCATAATCAAATTAAATTTAAAAAATAACAGAAGGAAAATGCAAGAAATAAATAATCCTTTAGAACTAGAGACAAATAAGTTTAAGAAAAATAAAAGGGATATATTTCTTGGTAAAACCTAAGATGTTTAATTTGTCACAAAATAACACTACAGAACAATAAAGCTATACAGACAACAAAAAGAACATTAGAGGTATCTGTATTTGAAACAAGGATCCAAGGCTCAGGTGTTTGCAGGAATGACTGCAACAAGATTTTAAAGGGTTTTCGATTCACTAATAGTTTTATTTTCTTGCTTTACTTATTTTTACACAAGCAGTTGCAAAGTGATACACTACAGGATAAGCACAAAGTGATAATAGAATTTGATAAGACAGAACACATTCAATGCAGTATAATTCATACCAGATGGTAGAACTAGCATAAGTTACAAACAAATAAATGATGTTGTTCATTCAAGTCCAGAGCTGACCTCCCAGAATTCACAGGGGGAATGTCAGATAAAAGAAAACATCTTTGCCCCAAAGCACAATTTGACAGCAGCTACAGTACAAGAAAGCTCATGGCTAAGCAATTACCTGCCTTCTTTCACATTTACTACTTGACTGTATTTTGGCCCAATACCAAATCTACTCCAGTTCTAGGACCTCAATACGGTTGTTAAATCCTCTCATTCAAGGTATGTATTTCCACCACTCTTCCACCACTGCTTGATAGCACCACTCCCTTTTCACAGTAGGGAAGCTTTCCTAGCTCAGTCCTAGTCCAAGACTTGTTGCAGACTTCTGTTGGACTCTTAGGGGATGAAAAGGGGAGACATAGCAAGACCATCAGAAGCATTCATTCTTGACCCTCACAAAGGTTACACATGCCCCAGGCCTGATTTGTTAAAATGCAAGTAATTCTATTGCTAAAGGGGAATTTTCATAAGACAGACTCCTGCTAACAAATAAATACTTCAAGGCTATTGATTGCCATCAGAGAGACCATCATCTGGTACAGTTTTGCCATTTCTAGTCTGAGCAGCCTTCAAACTAGCATCTAAAAGAAAGGAGTCTTTATTATTCTGTGTCAGCCACCCACTTCCCTACAGGCAGGATAAGATTTGCCAATACTTCTGTAACACATTCATGGGCATCACAAGAAAGAGTATTGCTATTAACTGGCCACAGTACTGACTTCACACTTATTAACTTCTCTGATCTCCTCTTCCTCTGTTCCCAATTAGCAGAGGATGCTTGTTTGTAGGCTTCAGGCTGGAAGCCGTCACCCTCACATCCAGCTGAATGTGTGGCAGTAATTGCTCCAGCTGCAAAGCTGCCTTTATGATCAGAGGTCCCTCCAGCCCCAGAGGCTTTCTGCAGCTGTGTGCCCTCCTGTCAGCCTGGCTGCTGCAGTGGAGGCTCAGCCTTGCTGGGGTGATTGCTGTGCTTCCACAGCTCTTTGGTAAAGAGTACGGGCCTGACTCCCAAGCACCTTGGGCAGCGTGCTGTCATTTACCTCTATGTAAACTGGGTATAGCATACTGCTTGAGCAGTACATTAGACAGATGAAAACTACTAAGATCAAGCTAACAACATGAAATGGTTTCTTCTCAGCAAGAGACTTCAATAAGTCTCTTTAAATTTAAGTGTAAAATTCTCTTTCTTTTTCTGTACTGTAGGTTCAGCAGGGGCTGATTCTTTCACAAGCAAGCTTCTGAGTAGTTTTTTTTTACGCTTCTTGTTTTTCTCACAGCTCAGCAAACACAATCAAGGCTGCTCTGTAAAGGTATCTTAGCAGGCTTACCTGATTCACACAGCAGGTTGCAATGACAAGAACAAGATATCTGATGTGAAAGCAGGCTGATCCAGGGGAAAGGAATAGTAATCAAAGACAGAATTGTTAATGGAAAGGAGAAAAAAGTTTTAAAGAGCTATGCAAGCAAAAGATGCTGGTAAAGAACAATTGAACTGTTAGCTTTAATTACAGAACAACAAGTGAGAAAAAAAGGAGGAAAAAAAAAAGTCTACCATCTCCTAAAGATGAAAGTGGCCCTTCCCTCTCTCCCTTACACAGTCTAAGGAAATAAGCCCTTAATGTAGGTATCAGGATGAATTCAGCAAAAATGCAAGAAAAGAAAGGAGGACCATCAAAGTAGTAAAAATGAATGATGCAATGCAGTATACAATTGTGACCTACAACCTTTAATGGCCCAGAAGACATACCTATTTGCTTACTTTGGGGTTTGTTTCTTTTTTTCTGTGGTTACTAGTTCTCCAGCTCAATTCATTTCTTCTCCTGGTAATTTCACAAAATATGCCTTTACTACTTATTTTATAACTGAGTGGTTTGGGGCTTGATTGATTTTGTTTATTGTGTGGGGGGGGTTTGTTTCTCTTTCTTTTTTTTTTTTTTTTTTTTTTGTTTTTGTTTGGTCAGATGTAACATCTTGTGGAATAAGAATGAACAGCTTGAAAGAAAGTGTGGCTGCATGGCATCTTTCCCTCTACCTACAGGGGTAGGGGCTGTCATAACAAACTGTTTGGAAAGCCAACAGTGCCTAAGTATTTCAAACATCAGCAATGTTATGTATCCAAGCATGTCTGAATTGCAGTCAAAGGCAGAACTGTACAAGCTAGCTTTGAACTAGACAGCTTGTGTGCCAACAGCAATGTATCTCACATCACCACAGTTCTTCCTTCATTATTTCAAATGAATTTCCTGATGTGATCTATATGGAATTATAGAGTCCAGCTCACCTGTCACTTCAGCCTGGGCAATATTAGTAACAATCACTTCTCTTTTGTAGTAGAATTACGGTGATGTATAAGAAGAATATGCCTCATTAAAAAAAAAATTAAAAATACTTTTAATTAATCCTCATGTTATTTTCATAGGGGAACATAATTTGTCCTTCTCTAAACATCAGAAAAATCTGTTCATTACATTTGATAAGTACGCTATCCATCCATCCACCTGTAGACAAGAATATCTCACAGTATGATGCATTTCCATCTCTCTCCATGGAATCCCAATATTTGCTGTTAAATAAAACAAAGACAGGGTCCGGTCTCTGGGCAAACAGTTTGGTTTAGCTATATCCACACTACACAGCACTCAGTATTCATCTATCCCTGAGTCTCAGTCACCTTAAGTCATGCTTATCATCTCTGTATGTTTTCTTTTCAGTTGGACGTGTGTAGAATACTGAGAAATCCGTGTTGCAATCTACCAGTGTTTCACTGCCTGAAACTGGGGATGTTTTGGGAGCTCTGGGTGTAGCCTGTGTGTTGATGCATGGTAGTGCTTGAGGATGCCAGTCTTGCTGGGTACTGTTGGAGGACTGCACAGGGCAGAATTTCTACAGTGCATATCTCTCATGAGTGTGGATATGAGAGCTACATGACACATCCTATGCCTCAGCTTTTATCCAGACATTGTTTCAGAAAATTCTGGTGCCAAAACCATGACTGGGAGCATGATAACATTTAAATAACATGCATGATGGCAGAACAGAGCACATCCTCAAGCCCACTCCCTGCATCTGGTTTATTCAGCAGTGTAGATAAAGCTTATGATGCACACATTCCTGATGAATTTTTCCACTTCTTCTTTCTTTTCTTTTCCTAGAATACCCCTGACAAAGGGATTGCACAATGCAATTGAGTCCATGAATGATCTTTTAACAGGACTTAGCAGTCAGCAAAGAAAAGAATAAAGTCAGGAAGCAAGTATAAAGGAACAAAAAACTGATTACAGCAGGACATTATATGCAATTAGTACCAATCCAAAGGAAAAAGAGGCTTGGATAGCAATGTCAGCAGTATTTCCATTGATGTTGTGACCTACTCAAATATGCAAAACATTTTGTCCCATGTGTCACAGATCCCTTACAGAAAAGCAACAAACATAATCTCAGGGTCTGGAGGCTTGGTCGCTCTTATTCCCCTAAAAAAAAGAAAAAAAAAAAGAAGAAAGAAAAAAAAAAGAACAAGCTAAAAGTCCAACTGCAGAAATAGACAATAACAACTCCTTTTTAATGACAAGCTGCTCTAGCAGTTTAGTTGGATTTCTTGCTACTTTACAATTAGTTATGAATTTCTGAAGCCCTTTTCTCCTTGCAGAGAAGACACAATGAAAATGATGAGGGCTAATCATGGTGTGTGAGCCAACATTCCCATTAACAGGGGCTCTGGTGCAGCCACAACTGTGCTAACTGCATCTGAGGGCTGATCAGTCTCCAGCACACAAAACCTGAAGTAAGAATAAATGTAAACTGCAATCACATTTATAAAAACACCTACATAGAAAGAGACTGAATATGTGCAAAAAGGATGTGCCCTGTTTTTCCAGGGACATTCACATTACAACTTATTTTGCTGCAGTTAGTCTTCAAGTAAATGAAGGCAAAATCATTATCTGCTGACCAGTGTAATTAAAGAAGTGATTACTTTAACAAGTAATTGGTAACAAACTGCATAACCAGTAATCAGAAGCACAGACCATATGTTCTTAAATATGACCAAATCATTTGCCTAGTGTTTATGTGCAATAAATAAAAACCAAATGAAAAATCTGCTGACAGGGAGTAAGTAGCAATAAGAGTAGAGCTATACGTTAAATCCTTCATTCTGGATCATTTGGGTAATGTTCCATTCATTTTAGATTCATGAGTAGAAGCCTTTACAGATTGGGCATGCATACCATAAATCTCAGGTTATCCATTATTAGGTGGCATTCTGCTGTTTGCAATTGTACATGTTTACTTTGTGCATAATTAACTGCATAATAGCTGTCTGTGTTCTGTACAGAATTTACACTCAGGCTCTCATCAAAACAAATGTCTCTAGAAAGTAGGCCAGTTCCATTAAGCTATCCACAATCTGAATTTTCTAATACTGCTTTTCAGAAAATAAGAGCTGGAGCTCCAGTTTTCCAGCTGCAATTAGAGTAAAATCCAGTCTTTCAAAAGGCCCCATGTTTGTGTTTTCAGGGTATTTTATTAAATCTTACAGAAGTAGTTGGAGCATCAAGGGGTGCAGACAGAGCAAAGCTTGAGTATACATAACAGAAACTGGGATGATACATTTCCATAAAAATAATAAGTACGGAGCAGATTTGGACAGGCAATTGATCATTGCACAGCTCCATGCTATGGATCAAAAAGTTCACCCTGCAGTTCTTCCATTTCTGTGCATGATTACCACTACGAGATCAACTACTTCTGCCATCCGGTTTCTTTATACACCGCATGTCAGCAAAAGCTTCCAGACTTCTTTCCCCATAATGCAAAATTGGATGGAAAAGAGAAAACATAAAGTAAAATAAAACCATGCTGAAAGAAAAGAGGTAAAGCTACTAATAAAATGAAATAAGGCTCAAAGAAAGAGGGAAAAGCTGCTAATAGGAAGGCCTACAGCTGCAGATTAAAATGTGACAAAATATAGAGAAGTGGTGAATTTGACTGCTTCATGGAACTGCAAGATTATGTCCCTATATTTTTTAATTATCTAGATGCTACATAAAGAATATTTAGTACAAATGCAGGTATGCAGTGAATATTATTTTACAGTTTATATGCCGCATAAAAAATACATTTTATAATACAAGTTTTTTGAAAAGCGATTGCTAAAAATGTGTGGGAAAAAATCTTATAACCTACCCTTTTGTTTGAAGAATGTACTGTGAAAAAATGTGGTCATCATGGTGCAGAATAATATAAATATTCACAATAAATAAAATCTCTCAGACTGGGCAGCTTTAAGCTAAAAAGCATTAAGAATGTAAATGACCCACTAATGCTAATGAGCTTCCATTTTTTCCTGTATGAAATATTGAAGGCCTACACGTGAGAGAAACAAATTATAAGCAAAATTAATTGCAAAGATAATTGCATGCATTTTACATAAATTCTTTTGTTTCTGTTATCTTACAGGTAACCCTCATGTAAATTTACATTTTTTTTCTTACAAACAACTATACCCCCCATTCATTTGGAGAGGAGGTGGCGAGGAAATTGTTTGTTTCCTGGTTTTCATTTTTTCCTTTAGAAGAAGCTGCGGTTTTCTTTCAGGACAGCAATGAGAGCCACTTTTAAAAATTATCTTTCCAATTGCTTTGTTTGGGAGGGGTACCCCTCAGTCCACACCTTACATGCCCCAGAGAATTCTGGTATATCTGGATTGTGTAATGTCAAAATGTAGGATTTTTCATTTGAGGAAATTCCAAGATCTCATGAAGCAAATGACAGTGCCTTTCCAAAATTCACATAAAAACAATTATATATTTCTACAGCCTGGCATGGTTTCCTTTATTTTTTTTCCAAACTCTTCACTATTGAAAATTATGTATCAAAAGATACCAAAATCAAAACCAAAACCTGCCACATTCTGCAAGATGATGTCTATACATTTTTAAATAATCTAAATGATATGTAAACAATAAATAGTACCAGCTCAGGTAGGCAATGAGTATTATTTTACACTGATCTGCTGCATAAATAAAGTCCTTTATAACAGGAAGTGCACTCAGTCCTTATGCTGATTAGTCCCAATGTATTTATCTCTTTCCTTTTGTTTTTGAAATACAAGGGATGAGAAAGTAGCAAAAAAATGTCCCTCCTTCAGGATTTTCTAGGCTGGGATTTATTTATTCTTCTCAAGTCAGACAGTGTAACATTGCTGCTTTATACTCTTCTTTTTGCCAAACACCTCATTATTAACAGCTCCTTCTGTAGCTTGCTGGTTTGTATTCTTTTTAGAGATGATTTACTAACATATACAGTTACCTAAATTTAAGAAAACAGCTCAACAAAGGCCCTTAAGAACCCAGTGGAAGGCAATAGAACTTTCTGCTTATTTCCCATTTATGCCTTTGAGAATCCCTACCCTCACTTCACGAGCACCATTGTACAAGTTGAAATAAAAGTCTTCGTTCATCAAACAGCTGCTCTGGTAGAGTCATCCTTTTCATTCAAAAGACCTCATCATCCTTCTTACCAAAAAAAAAAGGGAACAGGAAAAGAGATGGAATTCTTCAAAGAGAAGAAAAAGCTTTAGAAATTAAATGCCACCAGAAGCCATGCACGTTCAAGAGGTACATGTATAAAACCATGTACAGGTGAGTCTTAAGCAAACTCTCCATCTCAGCTACAATCAAACTTCACTTTGAACACCTGATGCTCCTGGCTTTCAAGAGGCTTGTTGATTTCCATTAATTGAGCACTTGGTTCTTTCCAGTTTGTGTTTTCTCTTGTTATGTTTAGGCAGTATATACACGTTATCTATGTACAAATGAATATATATATATATATTCACTATGGAATTTGGAAACACAAAAATACATACACATGCCATGCTGTGAAAGATTACTCCCAACATATTTTGTAGCAAGAAAGATACATAAAAGTAAGGGTTTTTACACTAAAACCGATATGTTTGTGATTTTAACATCCTCATGAGACTATTTTGTGCCATAAGAAAGGTAAAAGAATAAGAGAATGAGAAAAAGATACTTCAGGACTTGTATTATATTTTTAATGTTGATTTATAGTACAGTACTGGGAAGCATGCTTGAAGATGAGCGAAATGCTTATTAAATACTAAATATGCATACTACATATACTAAATTTTTATTATAAATATAACATATTTATGTAAAAAAATTATATTCATATATTTCTTGAAAATTAATTAGATTGTATGAATATGTATAATTATATATAAATTAAATATATTAAATAGATGTGAATATATAAATATAAATATTATACACATACTAAATGTGCACAGTAAGAACAAAAAAGCTTTCTCTAGTTAGTAATCTTCTTTTTAAATAAAATCTGATGATTTCAGGGTAAAAACTTTTCCCTTTCTTAATAATACTCAATGGTGAATAAGTTGCTCTTTTGTTAGGGCTCCAGAGACCTGGAGGAACAAAATTACCCAGTTTGGCACCTTCTTCTTCCTGGAAGTAAGCAGTGAACCAGGGAGTGTGATGTATGTCCACAGTTTATAATTCGTCAAAATTTAGGTAGACGAATTCCAAGGAATGGCTAGAGAAGGGAAGGGTAAGTCTGAGCAGCTTCAAAGAACTATGCCAGACGTGAGTCATGGTTTGTTTTGTTTGCAAGAGCTCAGGACAAAGAGGGAGTAAGGACTTGTCTGCTCCTTCTTGACCACTATGTAATATTCCTCTCATCAGACTGACCGTAGTCATTGACAATAAAGGTCTCTATATATGAAAGGGTAATGCCTGGTTTCCCTCCCAGCCTCTGAGGTTTAGTGGCCTATTTTTGATCATTCCTGTGTGATGTGCCCTATAAAACCTCTTTCTTGTCAGAACAAGGGAGAGACTTGAGACACATACTTTGGCAATAAGTACACATATTGTAGATGTCTAATTTGGTCAGACAAATTCAGCCTTTTTTGTCTGCTCTAGTTTCAGCATCTACATTAGTGCTGCTAAAGGTTTGTCTTTAAGAGTTTAGTTCTCTGACACAAATGCTAAAAAAGTGGGGTTTTTTCTGAAAACCTGTGGAGGTAGAAATTCTGCAGCACCAGGATTTAATCTTGTGTGGTGATCTGAATCATTCTAGAAAAACTCTCAGACAAAGCTCATAATCTGAGTAACTGAGCAGGTAATGTCTGAATCCTGACTCCATTTTTTGGTTACTCTTTCACCTTGATAATGTCTGTCAGATGTGACCTTCCCCTTCAAGCTCTTTCCATTCTGTTGAAAGACCTCTAACTTATTTCTTTCTCCAGAAGTGTTTTGTGTTGGGATAGAGATCTGTCCTACTCTGCCTCACCTGATGGTCTGTACTACCAGGAAAGCCAAGTCACAGGGTAAACAGGCCCTACCTGAGCTGCTGGTGGTGCGACTGTTGTGCATTGTCCTAAATGAGGTCTTATTGCAAAGGGTTCTGGTGGTTCTTCCACTCCAGCAAGCAGGCAACAAATTTTAGTCCTGTTGCAAACTTATCCTGACAACTACTTTCACTTCCATGTTAGTCTTAAAATCTGTAGAGGAAATTCTACTAGAAGCTCTGGATTCCACTAAAAAATAGTTTTAGTCACTTTCATCTATGCAAATTTACATTTTGTAGACAATAAGAATGAGGCGTGAATTTCTGTTCACTGGGTAAGAAATCCTATTACCCTGTGAGCCAGTACATTTTTCAGGAACAAAGAGAATCATGAATGTTAAACATATAAAAGCACAAAAACACAGGAAATAATTGAATGTAAATTTATTTCATCCCGAACATAACAGCAGACATTTTTTAAATGAACTGATTTTACATCATGCATGTCTGAACCACCCTATTTCTCTCCATTGGCTAGAAGGGAAGATCCCAGTGAGAAATCAGGTGAAGATACTTTATCAAAAGCCAAGCAACAAAAATCCCAACATTCCAGTTTCCTGATAGAGTTTTCATTCTTGCAAATTGTACATATAAGTTCAGAGCTCAAAGCCAACTTCTCTAGTGAGTTGTAAATATTTACAGTTATCTGCAGTATCATCCTGGGTCACTGCTACATTTACCCTGCTGGTTTTCTTATTCTAGATTCAAAGATTTTCTTATTCTATTTTTTCTTATTCTATTCAAAGATTTTATGAGAAAAGTCATCTTCCAACCTGCTAGTTTTGCTTATTCAAGGTAGCAGAATTTTTCCTAATGGTAAAATGTGTTCTCATCTCTAAACTGTGCTGTGTTCAGAGTAAAATCCCAAGGCTGATTTTCTCAAAAATGCTAAACTGACACATGTGAAAGTGATGACTGCTTAGGTCTATATTCCAGCATGTGTATACAGATGCAAATAAAACAAGTTATATTTAAACTTTATGTTACTGATTTCTCCTTTAGTATGAAGAGGAATTATAATGTCCTGGGAATTTATAACTGTTCTGCAAAGGATTAGATTATTAAAAAAATCTACTAGCATTGACAGTAGGACCTTTTTACAATGTGTCCTTCCACTTTATTATGCAGAATTTACTTAATGTTTGCTGCTTCTATGTGATTCTTCTGTACTTTGTAGGTCAATTTGCTCACAAAGCCATAGAAAATGAGCACTCTACAAGTTATCTGATATAAAGAACCTATGAATGTTTTTTAAGTATAAACAGAGATTAATACTTAAAAGTCATGACTGCTTTTTAAAGGGCTATGCTTGAATCTATCCTTAGAGCTGTTTAAGTTGCTTTCAGAACATGGTTATGGTTAATACAAGTGGAACATATTTATAGCATCAGGAACTGTTACAAAGTGAGCTTGAGCCCCTTCTTCAACTGCGCTCTATAAATATCCAATCGAAAATAAAAGAGCATACTCCGTTCCACTGTAAACACAAATGCTTCTCAAATATGCTGTCTCACAGTCAGAGTCACTGACATTGAAAGTGCTTCACACAGCCATAATCTCCTAACTGTTGCACAATGACAATACTCTGATGTTCAACAAGAAATTTCTTGCACACTTGTAAAGTCAGCCCAAACCAGACCCTATATTAATCATATCAATAGTATTGACTGTTTCATTTACTTTCTCATCTAAGTCTCTCAGACATACTTGAATAAGAAGCATGTCAACCCATAATTCCTGGTTTCTGTTCAGTAATGGGAATGACAAATGTATAGTGTGTAGTAATTTGTGTCAAACCAGCGTCATGTTATTTTTTAACTGTGTTTGGTAGGGAGTTTGAAGTGTTGTGAATAGGGCTATCAGTCTCTCTGCCACCTACAACATCTTTGTAGACAATTTTCATCACATTTGAATAATGTTTTGGCACAGGAACACTTTATCTCTAAGATCTGGAAGCACATTAATACACAGTTTTCTTACATTTATCATGCCCCATATACTCTGGAAAAGTTAGAAAGAAATTTGCCATTTTCTTTTCCATCTCACTGGAAGTTCTGTTAGTTCTTGTCATCAGTAGGGCATAGAGGCCACCAGAAACAAAGCCAGGCATTCTGCAACAACTTACCAAACACTAAGTCAGAAATAACACTGTCTCTTCCCTAAAAAAGAGACACACTATCACTTTCTAACACTGGTGCCTGCTGTGTCTGGAAGAGTCAAAAAAGGAGGCTAACTTTACTGTCTCCCACAGCCTAGTAAAGCATAATCAAAGAGCCACATATTATATACAAGGGAAGAGGAACATACTAGAGAGGACATTTCATTAACAAAAGAGAGAGAACTTCTATCAAAACCCAGTGAAGACATCTCCCTAATATTTGAGAGATCCTTTTATACACAACAGTGTGAATTACTACTGCCCGTACTCTGATCTGCAAAGCAGTCAGGGGCTTATCTGCAGAGTGGCAGATCACCATGACAACTTACATCAGTCTGGATGTTTCTGATTAGCTGTTTGTAGTAGAAGTTTAAATTCTGTTCCTTCCTTAGCAGTCTTAACACATGAACACTGAACTAAGATTGTATGTATTTATCTTTATTTTCTGTTTACTATTATTTGCCTTTGCTGATAGCTCTCACTTCCTGTCTCTGTCGTTGAATTAGCTTGCATTAAATTTCCACTAACAATTATGTGAATTAGGCACTGCAAAAGGAACCATGAAAATGAGAATAAAGCAGTTGCCCCTAACAAAGAAACTTTTTAAGTGGTGCTACTTGATAAGACCTCAATTATATATATGTGGGAGAAAAAAAGAAAGCATGTTAAGACCAGAGGTAACATAAAATTGTCCTATAGTAATCAGAATTCATGTAATGTTTCCTTCTAATGAAACACCAATGACCCATCAGTTTGCACAAGTAAACCAAAACTACAAGTTTACAAAAAAAGGTGCAAATTACTCTGTTATAATTGTGGAATAATTTCAATTTCTTCTACTGTGGATTAATTGCTGTTATAAACAATCTATAATTCTTTTAGATTATGAGGGGTTTTTCTTAATACTTCAGGAGACCTTTCCTATTTTATTCTTTAATACAGAACTCCATCTCTTAGAATTAGTGGGATGAGATTGAATCAAAGGAAATCAAGGGTCCTACTGTGCATGCCATTCTTCTCTCCTTACTAGAAATGGAATTACTACTATTTTGAATGAAGAGGACAATGCTTCATCACATTAATCACTATTATTTAACAGAAGAGTCAGATACCATCCTTCACTTCTGTCTTGAAACATCCCTGAATACAACACCTTTGAACTTTTGATGCTCAAAATTAAAATTCAGAAAAGAAATATTTAAAGTAATATTTAAAGTAACAGTTACTTAATCAAACATGTTTGTTTTAACTGAAAACAGAAAGGAAACAGGAAAAAGTCTCAATACCACAGTGACATTCCACTGTACACAGACTCTTTTTGAACAGATAGTGTTTATGTAAATGCCAACTGTGAAAGGGAACAAGAGATCTAAAGGTCCATCTAGATCAGGCTACTGTCCCTGACTACAAACATAATGTGTGGCCAGCAGGATTAGGGAAGTGATGGTTCTCTCTTTCTTGGCACTGATGAGGCTGCATCTTGAGTACTGTGTTCAGTTTTGGGCCCCTCACAACAAGAAGGACATTGAGGCCCTGGAATTGCTTACCCTCGAGAAAAGGAGACTGTGGGGAGACCTTATCGCTCTCTATAACTACCTGAAAGGAGGTGGTAGCCAGGTGGGCATTGACCTATTCTCCCATGTACCAAGTGACACGACGAGAGGAAATGGCCTCAAGTTGCACGAGAACAAGGTTAGTTTAGATATTATGAAAACATTTCTTCACAAACCATCGGAACAGGCTACCCAGAGAAATGGCAGAGTGACCATCCCTGAAAGTGTTCAAAAAATGTGGCAGTCTTAGCAGGAATTCAGATGCAGCAGCACGCGAGTCCAGTGAGAGAGTGAATTATTTATTAATTTTACAATATCATTTATATATCCTAGTTCCAAAAGACCATTGGACAGTGTCCACACCTGTCCTGGTGTGATTGGCTGAAGCACCAGATGCCCATCTCAGACTATTTGTCCCATGTAACTTAACAAAAACACCAGATGTGAAAGTTATTTACAAAAACCTATCTTACCGTTTACATAGATTGCATAGCAAAGGAAAATTCTCACAGAATTAGTACAAGGAGATGGAAGATCTCTCTGCTAACAGCATTTCAGTATCCACAAAAAAACATGTGAATATGGCACTTGAGGACATGGTTTAATGGTGGTGGGGCTAGGTTGATGGTTGGAGCCGATGATCCTAAAGGTCTTTTCCAACAATGGTGATTCTTTGATTCTAAGTGTGAAAATGAGGTAAGCAAATGTAATGCTTTCCCCTGTTTTCAGCTATTTTCAGTTCAGCTTGTGATTTAAAGATGAGATGCTTTCTGTGATAAATATAGACACTAAGAACTGTATAGAAGGCTATAGTATTCTCTAGAGAAAACAAGTGACCTATCAATAAGCCAATTCCACTACCAAAAGTAATTTAGCCTATGCTTTGCATAGGTTAATTTAACTTAGTTATTACTGAATTATGTTGTATGTATTTTAGCCAGTTGGAGAACTAAATGTGGACATTTTTGGAACAGAGAGATAACATTTTATTGCTAGAAACTTCAGTGTTTAATGCAGGGGCAAGCCTAATAGTTTACCATAAACTCAGTCAAAGATATTGAAATATGAAAAACACTGTTGCTATCATATGCAGCCTCAGTTACCTCAGATTTTGACGTACCAAGAATCTAGGAAAAAAGTTGTGATGTTGCTATCATAAATATTTACTGCCCCATTACTGCAGCTGTGTTATAGACGCAGGTCATTTCTGTGATAGATCAAGACATTGCTCGTATTTAGCCTTTTCAAATCCATTTAAAAGAGATATAATTAGAAATCCCCTCAGCAACCTTTTCTGGTTCATAGCCTGAGCATGGGGCAAGTAATTACTGATTTAATTTTACTGTGTTCTCTGAAACCACTTATTTAAATGAACATAGATAATCTCTTCTCTAAGGACACCAATTTTGTAGATATTATATGGCTGATCAAGTTCACTAACTTGTTGCTGAAGGTACAAAATTATTTCTGTGAAACCAAATAAGCAAATCAGTACCCATGGTCTTTGGCAAGGTAGTGTGCTGTTAGAGTTGTTATCCTTTCAATGAGGTGTTACAGAGAAGCCACATCTGCTTGCCTTTCTTGACAGATGGAAGTCAAAAGAGCCCCAGTAGTACTATATTCATGCTTATCCTCATGTGCTTGCCAGTGTTCTTTCAGGCAACAGTCTAAGAAGTCCCGATCCTGGGTCCTGTAAGCTTGAGTCATTGCTGAACATAATGTATTCTGTGATAGGCTATGTTGTCATTGCACAACACTTCTGTAATGCTATTTATTGAAATACTGTCAATACTGCACACATGAAATTGACTTTGCAGAGACAAACCTTTCAATTTAGAGGAACTTTCATTTCCACTCTTTACAATAACCTTTCCCAGACCAGTCTTCAGAAACAACTTTCACATAAGTAATTTAGAGAAAATAATAATTTACTTGCTACTTTGTGAAATGGGTGTGAAATGATAAGCAGCCCCCCTGAATCATCCGCCCTTGATAGACGATCCAGAATCCAGTCTCCAGAGAGCTGCATCCTGATCTGAATTCTATGACAGAAGACTGATTTCTAATATAAGTCAGACTATGCTGTAACCCAGCATGCATAAAATGAGCAAAGGACTTTATTTACTCTTATCTCTAAGTAAAGCTCCAGCTCTTCACTCTTTTCTAATATACATTTAAATGACTTCAAGTCCTCTTTACGTTCCTGTCTTAAAATGATACTTGATATATTTCTGTATTGTATGGTTTGTGCTCAAGGGAAAAAAAAAAAAAAAACAGCTTCATTAGATATTCACTTTGACATTCTGGCCCCAGAAGAAATAACATTAGTTTCATACTTATCCATCTGCTTTTCTGTTTCAGCTGGAAAATCTCTGCTTATAATTTTCTAGGGACATGTGGGTGATTTTCCAGTTGTGCCATTAAAATCCGCTACATCCTAAAAACACGCTAATTAATGTTCTCTAGTGGTTCTGCCTGCAAAAATGCAGTGGAAAATGTGTCCCAAAATGAAAAAGTTTGTCATTCACGAGCAAAATTCAAGTGATACATCTTACTTTTTTTGGCTGATATGAAACCTTAGTTGAACATGTCTGCAAACATATTTAAATACAAATAGTTTGAATTTCAGAATAGAATACATAAAGTACTTTTTAAAGCCAGATCTCACAAGAAGAGGGCTGACCACTCATATTGCCTAGCAACTCCATTTTGTTACAGGGAATCCAATATCTGATTGTAATGATTTGGGGAGTACTAGTTAGAAGTAATAATTTGCATGCGAAATATTCTCATGCAAATTCTCTGTTCTCATTAGGAACTGCATCTCTTTTCTAAAATTGGTCAGCAGTAGTTTGGAGCCAGCCATCTGCCCAGAGGTCTTTTGTCTGTATGAAATGGCAGGCGAACATTGTATGATCTGCAGCGTACTGATGGAACAACAAAGTGGTTCAGAAATAACAGGCCAAAAGAACAGAATCTTGCTTGGTCCTTCACAGTGCTGAGATAGTAACATATTGCACATTTAATACTATGTCCTACCAAGAGTTTCAAAGACCTTTACAAGCATTCAAGCTAGAAATGTTATGTCATGTCAGTCCTCATGGGCAGGTCTTCAACTGACCTCTTTTACCATTTTTGCCATTTTTGTTTGTTTGTTTACTGTATTTTTTCCTTTTAAACAATTTTTTCATACTATTTTAATTTTCCTCTACTCCCCTACTCTTTTTTTAAATTTTTCTATTTTTTTAATTTTTTTTTTTTGCCTATGCATTAAAATTAACATTGACATGTGGAAGTTGTATATGCTCCAGCTTTGAGTTCTTATGAAACATTCCTGTGTGCAGAGACATTTTAGACAACAGACTCAGAGACAAATTGACTGGAAAGAAGGCAGCCCTAGTGGGTTGCTGTATATTTGGGATTTTTTTCCCCGATGTTAAATTTGGTTTTGAATATTGTTCTTTAAAAACTCATGAAGACAAAAACCATAGGCATTACATCAGCGCATCTGAATTAACTGATTATTTGCACTTGCTGAATTCTGACTTTTGATGTCCAAAATCTTAAAGTGAGTTCTGTTCATGAAGTTTTGTGTTTCTGTCTGTCTTTTTTTCTCTTGGGGAATTGCATTTACGGACTTTTAAAATTCTCCCAGAGGAATCATTACACTCTGATATATTTTTTAAAAATAACACCTTACAAGCCTACAGTTCATGTTTATGATGAATACAAGCACAGCAGAAATCAATTCCATCCAGACTGAAAGAAGCTGGCTTGGCTTCAGGAATCAGCATTTTCTTCAATCATTAAGCACCAATTAATATGCTTCATTTTAAGCTTGCAGATGCCCCCACTGGAATATGACCTCCCTTGAGCTCTCTATAACTAATTTCTGACAGCGGTTAGAAAAGACTGAAAAAGTGAATATGCTATTGTACCCCCCGGTGATTCTTCTCAGATAATATCAGTCTATGGCTGAAGAACATACTGAGAGAAAAGTTATACCTGTACATCCATAATAAATAACACTTTTTAAAGTCCTCTTCCTTCAATTCTTTAGCTCACCATTAATTTCTGTAATGACATAACTGTGTTTTCTTGTTTTATTGCTTTCCTAGCTAAGAATTCTCAAACTCTGTTGACACAGAGGTAAATACTCACTCATCTACTGCATAACAGTTCAAGGACCTTTGCATATTTTCTGGTATGAGGAATAAAGAAAAAAGGCTCTGGCTAATCCTGATTAAGTGCCAAGTTATAAAGATCATATACTTTATTATTTTGGGATAGCTATATTCTACTCGATACGTTTAAAATCTAAGCCTGCATGATTCAGACCACTCCAGGAGATTGGTTGAACTGAAGACCAGCCAATAATCAGAGCATTTAAAATGCTAAGCCAGAAATGTAGAGCTGATAGCAACAGAAAACATGATCCTTTGCACTGAAGTATGTTCAAGGACAGATATTTTAGGGTGTAGATTGAAACTCATCTGTGTATACCTCAGAGATCCAACTAAGCCATTCAGTATTTCAGCTGAAAGGCCTATTGCTGCTCAATGGTGTAGTCCAGATATCCTATCACTGGACAAATGAATCATTAGGGAATAGGATGTGCTGCTGATGGAAGAGATGGTTAATCTCAGAAAAGATCACAATAAGCACCTTACTCTATGGCTTCCACTCATCATACTCACTGAAAAGATCAATATTATAGTCAAATAAGCACCATCTCTGTTTTTACTGTATCAGTCCAGGCCAACTATTAAAATACCAGGTCACTACTGTTTCTGCCTGCATCTGCATGCTCTCTCTAATGACAGCTACATCATGTTTCTTATTAGGAGTTTATCTCATCGCATAGTTCTCACTATAACCTTGTGGTTCATTACTCTTTCTGATCTGAATTATTTTTTTGGGAACTATTGATAGCAAAATGAGTGAAGTACAAATATACATATTCCTTTCAAAATTAACAAACATACAGCTTCTAGCCCTTGATTCAGTGTTCTGATTTCAGCTTTTCTTCCCACCCCTGCACCAGGGAAACATAAAAACACTTATGTTTACTTCCCCTGGTTATTAGAACATTTATTGTAATAGACTGAAGAGTGCATGTATTCAGAGCATTCTTACAACATGTATATTATAAAAAGCAGCCCATATACCTAGGGGCAAGACTTTTGCACAAAAGTACTAGACATTTCCCAAGTTTAAAATGCTGCTAAATAAATGTACATTTAAATTCACAGAAATTTCTTTTTACATGCCAAATTTTTTAAATGCATTACTGGTGTGTCTTTCCAAACAGCTGTGGCACTAGATGTTAAGAACCCAAAGAACATTACATTATGTAGATGAATGCACTTTATTAAGTTTGTAATGATATTATAGGTGGTTCAAAAATATGCAGATATACATTATTACTTAGATCTCAGCTTCCTCAACATGAAAGAGCCTCAGAATCCATTTTCAGGGGAGAAGAAATATTTTTAATATTATCAACCCCGTATTATATATTGCCAGCTGAGTTATAGGAAAACATTTGCTGGTGGAGAAGTCACAATAATCTTAATTTGAAGTCCTTTACATGTTGTTTTTCACACTAAAGTTTCCAGCAACATACAGGGTTTTTTTAGGTATATCACCAAAAACTTCAGTTTTCGCTTTGGCATTTCACATAGTTAATGCCAACATTTTTAATGTGGAATTTCTCAAGGAAAAAAGAGCCAACCCCTCAGAGGGCTGGTAGAAGAAGAGATACAACTAAGACTGTGCTTCTGCAATGTCATCCAGTGAGCATATTTGCTTAAGCAGAATATTTTACTAGGACTTTGTCAGTTTTGGACAGTTCAGAAATGTTAGCCAGTTCAAACAGTGGAAAAGTTTTATCTATTCAAGGAGGGTCTAAGCAGGGAGCAAGGCATTGAGGGGATTGTCTATCCTCACCTCGCTCCGAGGTGAGGACAGAGACTAAAGAACACCTTCTTTTGCAGCCAACAACCTTCTTCTGTTCTGATGCCTCACCTTCTGTGGCTGCTTTATTCTACTTTGAAATCATATTCCTACATTCCTGACAGAATGGGTGAAAACAGTCTTGAAAACACTGAGATTCAACAGCTATTTTTACAAACTTTCTGCAAATGTGGGACGAGGAAACACTCATCCAGACTGCAAATATACCTGGTGTGGGCCATCATAAGGAGGCAAAGAAAGTGCCTGTACTGTCACCTTTTATCACAGAAATAGATGCATAGTGAGAGTGGCAGGAACCTGTTGAAGGAATAAAAAGAAATCCTGGACAGTGTTTTACCAGTGTTCACATCATCAACTATGTAAACTATTGCATGGATCTAAAATCAGATATACTAAGTGGATCCTTAGCAAGCAAATCACAGAGGTAATGATGCAGTCTCTCTGCTCGTCTAGAGTCTGTCTGCAGCCGTGGAGTTATGCACTACAATGGAAAAGTCTGTTATTCCAAAACATGGCTCTAGAGAAGGTCTGCTCAGCTACAGCTACGTAATACAATTAATTAGCTTTCAAAGCAGGCTTTCATTTCCATCAGTAAATTGAAGATGTTCTGCTTCACAAGTCCTGCACCAAGGGAAGCCATTTCTTTTCTTTGGAAAACTCCTCTGGAGCTCAGTTGTCCTTGCTTCTCACTTTCCCTCCAATGGATTAATTAAGCATCTCTGTGTTTCTACGCTTTAGCTTGATGCAGTTTATGTTTCTCCAGTGGACATGATTTCCTTCAGGATTAGATGAACAAAACTGAGCCAATATCTTCCAAAAAGTAGCAAAAATGCTTTTACAAGAAAACATTTGTGTTTTAGCCTTTTTGTGGGCAACTGGTTTTTTTGTGTTTTTTTCTGGTACATTTTCTAGTTGCTGAGAAAATTGTATCTTTGCTTCAGAGATATAATAGCAAAGTTTCTCAGTGAGGCATGAGTCTGGGTCACTGACAAAAATATTCCCAAACATTACACTGTCAATGTAAGATCCACATCACAGCTACCAGCAGGTACTGACTCCTTTCTCATATGAACTCTGAGAAAAAATGCATTCCTGTTTCTCACCTCTGCTCAACACCAAGTATTGCTTATACTTTCCATGGCTTTTGTATGGTTTCAGCATACAAAAGATTTGCTTTTATTTTACTCTTTTTATTTTCTGACTTTTACGTGCAATTCTCCATCTTGTGTTCTGCTCTTTACTTCTCCCTGTTAGTAACTATGTTTGGAAGTTGCAGTCACAAGAGCACGTAATGCCCAAATCCCATTAATGTTCAATTAGATAGGTCTAGTGGAAAGCCAGTGAAAATCTCAGCCATTATTTTTGACTGCTCTCATTTAACATATTATGGCTCCTTTTTCAACCCTAAACTACTAGTTGTTTTAAACTTCTTCCTTTAAATATTAAATATTGGCAGGACTACCCACTTAAATCTTAACTAGGCATGTCTTAATGGAATTATCTTTTTGTGGTTTCTAAATGTTTTATCTCCTTTTAATGGACAGATAACACTAACACTGTATTTGTCCTAATCAATACATTTAACTTCTCAAAAGTTCATTTCTTTGTAGTCATACTGAAATTATTGCAATAAATCCAGAATTTGCTTCAGTGGAAATCACACGCCAGAGTTAATTCCTCATTTCTTAAGGCAAAGCAGTCTTCAGTCCAGGCTGATGTCTTTTGTGTTGTTTGCTTTAACACACAACAGGGAAGAGGTGTAGGAGGAAATGTATCAACTTTAACACAAAGAAATGCTCTTTCAAAACAGCTTTTGATATGTATTTTATTTATTTTACCTACTTAACTCCCTAAGTATTTCTTTATCTTACAGGTTAAAACATTGTGGTATCAAAATATTGGTGGCTATTTCAGTTTCTTGTTAAATTTTGGCTTTTCTCAAACATGTCACTAGTCATTATCATATTGCAAGTCTAAAAATATATAAAAATAGTACTTAGCAAAGTCAAATTTATCCTGGTATTTCTTTGGCTAAACAGACTTTCATTTCTTCATTTTCCTTTCCAAAGGAAAAGGTAGTTTCCAAGATAACAGAGAATCATCAGTGTTTCTTCAATTCACTTCATTTTAATTAAGAACTCATTTCAGCACTGTCTTTCCCAGCTTGCCAGGAAAAAAAAAAAAAGGAGAAAGTCATTAAGGTCATAACAGAAAAATTTCATATAGCTCTTTTACATGACATAGAATATTCTCTTTACCTTGCTGTCTCTTTAGGAACAATTCTTCAACACTTTTTTGTGCTTTTTCTAAGCTGCAGCCTAAACTACAACCTATTTTCTAATCAGCATAACCATGAGTCCTGCTTCCATCACTGTTATTCTCAGTTGAAACTCCCCTTTCTGATTTTTTTTTTCCCTCCCCTTTCTGATATTTTCTGATTGCTTCTAAAAAAAACACTAGGGGCATTTCAGTGCTGAAAATTACAAAAGTAATAACCAATACTCACTTATTTAGACTGGTTTTTTATCTGGAAAATCACTTAGCTGACTTAGATTTCTATTGCTGATGACTCCAAGCTGTTGTTGTTGATGATACTCCTGAGGGGCAGAACGCCATCCAGAGGGACCTGGACAAGCTCAAGAAGTAGCCCCATGGGAATCTCATGTGGGGATAATAATACCAAGTTCAAGGTGCTGCACCTGGGTGAGGGCAACCCCCGTTACCAACACAGGCTGAGGGATGGACAGATTGAGAGCAGCCCTGCTGAGAAGGACTTGGGGGGTCTGGTCAGTGAGGGGCTGGACATGACCCAGCAATGTGCACTTGGAGCCCAGAGAGCCAATTGTGTCCCGGCCTGCATCCAAAGCAGCGTGGCCAGCAGGATGAGGGAGGGGATTCTGCCCCTCTGCTCTGCCCTGGTGAGACCCTACCTTGAACTCTGCATTCAAACCTAAGGTCCTCAGCACAGGAAAGACATGGACCTGTTGGAGCGAGTCCAGAGGAAGATCACCAAGATTATTAAAGGGATGGAGCAGTTCTCATATGAGGAATGGCTGAGAGAATTGGATTTGTTCAGCTTGGCAAAGAGAAGGCTTAGCAGTGACCTAACTGTGACTTTCCAGTACCTGAAGGGAGCCTACAAGGAAGATGGGGAGGGAGTTTACACAAGATCATGTAATGACAGGACAAGGGGGAATGGATTCAAACTAAAAGATAGTAGTTTTAGATTAAGCATTTGGAGGAAGTTCTTTGCTGCAAGGGCAGTGAGGCACTGGAACAGGTTGCCCAGAGAAATTGTGGATGCCCCATACCTGGAAGTGTTCAAGGCCAGACTGGATGGGCTCTGAGTAACTTGGTTTAGTGGAAGGTGTTCCTGTCCATGGCAGGGGGGTTGGAACTAGATGATCTTTAAAATCCCTTCCAATCCAAACCATTCTATGATTCTGTGAAAGAATTAATCAATATTTTAATGCAATTATATCCTAGAAAACCTTCCACTAAGCCCTCTCCCTCTAACCCCGGCACTGTCATATCTGGTAAATGTTGACCCAGATGGCCAGTTTCAGTCATACCAAATTTAATACAGCATTTGCCATTGTCTTTTCCATTCAGCAGGCCACACACAAAGTGCTAGACAATGTGAAATACAATTAACATGTTCCTTGTGAGAAGAGACAAAGAGCATGATTGTATTTTATTTACTTACTTACTTCCTCATTCAGAATTTTCAACATCAGGCTAATTAGGAGTCTCTTTTTGTCAAAGATATTTTTTGGGGGTGTCCATGTCCAGGTGCTGGCAGCTGATGGGCTGCAGGGATAGCCTCTGTGAGGAAAATACAGGGGCTGTCCGGTGTCAGACAATGCCAGCTCCCACACACTCACCACAGGACACTGATGAACCCTTCAGCCTGGTGGTGCCTTGGGGAAAACATTTAAGAAGGAAAAAAGGATGCATAGATGTGAGGAAAATAACAATACTGTGAGCACCAAGCTCAGAGAAATTGGAAAGAAAATCCAGGACCTGGAGCAGGTATTTCCATGTAGTCCATGGAAAAGACCACAGCAGAGCAGGTAAATATGAAGGAACTGCAGCATGTGGAGAAGAGCCTACGACAGAGCAGGTTTATCTGGAAAGACTGTGGACCCATAATAGAGCAGGGGGAAAGTGTGAGGAACAGGAAAAAGCTGTGAGGATAAGGGAGTGACGGACAGGAGCTCAACTTCTCACTCTCCATCCTCCTGTTCTGCTCGGTACAGGTGGAGTAGTTAGAGGAGTCAGCAATAGAGGACTGAAACTGTACCCAGGAAAAAGAGGGATTGTGAGGAAAAACATTGTTTTAATTTGTCCTTGTTTCTCACTTCTCAATAAACTGGCAAAAGATTAAAGTAATTTTCCCCAAGCCAATCCTGTTTTGCTTTTGACAGTAGTTGGCAACTGATCAGTAATTGATTTCTTTGTCTCAGCCATGAGCTGTTCCATTATGTTTTCTTCCCTTACCCTGTTTAGGAAAGAGAGTGAGAGAGCAGGTGGGTGGGTGTCTGGCAGCCAGCCAGATACCAGCCAAGGTCAACCCACAGCAAGTTTTTACATATCCTTGGTCCAGGGAACTTACCAAAGTTAAGATCCTAGTTTAGGAGCAAGTATGTAGATTTTTCCTGGATCAATAGATAGCTTATACTTTAGGAATCAGAACTTTTAGAGTAAGGTGCAGACCCTTTCTCTCTGTTTCAAGCCTGTTTGGATTTTTTTTTAACAAGTTGGAAATTTGGTTTTAACTAGTTTAATTAAGGATATTTTGAATTATACAATGTGCCTTTTATGCTGAGTAGCATTATGTAAGTACATAACAAATATGATTTACTGTACAACAGTGATTAAGTGAGCACAGTGTGTTATAATAAACAGGTTCATTGTATTAGAAAAGGATAATTTTGTACATACTGATGTATCACCAATCTGCAGGATTTTCTGTGTCAAGAAATGAGATAGTTATGAGCTTCCCGTTTTTACCATTTTATCAAAGTGCATCCACTGGAACGCTGCATAAAAGTGGAAACCACTTCTACTGGAATGTGGCAGTATGAAATATTGTTCACTAACTATTCCCATTACTCATGTTAGATAGAAGCAGGATGACATCAAAGGAATCCAACTGCAGAGACTCGAGTGGTGAATAAAACTAATTAGAGTCACATTTAATATCTTTATGTGGTTTATGTCAAACTAACAGTATGTCTGTACTTTCCATGGCAAGTAATAGGCCTCTTAATTTTTCCACAATAAATCACTATAGTTCTCCATCTCGGATAATACTTGAATAATGTGAAATTACAAGAATTTTGCTGGAGAAGTATTTTAATCTTCAGTCTACCTTGCCAGAAGGAATGTCAATGTATAAAACCAGTTTTGTGGTTAACATTTCAATCTGAGGTGTGAGATAATAACTTCTATTTTCAGAACCAATGTAGACTATTCAGATTGAAAAAAAAAAAAAAAACAAAAACCAAGACCATGCTACTTATTATGACTAGACTAGTTTGAAAAAAATTCCCTGCTAATGAATTCTTCCATTTTCTATTATATATGACTTATCCTATGGAAATAGAAAAATTTTTAATTATAATTAATGAAGTCACTTTGTCTATAGTGGGTTTAGACCATTATAAGTCAGAACAAAACTTGGCTCATTTGGTATAAATACTAGGAAATAAACCCCAAAATTTTTCCTTATGCAAATTCAGGTGACCTGAATTAATGACTTTTTGATGAGAATAATTTTCCTATATTTAAGAGTGCACAAAAACAAAATCAGAAGGGAGTGAATACGCTATTCACTTCCTTTCTGTAAAAATACATGGTATGTAAGATATATGTCAAAGGTGATCAAAATTTACCTCTGAAAATCCAGACCTGTTGAATATTATGAAGGAATTATATCCATGTCAAATTAGGTGCATTGATATTAAGCATTCATTTGAAAGATAGGAACCTCAAATCCATTTTAAAGATCATAGCATGTCATGAGTTGGAAGGGGCCCACAAGGATCATCAAAGTCCAACTCCTCACCCTGCATTGCACAGCCCCAAGAATCACACTTTGTGTGTGACAGTATTGTCCAAATGCTTCTTGAATTCTGTCAGGCTTGATGCTGTGATCACTTTGAAAGAGGCACATTGAATCTACCCTAAAATAGAATGGAATACATGCTCAAAATAGGTGAAATAAATAGCAATGCTATTATTTTTTCCCTTCCAGTTTTGATAAAAAGACTAAGAGGTCTGATGTAGGGTGAAACCAGTTAAATCAGATTATATCAATGCTGTCCTAAGTCTTTTCTAAACAAACAAAATAGAAACCAAAGCCATACTCACTTGGTTTTTTATTCATTACAACATAAGTAACACACATATAAAATGAAGATGTCAGGCAATGCCCACAGAGATGTGGGTCAAGAAAGTAGTGTCTGCTTCCAAGTGCAGTTCTTATCATCAATGATAACAGAGCCTTCATAAGAGCTGTTACAATTTTACTCCAAAATACATAAATTGCAAGTCAAAATTAGTTCCTATTCATTTAAAAATGATGGAAAAGACACCAGATATATAGCAACCATGCCTATTTTGGATCATTATTGAAAAGAATTTTTAATTAGTATTTTTATTTTCCACTAGTAAGCATTAATTAATATTAATATTTAATACAAGGAAATCCTAAATGTGTGCAATGTAGTAGAATAAAACTGACTTGTTTAAAATTCTCACAAAATCAGAAAATAACTTGTGTTTATATCAGAGCAATTTTGTTCCGGTTGTAATTACAGTGATGAATGTTGTGGATCAAATCCTCCTCATTTAGAGACAAATTATCATCGTCAGGAGGGAATTTTCTCCTGTTTCCTTCTGTTCGCTCACACAAATGCAAATATGTGCTTTTAAAGTGTTTTCTCCTTATAAAACACCACAGTTGTGCATTTTATAAAACATATAAGCAAGGATCTAACACGATCACTAGCTATGCATATGCTAAAGAACTAACATTATTTTTAGCAACTTTCAACGAGATTCTGTATAATAATTTGCATGTCAAAGTGCCATATTTCAAAATTGTTAACTTTTATGTTCCCTAATGAAAGGTACTCCTAGTGTTTTCCCAATACAGAGAGTTTAAAAAATAATCACCTTCAGAATGTCAGTTACATTTTGCAGGACAACTATACATAGGCCATATGGGTTTGATATTTCAACATAATCATTAAAATTAGTTGCAAGAAATTAAATAAATATAGCTTAACTATATAACTAACACTTAGTAATGTCCAATAAGAGGCTTCTATATAGTCAATCACTTTCCAGCAATTAGCTGAAATCTGATTCTGGTTTATTTCTTACAAATTTATCTTTTCTTCTAAAATGTGTGAGGCTATTTTTATGAAGTTCTGCATTTCAGACTGAGACATATCTATCTCTACCAGCAATGCTGGGAGTTGAAAAAGCTGATCTCGTGAAAACTAGAATTTGTGTTTGTCAGTAATGAAATTGATATGATGCTTTCTTGTTTGAACACAACTATGGATGAGACACATGCAAGTCTTTCAAAAAGGTATTTGCTACATTAAATGAACTTTTCTAAAAAAGTACTAAAGCATGCAGTAATAATTCATGATGAGAAAAACTCTGGTATCCTGACAAACTAATGTTATTTCAGCTAATCTTATTAGCAGAACAAGTATTTTTGGAGACCTGTATACGTGCATTACCTTCAGATGAGTTCTACAGCATTGTGGTACATGTGGAAGGCTTTGGAAAATATATTCTTACTCAAATATTCAATAGTTAGGCATCAGACTGAGGAGAAAAGTTCTGACACAAAAGTGTTCTTACTGTCAAGTAAGTCCATTAAACTATTACAGGAAGATACCCCTTTTTAAAAAGTCCTTAAGTATTTAAGGTAACAATATCATGTTTATTAGGCAACCCCTCAGAACTAGTTAGTTTTCTATTTACTTGTGTGTTTTGATGTTTACCTGCTGAAAGCTGCTTTAAAACCTCACCATGCCCTGGAACAATTCAAGCATCCATTGTTCTAATTGTCTTTTTGATGGGGCATCTCACTTAATGACTCAAAGGCATGCTGGTCTGAGCTCTGTTCTGGCTGGAGATGTCTTCAAGCAAGTGGCACACACTGATCATTTTCAAAAAATAGGTGCCATATCAAAAAGCCTACTGGAAGTTTTTTTTAAGTCTACAGAGGAAGTAGACTTAACTGCATTCCACTGTCTGTCCAACCCTAGACATGACACCCAAGTGAAGATATTTACCTTTGCTGATGACCACTGCTCTGTGTGAGCTTCTCTTCAGACATTGCTCCTTAAAAGGATTCATTTTCTGGAAAAATCTCAGTCTCCCACTAAGCCCATAGGAACTTGCATGTGGCACCCTTTTTCCTTGAGTTTAATGCAATAATCAGATTTGGATCTTTATTTCAGTTTCACTGTTGTGCTACAAATATCAAAATTACAAACCCAGAAGACGTTCTCACAGATGAGCAAACCATAGGCATGAAGACAACTCAAAACTTTGGAGAATTAATGGAGATAAAAAACCAACCTTAAATGCTGGCCACGCCCTTTGAGATTTTTATTTTGATTATTTCTTAGCACGCCATTTTTTTTGTTTAGTAGCAGGTATATGTGACTCATAACTGGGGGAAGAAAATGAGCTAAATAAAAAAATAGGAAGTAAATAGTTTGGTTTGCCACTTGAAAATGAAGTGCACTACATCAATGCAAAGGTTAATAAACCTTAACACAGTTTGTCTATCAAATACGAGTCTCTAAAATATTAGGTGCCTAATGGTGTCACTGACAGTAGGCTGCAAAATTGCATTCTGTTATAGAAAAAGTGTTTTGCAATCTTTTCTCTTGATACCAAAAACTTTGCTGGCCCATGTAATAAAATACCATCTGCAAATGATTCACAATGTGACTCACCACAGTTTGTGCTAGGTGAACAGTAGCACATCAGAATTACTCTCTAATCAGTTACTCGAATCTCTGCTAAACAATAAATTGACTTTGTGTTGCTCTTTTATAAATTGTTATTGCATTGTACTGATCTTCGTTTTCATTCCTAACTGCTCTGTTCTCTGTCTACACTTTTTAACTACTAAAGATAATAATGTAGGAATCCATTTCCTTGGCATTTACTTTCCCATTAAATATGATTGATAAAAAGCAAATACCCAGTTTAGACTGGGATTAGAAGTATTCTCCTCTTTTTGTCATTGTGACTTTGGCTGGGCTTTATGCACACACACTGCCTTAAAGAAGCACCTCTTGAAATGTCTGGAACTGATCTTGGCAAAACAGAAGAAAGGTAAGTAGAAGTATTACTATCTCATTTTTTGAGTATTACTATCTCATTTGCAAATAGGAAACCCAGAAAGGTTAACTACTTTGCATGGGCTGTCACACCTCTGACTCATGAGATTCAGTTCCTTCATCACAAAACAAAGCCTCTTTGAAATTCTGGGATTTCTAGCATTTGCTTCTTCTTCACAATGCCTACTCCCATAAACCAATTTGTCACTTGGAAGGGAAGTTGAGTGGTTTTTTCATTCTTTCTGATGGGAAAGGGATTGGGGTGTTTGGGCTTTTTACTGTCTTGTTCGGTGAGTCATAACACCCTGAATACACTCTAGAGTAACATAAAACAAATTTTAAAGTCCATATCATGTGCGTCATCTTCAACATCTAAGGTATCATACATCTTTAGGGTAGTGTTAGAGAATAAGACAACAGCTCCCACAGAATTTTTCACAGGATGAGACTGAAGCTGGGCAAAGTCAATTCATTTTCCTTTTCTCATCTTTTGTCAGTATTGACAAAAAACTTTTTCATAAGGAATATGAGACAGACAAGACCTGCTAATTGGGAGGGGGAGGGAAGAGGAGGTCTTTCATTATCAGCACAAGCTGTGCTGCTTCATAAACAGTGAGCATTCAAATCTTTTAGAGATAAACCCTGGAATGCTTGCTGCTCTACTGCAGCAACACACTGTGAAGGCTTCAGGCACAGGTTTGGGGGAGACAGAATCCCAACATATGGAGGGACTGCCAATAGGCATGCAGGAGACAAACAAAGCTGAACTCTTGCATCTCTCTTTCCTGCTGCCTTTCTCTGGCCTTAGGCTGCAAAGCTATTTCACATGCTGATTTTTAACAACACATAAACAATGAAAGAAGACTTAAAAATCAGTCTTGGCATACAAAGATATTCTCTTTAAAGGAGCCAGAGAGTTTGGTATGGGATAAAATCGGACAAGGAAGTTAAGATAGAGAAAAGTGTAAAGTGAGGGTGATAAACCACATTTTTCAGCAGAAATTTCGAGATTTAGAATTCAACAGTGAGAACTCCAGTGTGTATGAAAATCTTTTTCTAATGCTGAAAAAAACATTTTCCTGAGAAACACAGTATTTCTTTACTATTTCTGCAAGGCATAGACTGCCAGATACCCTCCAAGATACCACTGGGTTTCTAGAGGTGATATGGTTTCAAAATTTAATTCAACCAATTCTGAATCCTGAAGCATAATTGAGGAAAGAAGGAAAAAAGTAAGGAATTTCAAAAAGATGGAAGAGGGCAATAAGTTGGAATAAATGTATAGCCCTTGCATTTCCATCTGTATATCAATAGGAGTTGTAACACTGGAAGCTGAATTATTAAAAAAAACCCAAAAAAATCCCACAGAAACACAAGAAGAATGTTTGGGCATGCTTAACTAGCTAATTGTATCAAATACAAGAAAAGTTTAGAACCAGAAATTTCTAATTCGAGCTGAATATCTCTATTCATAACAAAGCAGTGGAGTAGATTTAGTAGTTTAAGTGGTCCCCATCACTGAAGGACTTTAAGATAAAAAAGAACAAACCTCTGACTGTAATGATACAGAGACAGTTGATCCAGCCTTCAGAAAGTTTTAAGGTTCACTTCCCTCTGATTCACTAAGACACATTGTTTATTAAATACACACTTTTCAGAAAAATGTAAACATATTTAGCTCTGTACCGTAATAAGGAGTATAGCAGAAAAGCTGTATGATGTGTTTCTGGGCACAGTTGCCTTCTAACCTCAGCAGAGAAAAGAAATGCAAAATGGAGTTCTATTTCTCTTACCTAGGTCTTCGGTTTTTTATGATCCATCAGCCTGGTCATGATGTTGTAAGAGCAGAAAAAATATATACGTCAAGTGCTTACTGTTCATTTTTGTGACCCTAATAACTAAATATCTCAGTATGAAAAGAGATATGCTACCATATAATCTATCTAAGGAGGACTTCTGCTCATGAATAAATTTCATAGAAATTAAAAATGGTGAAATGCCACTACTTCAAATATTGTAAGGCATTTGGAAAGTGTGTATTTTAAACCATTGTTGAAACTAGTCACTCACGTCTCTCTGTTAGTGGGTAAGATCTCATAGTTGGCAAAAACTTTTAAATACAAAATCTGTTTCTTTCTGTTACTGTGAGAGAAAAGTGAAAAGCCTTGGGTTCTGTTTGTTGGGGTTTTTTCTTCTTGTTTTTTTGGGTGTTTTTCCCCACAAAACCAGCAAAGTGTTGCTACATTCTCTTTTAAGTTTAGATATGAAGATCTTATTTCCCAGTCAAATAAACCTCAATCTAATTACATTTAAGTGTAAGCAGAAGAGGGAAAGGACATTAGAAAAAAGACAAAGTCTTGAATCTCAAAATATCTATATTAAACTGGCTTCACTCATTCCTAAACACTGGTACCTACTTATCAAGTCTCTTTCTAACTAAATACATCAAAGGAACTGGAGCACTGCCAAATCTAGATACATTAAAGCAGATATACTTGACTATACTGAGACATGAGACAGAGGATTTTGTGGGATTTTTGGAAAAGATTATATCTACTAATGCCACAGAAGAACAACATGATTTACATTATTAGAGAGCAGTGCCAAATGGATTAGTAATCATCAGATATTTTTTCTAAAGTGTGACAAGAAACTCCTTAGCAGTCACCTTCTAGAAAAGCACAAGTTCAAAAATTTGTCACATCCAGAAAATGTCATAGTACATAATGATAAAGCATAAGTTATCTGCAGTGCAGTTAACCCTGTGCTAACCCATCACACTACAAACTCGAGCTCCACTCTACTTGATTCCTACGATGTCCTGGTCATCAAAACCTACAGCTGATGCAAGAACCTGTGTAATGTTGTTTGTTCAACAGAGACAAGAAAAGATGTGAATCATCCGGAGCATTTTCTGCCATTTTAGGAAATAAAAATAGATTCCCACCTGACAGAAAACTTGTTAATTTTCCCCTTTGTTCAATGTCTCTTTTTATAATAGGATGTAACAAGTTTTGGATTGGATCACTTCTCTTTCATGTGGTCACAGGATTATAAGGAAAGAAACAGAACGAGAGCAAAGCAAAGTGTTGGGCTACACTGTATGCTGGAAGGGAGATTAGCCCTTGTCAGCTGCAGAAAGAGCCTTGTTCGCAGACCCAGAGGTGACCCTGGGATTACAGCCAGGTCACCAGGGAAGGTGAGAGAGCATTGTGGGTTTCTGGACAGTGTCAGCCCTATGAGATGTGATAATTGCAGTTTCTGACCTTGTAAGGTATTGTTTACCTTTTACCATAATAGGCAATGTCTGGGAAATATTCCAGGTGATTGGGGAACACTGAGGTGAACTTCTTTCCTGTTTATATGAGGTGACTTCCTGTTTTTCTATTGGTGTTTAAGGGAATTTCGGATACGCAATAAAGTTCTTTGTTCTTTGCACCTTTACCATGATGTTGCAGAGTCCTTGCCCATGCGTGAATACTGCAGCAAAGTGCTTTGCTGGGAAAGAGGCTGGCCCTGGGAGTGCCAGTGGGCCTCACTGTCCCTGCCCAAACCCTCCTGGACTCCCCTGGAAGCCTAAAGTCTAGTACTCCATTTCAGCTCCCCAGCTCCTGGCTGGGAAGGTGGGGCTGGTCCCAGCTGTCACACCCTCCTCCACTAAACCCCATGGGAAACCCCCTGTACTCCAGGTCCTCAAGAGAATGCCTGTCCCCTGGCAAAGGTGACAGAGATCAGTGCCCAGGCTCCATTTCCCAAAACAGACTGAGACATCTTTTCCAGTTTCATTTCATTCCAATTTACATGTTAAGGAAAAAAACACAAGGGACAAAGATTGCACGCTTGACTGTGAGCCCCAGCCTCTACCTCGCACAAATGTGTTGTGTTTTCCCCCTTTGTCGGTTTTCTTACCTTCAGTTCTCAGCTGCGCAGTGGTTCAGCAACACATTTAAGGATTAAAGATAAGGTTTTTTCCTAAAATTCACTGCAGAGGAATCTGTATGTCCTGGTTTTCAAACCATTTCTTGCAGATAGTGTTGGAGGCCAACAGACTGATGCAGAAGATAGTATCCAGGCATCAACAGCCATCAGCCCTTTACTATCCTACAGTACAACCTTTTATACCTCTCTCTTATGTCACTCACATGCTTCTTGTTACAGATATCAACACACACCTGCATTCCAAGTTGGTTTTCTTTCTTCCAAGGGATACAGCTGTAACTTATCAAAGCTGAGGCTGCCTGCAGCCCATTCTTGTATCCCCACACAGGCCACAGGCAGTCTGCAGAAGAGATGCTTGCTGCTCTGGACCCTCACTTTCCCCAGGCACTGCATGGTGCACAGGTGTGTGCAGAAACGGCTTGGTCTTTCCTCTAAAACCACATTTGCTAACATGACAGCAATATGTCATGTCAAAACATGACCTAATTCAACGTATCTGGCCTAGTCCAAAAATCAGTGTTTCACAGTAGAGGAGCAAATCACTGGGACCCAGATGCGCAGCTGGTGTCAGTTGTTTTAAGGATGATGCTATAAAATCAAAGCAGGATATAATTTTTACCACCCCTCTCTACTTGTTTTAGATATTCTGTCTTCAGTGTCATTATTCTAAAAGACAGTTCCACTTCTGGAGTTACTATGGATCCAACTGTGTTCCAAATTTTAAGTGAAGAAAAAGATCTGAAAGCAGCAATCGAAGGAAATAACCTGCACCATTCTTATATTTGCATTTATACACAAATACTTAAATGATGGGGCTATTGACTCAGTTTGTGGGTAAATATTTGATCTTACGTAGGTTCCTACTCTGAACAAAATATTTATATCCAAAATGCTTCAGTACTGCATTTGTTACTAGTGCAAAGCCCTGAACCTAAATGCCAATACTACTATACAGCACAAATTCAAAAATAGAAAATCTGGATTAAACATATGGTTAGGTATTTCAATTTCATCTTAAATTCAGATTCAACTCTTTCTTGGTTAAAAATAATGGATTTCAAATAGACTTTGAATTTAATTTACTATGTTATTATTAAACATATCAATTAGAAAATACAATAGTTGAAGACATATGCATAAAATGCCTCACTGATAATCCTATGTCATTAGGGTCAAAGTCTTTTTAAGATGGGCCTCATTTCAGTCTTTAAGTTTTGAACATCCTAATGAAAACAAGCTGCCAAGTAACAAGTGTTTTATCTGGATGTATTTGTAAAATACAAGTAAAACCAAACCACTAACGTTTGGATTTAAGGGAAAACAATTTATTTTCAGATAAGATATCTGCTGCTTCTAATTTAAATATTGGATAACCTGTCTAAAATGAAAGCAGCAGAATGAAATTGAGTATTTTCTAACCTTCTCTAATTAGAATCAGCTATTTCAGTGTATCTTTAACCAGAATCACCTTTCCTCGCCTGATCAGGTTAACCTGACAAATAGGAGGGGTGAGTGCTGTTAAGGAACATCTCAGACTCCAGAAAAGTAATGAAGGTTTTGAAGAAACTGGGAACATTTTCTGTGGAAGAAATTAGACCATTGAACTTGGAGGGAAAAAAACCCCATGCAAATGGCATAAACAAGAACTTAAGACACAGATCAACAGGGATGTTTCTGAATGGAAATCACCAGCTGGAGAATAAATTAGTTTTGAACACATAACACAAATAAATGGTGTAGACAGGGAACATTTTAAACTGTCTTTGTCAGGAAACCTTGGTTTCTATCTTCCATGACCCCCTCTACTCAAAGTGTGTCACTGGAAAACTATAACCTGGGATGAACTGCAGTCCAATGCTAAGAACATAAATGTAAGAGCAGAGAAGGAAACGATTCATTTGAGCAAAGGTCCATGTAACCTGTATCCCATATCTGAAAGGGGCCGGTGCACAATGTATACTGAGAGAGCTCAGGAACAGCAAAAGCAGATACTGCTACTTTCTCTCCCTATTTCTTTGGTTCCCAGCAGTCTGCCATTTGGGGATTCTTTTTTTATTTTCAGCTAAAAGCTGCATCTGCATCCTGTTTTATAGCCTTTGATTGATTTTTCTTCCATAAATTTGCCTAAGAGTTTTTCAAACCCATTTACAGAGAGAGCCTCCACAGGAGCACTGGTGATGACTTCCAGACTTTTCCTGCATGCTGTGTGTAAAAGCTCTTCCTTTTCTTTGATTTATACCTGCAGCCTGACCATTTCATCTGATGCTCCAATGGACTGTTGTGAGAAAAGGGGAATAACTGTACCCTATTACATTTCTGCGTGCTCCTCTATCAAATTCTCCCTCAGCTGTTTTGAAAACTCTTCATCTCTTGAAACTCTATTCATATTGTACTGGGTCTTGCTGGGATGAGTTATTTTCCTTCATAGCAGCCCATATGTTTCTGTGTTTCAGATCTGTGACCAAAGAATTAACAGTTGCACTACATGATTGTTGTGGGTTCCTTCCCACTGCAATATTCTATTCCATTCTATTACATTCTTAAAACAATGTTGATAATACAATAATGTTTTAGCCACTGCTGAACATGGTTTGCAGGATGCCAAGGCTCTGTTTCTCACTCTGCCCTCACATGTAGATTAGGGATGGGCAAGAGACTGAAAGAGGATGGAAGCAGAGCAGATGACTCAATATCTCTCTTCTTCTGAAAAGAGAGGTATTCCACATCATAAGACATCATGCTCAGCAATAAAACCGGGGGAATATTTTCCCAAGTAACTAGTGCTTAGGGACTGTGGGCATTGGTTGACTGGTGGTAAGTTAAGTTTGTGCTACTTGGTTTTTTCTTTTCTTTTTTTTCCCCCTCTACACTTTGAAAACTGTCTTTAGCTCAATCCTTGAGTTTTCTCCCTGTTCCCCTTAGAATTCCCCACCCCATTCCATGGGGGTGGAGCAAATAAAGTCTCTTTGGGGCCTTATTTGCCAGCTGAGGTTAACTCCACAAATATATACAAAGTGCTTCATACTTTTATTCATCCTGAGAACCCCATGTATTTTATCATTTGCCATCTTCCATTCCTTTGTGTTGAGGATGATTTAAGTGAATAGCACATTTCATATTGCAGAAAACCATTTAATCACAGTGTGGGTTTTTTAAGACCAGAAACATTACCAAATGTTAACCTGACAAATTGCAACCTTGAGAAGAAATGCTATGTGTGTGACAATGAAGAAGAAGCTAAGCAAAAAAAAATCCATCTGATTTTCAGGATGACACACCTGCCGCCATGTAGGAAAGTAGCAGCAGCATTGCGCAGTACGTAGTGTGAGGAATAGAAGGTGGAGGACGAAAGTTTAAAAAGCTTCCTAGAAACTAAAACACAGTCTGTACAAGAATGGGAAGTCTCACAAGAGAACATCCTGAGAATTATCTCATGGAGAGATCATTCAAGCTGCCAGTGCACTGCCTACTTTTCCTGCCTCCTCTTCCTGCCTGCTCCAGTCTCCCATGCTGTCATCCCCCTGCTCTCAGCACCTGATTTCTCAAGGCCCTTTTGTCCAGACAAAAAGTTACCCAAGACAGGACACAAGGAAATGAGAGGAAATGTGTGTTTCTTTATATGTGCATATGTGCGTTTCCGTGCATGTGAGGGAGAGTGTACATGTGCTGAAGGCTTTCAGAAGAGTAGAGAATTTACTCACTCAAAGCAGCCTACAAAGTAAACTACAACCTAGGCCACAGAGGAAGGCAGCAAAAAATCTGTCCAATGTGAAGACCTAAATCCTTCTTGACAAACCCCAGTCTTGGTTTAACTAAGCATACGATCAAGACACCTGGTACCACACAGCCAAGGCTATGTCCCAAAACCTGCTGAAATAGTAATGTCCCTGCAAATCATCTTGTGTCCAGCTACAGCCATCTGCAAAACACCAGGAGGCTCAGATTCAAAGTTTCTCATCCTTTGGAGGGAAAGAAAAAGGAACTATACCAGCATCCTACAGATGCGCTGAACCATCGAGAAGAATCAAATTTATTTGGAGTCATTTTTTGGGAGTTAAAGAGAGGAAACTTACCTTTTTTATATAAAATAAAAAGAATAATAAGTACCCTTCCTCAGTCAGACAGCCTCACAGTATTCCACCAAGTGTGTAAGTCAGGATTTTCATTTATTGAAGCCATATGAGACTTTCCCAACGTCCTGTGCTTTTCTGTGCACTCAATAGTCTTATCTTTTAGATATAGTTACTTCCCACGGTGGAAATCAGACCTTCTGGTCTGTGGTTACCAGGTTCTCCTCTGTGGTTCTCAGAGGTTTTTTTTGTAACGAGAGTTACTCTTCTAGCACAGTAGAAATTGCATTGCACTGTTTACAATTACAGTTTACAAGGCTTTGCCATATGCTTCCCAGTTTCACATCTGAGTTACTCCAAAGATTTCTTCCAAATGTCACCCAGTTCAGGAGATTTATCTAACTTTTCTCTTTGGTCTAATTCCTCTTGCATACTCACAACAAATTTCTCTAACTCTTCCGATCCCTCTACTGAAAAGAATATTGAGGAAGTGAGTATTATCAAAGACATAAGCAGTAGAATAACACAAAAATCTGTTACACTATTCTGCTGTGTCTTCTTCATCCCTGAGTACCCTGCTACACTCTGGTCATCAAATTTTCTGTTTGTCTTCCTACACCCAGTGAAGAAGCAAACAACTTCTTACTAGCAGCTTAGGCATTGCAAACCACTTCAATTTTTGTTCTAGTCATCAGACTGTTTTTAAGCCCAAGTTATCATGTTTTATGGGCTTTCTTTTTCTTCTCCTTCTCCTTTAGAGAATCTTTCCATTTTCTATGAAGCAGTCTTTTCCTTATGACAGCCTCTTTAAGTTTTCTGTCATGTCAGGCTGGCCCAGCAAAAACTGGACTTTTTTTTTTTAACTTTTGTTTTACTTTGTACCTTCTATATGACTATTACTAATAGCACACATTTATGTAGTACTTTTCCTCAGCAGATATCAGAGTGCTCTAGGAAGGAGATAATCAGCACTAGCTCTGCTTTTGAGAAAGGGAAACATAAGTGGTGAAATAGCTGTCCCTAAGCCTTTCAATAGACCACTAGCACGAGCAAACCAGGAATAAAATCCTCCTCGGTACCAATAGCCCTTGCATTGCATACATCAATAGGGTGGAATTCACATGCACATTTACACACTTCAGTGAGCATCCATCCAGCCATTTTAGCTTTGCTATGCAAGAAGACCTCTACAATCATACATGATTTACTGGACACTAACAGTAATGCAGACAAACAGAAAAGGATATCTAGGATAGGTTAACAAAAACAGCCTTGACTTTTCAATTTAAAAAAAAATCTATATATTATAAAGCCAACAGAAAAATGAAGCAGTTTCTTCAAACTCCTTTTCTTACTGAGAAACAATGAACTGCAATGGCTAAGCTCGAGTCTAGCAAAAGTTGCATTTATATTTCTGTACTGTGACAGGACAGTTTTCAGACTGGAAGGGTTTCACACTGAGATCTATTGAAAGCAGCTTTGCAGTGTTCCTTGGTCCATAAATAAAACATTTGAATTATTATACAAAGTGCAACCTTTAATTAAAAATAACCATAAGAGGAACCAAGAAGAAGAAATGATATGACAGGGACTTGTGGTAAATGACAAGCACTGACAGCAGACTGACCGATTTACACTGAAATGTGTTCGAATTCAGCTTTAAAACAATTCATTGGGCCTCATTCTCTATTGCATGAAGGCTCCTTCATGCTGCTTGGCTGGAGAAACAGTCATAAGGTAAATAAGAATAAAAGTTATTGGCACTAGGTAATTCTTGTCACTACCACTTAGCCAAAACGGTGCAGGGAATCACTTCAGTGTGAGATCTATTATAGCATGACTCCTGCTTGAATTTAAACAGGTAGCACAGAAAAAGGAATCAAACTAAGAGTAAAGGAGAAAATGATGCAGCAGGGGAGAAATTCACATTTAATATTAAAAAACAAAAACAAAAACCAAACAAAAAAAAACCCCACAAGTAAAAGCTGGAAACCAAAAGAATCTGAAATACTACAGTAGTTCAAGGAGATGTAGTAAAGATATTTTCATCTTGATTTCATTGTGTCACTTGATATTCCTGTTTAAAAGTTAGTGCAATAAACAAAGGTTTTGTCTTTATTTCCTGAAATTGTATTCTGTAGAGTCACAAGGTTACACATGCTAGCTGAATGTCAGAATAAAAAGGAAATTTCTACAAAATTCTTGTTTAAGAAAGTTTGCAGTTGGGCTTTTTCTTTTTTTTTTGGTCCAACTCCAACTAAAGAATTTCAATCATTACAACAGGCCAGGCCTTTTTATTATGCCAGCAACTAATGCAGAAGTTGTATTTCTAGGAGACTTTAGCTTGTATGCTTCTGAGACCATCGAGATCATTAGTACATTACAGCTTTATTTTCACTGCTAAAAAATGTGTATGTTCTTAGAATACTCATCAGCAAGCAATAAATATGTCAAGACTAAATTCTTTTGAAGACAAGAGACTCTGTTTTGCCATGATTTTACCATTATTTACCACCACACCCATAAAAGACAGACTCTTTGAAATCCCTCAGGTAACCTTAGAGCACCTGTAACCAGACCATCCTCTCCACTTCTACTGACATGCAGCTTTTCCTGCTTTAACTATTCCTAAATAATTATGAAATAACGCATACGCTATTCCCATTATGTTACAGACATCTCTATGTTCTTTGTGTGTCTTTTATTACACATTTTTAAACTGCAGTGTATGAGAGGAAAGTTGTGTTTTGATAGCCATTAACACCATAATCTCTGTAAGCTGTACAAAGACGAGAACTAAATGTTATTCTTGCTGCATCAGTCATGTTGTCATAAACCAGAGCTGTGATAACAAGTTTTACTGTTAGCTTAGCAGTTTTACACTGCTAAGAGTATGCATACTCGTCATTTTTACTTCCTCCTAAAACCATTTTTCTTTCCATGAGGCCATTTACAATTGCCATTTTAAATTCCATTGCTTCTGTGTACTCCTGTTCCTGAGACACATAAACACGTAGCTCATTGCAACAAGAAGAGATGAACTGCAGCATGATTTTTAAAGCTTTGTATTTTAAAAAATTACTTGGCAGAAATCCAGTCTTGGTGTTTAAATCCAATTCAAACTGTGTGTTACTGACTTTGAGACTTCGTAGCAATGAAAATGCTTGACTGATACATCACAAGAATCCCTCCTTTCTGTTCATGTTCACGGCAGCTGTGCTAAGAGGAAACACCATGGCTGATGGGGCCCATGAGAGAAAGCTGTTACACTGCTCTCTATTCATTACTGAGCCTAATTACTCTCAGATTACAATGCAAAATGCATCTGCTTTGAATGACATCCTAGAAACAGACATGCAGAGTGAACAAAATAGCTCTTCCTAATGTCATACAAGTGATTTCTTCTTTAAGAGGGTGAATGGCATCGATATGCACATATATTTTATTCACAGCAATTTAACTATTTAACCCTAATTATTCACAGCAGTTGGATGGGGTTTTTTCATGTATCCAATAAAACCTCCACACTGTAAGTGACATCTATAATACTGTATCCAGGAGCACATCCATGTTGTCTGGTCAAGGCATTCTCACAACAACAATGTGCTTGCAACCCAGTCTGAAGGACCGGTGGTGGTCCAGACTTTCATTCCATTTCTGCAGCTCCTGGTTTCCATACAAATAAAATACACACATGTAGGCTAGATGGGAGCAGCAGAGCCCTTCAATGAAATGCCAGATCAGGGCAATGGAGAGACTGTTTCTTGCACCTGCCTGCATGAGTTTTGCAGCAAGTGGAGTGGATTCATTTGGAGGATCTGAAAACTTATAGAGAAATTTAACTGATTGCCACTTACCAAGTCTGCTTCTGTTCTTGGGTTTGGTTAGTTGGCTGGGGGTTTGGAATTTTTGTCCTTTTTTATTTTTTCTTTTTAGATATGGTTTCAGTTCACCTGAAATAACAATAAATTTCAAATTCCAATTTTAGAGGGATTTAGAGGGATCTAGAATACACAAGGGACAGCCATTCTACTACTGCATCAGCTAAGAGAGAAAATAGCGGTGATATTTTTAGAAGGAAGATTCTTTGTCTTTTTCTGTTCTTTTCTTTTTTGTTTTTAATATAAAGGTATTATGTCCCAAAGAAAGAACAAGAACAAGCAGCATCAGTGTCCATATAAAAGAAATTGGTGTGGGTACTGTAACTTGATAAAAGCAATCTACTAAAAGAAATGTTTTCTGTGGATTAGAAAGTTGTATGTTACAATTTAGCCTGCATTGAATTTGTACTAATGAATTATAAACCACTCAAAATAATAGTGTAAACAACTTTAATGAAAATCCTGATTTCAGAAGTTTAGTGGCATATGATGCAGTACCACTGAAATGAGACCTCTACATTTCCACAGCTCTTCGATATTTTATTTTTTAAAAATCAAACATGTTCTAAAAAAACTTAGGCACTCTTTCTATTAATATATTGTGTTGTCATTTTTTTTCAAAAATAATTCTGCTTTAGATTAAAATTACCTAGGTAACTTCGCCACAACTGCACTATAAATTGCATCTCACTTCATACTTCTCATAGGACCTCTTTCCGTTGAAAATATTATCTATTGCTCCTTACCTTCTACAAAATCTAGTGCAGACTTTTGATGATTAAATGAAAGTGGAGCTTGAGAAAAACTATTTTTTAACTGCAGAACCTCTGTGTCCAGCAGGAGATTTGCCTTTTTTTTCTGTACCTGACATCCAGTCACTTCCACCTCCCTCTGCAATTCTGGATTCCAAAGATATGGGAATTAGTCCTTTCTAATTGTATCAATGAACATGACAGCAGTAAAAGAGGAGAGGCAGAAAATGTCTTGCAAGACTTAAAAGGAGTGGGTAATATTAAAATATATGAATGCAAACATGGTCAATATAGGAGCAAGATACCTCTATAGCACACATTCCTTCCAAAGGCAAATACAAGAGATGACTCTATTGTCATGCCTTGGAAGTAACGTGGGAATGCCTGAATGAAAACAATGTTACAATTTGCCAAAATTAAAACTAGATTTAGAAAAGAAAACTCGAGACCAAACGCTTTTCCAGTTCAGTATTTACTGTCATTTAATTTGTCTGGAAATGCTGAAAAATTGACCCTTATATAGAAGAAGGTGTTTCTGCAGAATACAGAGTACTGAAACAACACTGATAAATAACAGTTTCAGGCATTCACAGATTTTAATATTATATTTTACAGTTCTCCCAGAAAGGAAAAAAAGAGAAGGTGGACATCTGAAAAGCAATTTTCATCATTATTTTTTGGCAGCAGAAAGTAGACAGAAAGGGATCTGACTGACAATAAAACCTCCTCAAGCAGTGCAGTGTGGGGGGAGAGCTGTGTGGGACTTACAGGCTTTCACAACAGAGAGGACTGTAAAAGGTAGTCTGTGATAAAACAATCCTAGTGGAACACCCTTCTAAATGTACAAAACATCTGACAGTGCAGCAAGAATACTAATTCTAGAGATGAAGATGGCATTGGAGCTGAAAAGGGTCATAGAGGATTAGAATGTTTCAAAGAATCTTTCCCATGAGAAACAAAACAGTGGCTTTTTATATATAATTTATCATCCCACCTAGTTATTTTATATCTATCATAGATATCTGGTAAGCAGAACATTCTGGATTGGTTGTTGACTATGAAGCATGATTGCTAAGTGAAATGTCACTTAATTGTTGCCCTGATTAAGAGCACTTTTTTGTTGCATATTTTTAAAGAGCCCCCAAATCTTTGCAATTGGAAGAAAACCAACAAAAAACACTTTCAGATTGTTCGGCTCTAACAAACTCAGATGAATCAGGAGAACGCACTTATTTATGTCACTGCAGTCTTTTCAGTTAATTTTCAGGAATATAATTCAAGAAACTCTATGCATTAAAAGTACATAAAAGAAGAAAAACAAACAAAAACCTAAAAAAACAAACAAAAACCAAACCAGCGGGGTTTGGAAGTGTGAGAGAATTTACTTTTTTCCAACTTACTCTCATTCTCCTACTAGACTATCCCCCAAATCATTCATAACAATTAAATGTGGAATGGTGATGTGTCATGTTTGGCAGATATGTGAGTGGATACGTGCATATACAAAATACAGTAACAATGCTCTAATGGTGAGGATAGCTGGCAGTGAAACATCATTATGGCATTTTAATGTGCTTTAGCATCACTGCTCCTACTGACTTGAAAGTAAACAGTGTCTTCAAGAAGCATAACCCAACCTGAGGTCTTGTTGGAGGCACATATTTACAACTGTATGGAAAAAACTGTTAGCAATACAGGTCTTCAGATTTATCAATAAATTGGCAGTAGCCAAATAGTGCTTGCATTTAGGAAGCAAAATTTCTTGGTAACAGAGGCAGAGCAGAAACATCAGTTTTACCACTACAAACAGGTCTTAAAAGCATTGTTCTCTCTCCTCAGATCCTAGTGCTTGCTGTAGTTTAAATTTCCTTCTGGGCTCCTCATAGATTGGACTCCAAGTCTATGTCTTCATTAGACACTCATTAAATTGGCAGATGACAGAAGAGAGTCAGCAGGCCAAAGGAAAAAAAATGTTTGGGTGTACTACACTTTCTACTATTTACAGAATAGGGCCAAATCTTGGTCATGATGACTTAAATTTGTGTCTCAGCCACTGATAGACAGAAAAAAGAAATTTACTGATTCTGAGGTATGGAATGAAATAATAATATTTTCTTTTTTTGGTTTGCCTGAGTTTAGTAATCAGCTTGTTACAGTTACCAGTCATGCCTAATCACATATTTAGCTAAATTAGGGAAAAAAAATGGCAAGTAGACATTCAAAAAGAATCTCTACATGCATCCAGCTATCCAGTTGGAGCTATTATTAGAAAACTATGTACTGAATTATACTTGGATTAGTCTGAACTGCCCGCAGTAAAGGACCCTGAGAGAAAAGCACCCTACAATTCTTACATTATTAAGGAGAAAGAAGACATACACTGGAGGCAATTGCTGATTGATAGGTTGACTGTTAGGTAAATTTTGGGGTTTTTTCCCCTGAAATCCAATGCAGGTATTTGCCCAGAGGAGAAATCAAATCTGTTAGTGAGCCACACTTGAACAAAAATTCAGCAGAAGTCTCTTAAGGATCTATGGTCATATCATATCAGCAGAGAGAAAATGTTTAATCCTTCCCTTGATATCTGTTCAAAAAGACTTCACTGATTGATTCAAGGCTGCTGTCCTTTACTCCCAATGACATGGCAATTGCTTTAATACAGTTATATTTGAATTAAGTCACATTGCCCACAGCTTGGCTCTTTTCCTGTGATGCTAGGCTAGATCTGATCTCAGCCTGAGGTGTGAGCTGTAGATAAAGCCTTACTGAAGAGCGCAGTTTTCACACAAGTAAAGAGGTCAAGCTCGACAGTGGAAGGCAGCTTCAGGGAGAAACTTGGCCACTGAGATTTCAGCCCTGCAGTTGCCACCCAAACCTGAAGGGCCTTTGTTACCCTGTAAGGAGAATGCAGTCAATACCCACATAGTGCCCTGTCATGCAGGTGCCTTTTGATTTAGGACCAAACTATTGAATATTGGGAATGAGGTGTTCATCCCTGAGTCTGTTTCTCGCTGTGTCTCGGTGTTACTGTGGGAGTAAAAGGACTGACTTAGAAAGTAAGTTTTCCTCTTTCTACTCAAACCCATGATTTTGACATGTCTTAAATCACTCCTATGGTTAGTAAACATCTTTTGTATAATGAACTTCTTGTCACAAGTATAATTTGCCAGCAAAATAGCCTGTGATGAGACCTGCTCTTACAGCTTTCCTGGAGTGAAAGATTGCATTCACTGCCAAAATTTAAAAAAAAATCCCTAAATTTATTGTCATCATATCAAATCACTGAATTTAATATTTTATTTATTTGGAAACTTTTCTGGCAAAATTGGGATAGTTATGTTTTTATTTTTCTCTCAGCTTTCTATTAGTTTGTTACAAATTGAAGAAAACACACTTCACAGAGAGCTGGCCTTGTATTATTGTCTATAAAAAGAAGGACTTAGTTAGATTTACTATTTCTTTGCCTCTAGGACAATGCAATATTTAAAATCAACCAAGTTTTCAATATTGCCACATAAAAACAAGCTTGATGAAATACTTAATATTTCTAGGCTCTAAAACAAATTTTGTTTTGATATTCATGTAACTTCTCCAGTATTTTCATGAAATCAAGATAAAAAGAGACAGTGGGAAACTTTACTGTCTCCTCTAAAATTTAGTTGATATATTTCTTTTGGAGATACCAGAAAATCTTACTAAAAGTTGCAAAGCATGAGCATAAACTGTCCGAGTTTCCAGGTACTGAGAAAATAAATACTTAAAAACCAATCTACTATTTCAGCTGTTGGTAGCTTTTACTAAAGAAAGCTATTTCACATCTCAGCGTAATTTCTCTTCAAACAGATCATGTTCAAAAGTGGTCCTGTTTGGCTCTGTACACAACAGCAACGAACTACTCCTGCCATGGGAAGGAACTGCGGTGACACCATGGTACCTTGCAAAGAGGCTTGGTGTCCTAAGAAGAACACAGGAAGGTAGCCAGGAGATTGACCAAAATTGTGTAAAGAAAACAGTGCTCTGGAAACCAGTCCCAGCCAGCAAGCTCTGGCCAGGGTTTAACCCAGCGGAAGAGCAGACTGATGTTCTCTGTAGGATGCCACATAGAACATAATCAGGTGTTACCATGATTGGTTCAGAACCCCAGTGTGGCTCCTGAAGGAGTTGATGGTGCTGTATCAAATCTGCGGGAGGCGCTGGCCTGCTGCATTCTGCACTCTGGGGCCACACACAGCACAGGAGCTGACAGAAGGGGCAGCTCATTTTCATCTCATTGACTATTTTTTTTCAAATAGTGGCCTGACCCTCTAAAACCTGTCATTACTTCCTGTGAAATACTGAAGCATTTTGAATACATGAGTAGAAAATGTATATGCAGAAAAAATACCAACAAATTTAATGCTATTCAGCATAAGGGAAAGAAACTGTTCATTTACCAAAATGGCTGGGCTTAGGAACATTAACAAACCTCATTTCTCTTCTTTGTCAGTTGAAACTTTCTTTCACTCTGTTTTGTCTCTGCAACTTTGAGAACTTAACCTAAAAATAACTTTACAACAGCTGTGACTGAGCTCATAGAATGCTACATCAGATTTTCCTTCATTAGAGATTTGGGGCTGATCTAGATATACACTGAAAATTAAATTTATGAAAGCTGCTTCAAAATGCATTACCTTCCACAGGATCACCCCTTCTATGCCCAAACTTTGACAAGAAAGCCCTCCTAGAAGTCTCCTCCAGACCATTTTTCTAATTTTTATTTTCTCCATTAGCAATGAGCTCATTTGCTGTCTGTTGAAAGCTTTGAATGTGGTGCAGCACCCTTGTTACAGGACTGGCTGCAGCTCTCCCACCAGCTCAGCAAAGAGATGATGTGCTACTGGGAGCCACAGGTACAGCCCACAAGACAGACTGTGTATCAGAGCTCTGCTCCCTGCCTTCTGTGCAAAAGCAGTGCAAAGGCTAGGGAGAGGGGAGATTAAGCCATGCTACTCAGGCCCTGATTTAGCTCTATATTTATACAGGTCTCATACCAGTAATTTATATGATAAAATGTTTATGCTTCAGTATTTATGTGCCTTATGTCAGCTAAATAAAGGGGTCCAACAGTTCTAGCATAAAACAAGTAAGCACAACACAGCATAATGAAATAAGGTCCTGTTTTAAAGTGCCTGATGTCATCTTGATGTGCTAACTTTCATAAATAAAGTAATTACTTAATCCTTTGCTATACAAGAGTCCTGACCTGTGACTTGAGTGTACACACCTTACTTCTATATCTTTTGAAAGCCACTATAACTTTATACCACAAAAAATAGAGACATTCAAAATGACACAGAAGAGCTTAAAGAAAAAAAGTTTTCAAAAGGTTAGGTCAAAAGATAAACATGATTTTAGTCCTACATGCTAAAAAACTATAATGGATATTAGCATTGTATTTTATTAGAGTGAAATATTTGTGTCTCAAGCATCTACACAGGGCTGACACACAAGTTCATATATGCTCCTTGCTAGATGAAGAATTGGATGCCAGACTATTCCTAAGAGGACCTGCAGAAAGCTAAATCTAAATATCTTTGCTACACTTCAGTTAAATTTACTTCCTTTGAGTTCCAAATTTGCATTCCAGAGGCAAAAAGAAAGCTAGCAAAAAGAAAGTAAAGAAAGTAAAATAACAATAGCTAAACAAAAGAAAAACGAATAACCATTCTCCCAGGAAGATGAAAAAATATTATTGTTTTAAAAATAGCAAAAACAAAAGGTAAACAAACAAACAATCCAAAACCAGAAACAAACTGGTACATATCTTAATTTTAAGACTGGAATAAGAACCAGTTCTTAAGGAACTTAAGGATAAGAATCCTACTGTTCTCAGGTTAGTGTGTAACACACAGAAGGACTTGGCCTGCATTTCTTGAGTTTTGGAGAGGACTGCCATCAGACATAGGACACAGCAGATGTATTTTAGAATCCCACTTAATTCTAATTTTTTAGCACTTGTAAATTTTTAAAATAGGAGACAATTCAGTAGAAAATATGAACACTAAGATGCTGTACAGTATTCATATTAGTATGAATAGTAATAGTATTCATATTTGTATGAATATTATTGTGAGCTAGACAAAACAACTGCTTTGAGTATAAAAGTATTTATACACAATACTCAGATCCCCCCAAGCTGTCTCTTGGCTGAGGAAGCCCAGCTTTCTCAGCCTCTCCTTATGTAAGGGATCCTCCAATTCCTTAATTATCTTTATGGCCCATCACTGGACTCATTCCAGTAAGTCTACATCTTGCTTGTACTGAGAAGACCAGAGCTTGACCCAGCACACCAGATGTGTCTCACCAGAGCTGAATGGAGTGTGTGGATCACCAGCTTCGACCTGCAAACACTCATCCTAAAGCATCCCAGGATGGTGCTGACAGTCAGTATTTAAATACTATTCTTATTTTCCAAATTAGTATCTTTATTATTGGCATATTGCCATCTTTTAATTTTTCTGTTATATTTAAAAGTTAATTGGCATAAAAGGCAAAGAAAAATGCAGTAATCAAAAGAGTTTCAATTCATGGAAGATGACTATAGCATTATTAGCTAGGAGTAAGTGGAATAAAAAAAAAAATAACTATATCTGGTCTGGATTGTATAAATCCCAGCTTGACATCCTTATCCACTCCATCTTTTATCTGCACAGTATAAAATTATATTCCAGTCATGTAGTCATGACATCATTTTTGGAGAAGGAGAGACTTCTTTAATTTTTGAGTTGTCTTTTTGTTTTAAGAAAATGTGAAGCATGTAAGCAAAATGTCTCTCTTCCCCATTTTTTGAAAAACATTAAATATTGCATAACCCATTGTAACAATGTACTTGTACATTTACAACTCTATTTGGTTTACTACAAATGTTTTTAAAGACATAGAAAAATGTTTCTTCTTAATTTTAAGAGGTTGACTAACTGCAGCAGTTATATCAAAGCACTAAGAATATTTATTTTAGTATAGGATTTGGGGGGGGGGATAGGTTTTTTCTTCATATTTTGCTGTTGTTTGTTTTTTTTTCCTTAATGGCTATTCATCATTAATTTTGTTTTGCTTGTAGGTAATTGTACCCACCTGTTTCATCAGATAAGAGAAATAAATGGAAAGCAAGTCCTGAACAGAAGGCAGGATATACAAGGCAACACACAAGAATGTCCCACATAAACCTTTCTCACTTGTCAGCAGCAGGGGGATAAAAGTCAGATGGACTCTAAGGCATCATGGTAACCAACTCTGAAATGACCTTTTCCATTGATCAGACTGCCCTCCTTCTCCATAGCGCCAAAGGAACTACTGCTGCTCCCTGGACAGTACTGAGAATCACCCAGGTCACTTTTTTGGGGCATTTTTTTTTTGCTTCTTCTTTCTTCTGTTGGAGATGACTGGGTTAAGAACAAGTAGTGTGTTTTGACACTTCCACAACCTCATACACACAGTCAGGTCTAACAAGAGGTGGGCCGAGGCACTCAAACTAGGAGCTAATGGAAATGTTTCACTCTCACAGTTTGCAGCTGGTGGACAGTGGGGGGAAAAAAACGAAAAGGGAAAAAGAAAAGAATAAAAAAGATTGAAAGATTTGAGATATTCCTCTAACTATGGTATAGATAACCCTATACTGCCTCTACTCCCATCATCTGTTTGTGAGGATCAAAACCTAAGAGAGGAGTTAGAAAAACTAACCCATATCAGAGAGCCTGAATAAAACAGACTGAACTATATGTGATAGAATAAACAGCCTACAAGCTCCACCTTTTTGTTTTACTGTAAAACATGTATGATACCACCACCAAAAATAAGTTACACTAATTTCTGCCTTACACCACAGTAAGTATAATGTCTGCAGTATAATGCCTTCTCTTTGGTTCTGTCCTCTTATTTCTTTTTCCAGAGGGTTCTAATTCCTAGTCAATTAATACTGAATCCAAGAATTAACATAATAGCAGGATCATTTGTAAAGTTCTTTGAAACTCAGTGTAACTCATTTAATAAGGCTATTGTTCTTTTCTCGTTTACAAAAAAAAAATCCAAAACATATTTCTGAATTGGGCTTTATATTATTACTCTGTAGTGGTTAAACCACGACATTGTTTTTACTGCTGTGACAAGAACAATTCTTTCTCCTTTCTTCTTTAGTCTCCTTTCAGTTGTTTTTCTGGAAATTATACATCTTGAAGATATTTACGAGCTATTGGAGAAAAAGAGAACAAAACAAAATAAAGCCTTTCCCAAGACTGTATCAATGATTCCATTATCATTCTGTTTCTTCCTCAGAAAAAATAAATAATTCATTTAACGTTGATCCTGCACACAAATGGCTTTACTTATGAAACCCATACTATGGATTCAGCCTCTTGGCACACAGTGACACAAGTCAAATGGCAGCTGCATGTGCACATTTTTGTTGAAAACCCTGCTCGGACTTCCCTCTGTGAACTCCATAGATCTCTATAGAACCTTCTATAGAGTGTTCTGTGTTCCTTGAAGCAGTACTGTTTCCACATCAGCTCTGGGCCCCTTAGATATATTTTTAGCTTGGCAATCTCACAGGGTTTCCCAACTAAAACATAGTCCAGATTCAGAAAATTACTGAAGTATAAATTTAAATATACAATTAAAAGCTGATTTAAAAGCTGATTAGACTTGGCTCTTGTGATAATAAGCATTAGTGCTTAATGTTTCCTGATTATCGCTTTAACAAGTGATCATACATTTATCTTTTTATTGTCAATTTAAAATACCTTTCCAACTTCTGCTTAAGCTGCAGTCTCTAAGAGAAGTATATGCTCTCTCTCTCAGGAGGTGCAAACACACACAGTGAGATGGTCAGTCTGCAAAGATGGAGCAACAGGCAACTCTGGAAGAGAAAAAGGAGTGAATGGATGAGGAGAGGGTAAGAAACCCTTTTAGTTTTGCTTTGCCTTCTGTGTGCATGCAAGCCAGGTGCATTTGCCTGCTTGGAAGTGGTCCACTTACACAGCCATGTAGCTCCCAGTACTCAGTTCTGCCTTGAATTTTTCTACCATCACATTTTCTGCCAGTGAATATTGAAACTGTCCAGGGAACCCTAAATCTAATCCTCTTGAGACATGAGGAGGGTAATGATGTTATGATATATTTTAGCTAACTAACAATGTCAGTGGGAAGATCTGGTGAGCAGATGGAAATTCTGCCCAGAGCATCCATGAATAATGAACACTCTTTAAAAATAAATTTTGTGGGTGACAGTGGAGAATAAACCTGATGGAACCTGAAAAACACAGAACTAGGAAATCTGTTTTATTTTAAAGTAATTTCTTTCTCTTCGTGTTTCCATTACAGAAAAACCTGTAGAGTCCTTATGTAGAATTTTGATCTGCCAGACTACAGAAAGAAGCAAAGCAAAGACAATCTGTGGGTGGAATTGTGGCATTAAGGGTGGACATCCCAGGACGCGCCTCTAAAAGCTTAGATTGAATTTGCTCACCTTTTCAGATGAAAAGATTTACTTGCAATCTCCAAAGGATTTGTAAAGGATAGCACTTGCTTTTTCAAAGCATAGCTACTGGGAAATTTTAGCTGGACAATCTTAACAAGATTGTTCAACAGGACGAATTAAAAAATCTAGCAGAAAGTACTCAAGGAGGATAATAGCCACAACTCAAATGAATGCACCATTCCCAGTGGCAAAAAATCTGTCAGGTAGAAAATATATTAAGGGCATAGAAAGATCAGAAGCATACTATAAATTCATAAGGGAGTGCTGCTAGGTCTCACTTCAGGATATGTCCTAGGAGGTCCAACACTGAACAAGACAGGTAGCTATCTCTGCCCTGTTTACTGGTAGTGAGAAATCCCTGAAGGATTCAAGCTCATTTTAGATATCTTAAGAATGACGCTGGCAAACTGCAGGTTCCAGCAGGGAAAATGCGAGAAAATATGGACATGCAAAGGGTTTTAGAAAGCATGACTTAGGAGAAAATTAGGAGATGTGTTCTGTTAAAAAAAATAAAAGAATGGTTTGGCTAGTAGAAAACCATTATTTTAAAAGCGGTTAGAAAAAAGGAAGATGGTTTGTTCTTCATACAGATTGGGGAAGGACAAGTAGAAATCAGCAAAGGCTTTAGGTTTGGAGCAGTAAAAATTTTCTAATGAAGAGTAATGAGGCACTTCACCAGGCTACCCAAGGATGTGATGAACCATTCTTCACTGTTTTTCAGAACAGATTAGACAAGCATATGGTAGTTTTACATGACCCAGCTTCACTGCAATAGATGGAATGAAATGTCTTGAACTCTGAAGATTCCTTCTGACAACATATGCCCATGATCCTTTCCTCTTTTCTTGTTACCCTGAAATGTATTTTCAAAACATCACAGCGATTACACTTCTTTGTAAAAGGATTATTGTCATTAATAGTCAGTATACAGTGCCAGATTAATTTTGAAAATAACAAAAGCTAAAGTATCCTTCTCTGTAATATACTAATAATATAGGAATAAATTATTCCTTCATTTGAAGTATAGGAAAGGAAGGAGAATTTTCAATGCCATTCACCTAAGGCATATCTCCACTGCAATGCCCTTTTTCTCTTAACTGCAACAAGAAAGGATTTTAATCAAATACCCTTAAAAGGAGATCTGATGAGTAAACTGAATATATTTAAATATAGCAGAAGCAGGCATGATTAAGTGCATAAAGAATTGAGGTTAAAAGTGACTACAATAAAAGGTTGGGTAAAAATTAGTTTTAGCATGTGCTTTGTATAATACTGCATAAGGTACTCTTTTGTTTTGTTGCCTCTTTTTTGGGACCTTAATTTTCAGTTAGTCACTGGCTTACATCTTATCTCACACCATAATGGCTGAAATTAATGGGATAAAAGTACTCCATTCAAAGACAAATTATCATTTCACTGATCTACTTCACTGAGTACAAATTCCCTCTGCTCCCAATAAAAGCTCTAGAGCAGTAGAAAAATGCTAGTTAACTAAAATTGTGTTTCTTTTCTTAGACCATAAAATTTTCATTTATTCTGTCAGTAATACCCTTGTGTAAATACAGTAATTTCGAAGCCTTTCAGTATAGTGTGATACACATTTTGGCATTGTTGCATGTCTGGATTTCTTCCATGGTACTTCAATTTTGTGGTTCAGTGAGCAAAAGTAAGAGTTGTCCTGAAGGGCTTGTGCTTAAAACAGTCAGGGGTGTGTTGCCTGCTGAAACAGTCAATCTTTCCCCTTGACGAGATTGTCCATCCACTGTTTTTATTAACTGCATCGTTGTTTAAATTTGCATCAGTTCTTAACAGCAACTTATTTCAGGACAATAAAAAGCTGAAATAGACAGCTAAACAAGAAAAAGCATTTTCAGAATATGATAAAAATACATCATGTCTGTTGGACTACGAAGGGTTTTAACATTTGGACAGTTTGAATTTAAAAAATAAACTTAAAAACTTCTTCAGGTATTTGAGATTGCAGCTCCTCTAAAGTGACAAAAGAGATAATCTTTGTGTGTGGTTTAAGCTTGAAGATAAAGATCAAGATCTCCTTTGAAGGAACAGAGAATAGATTAGCTATAATTTCCCAAATACAGGAATTACAATTCCTTCTACTGCTAGGGGGAAAAAATGTTCCCCGTTGTGATTAGAAGAGATGAGATCTTTGATAATGTTAATCCTTCTTATCAATCCATAAAATGAAGCATTACTTGATAACGGTTTTACCATGCTCTGGAGAGAACTTAAAGCTATGCACACTCCTCATGTAACACAGAACCAGAGCTAAGCAAAGCTATAGCTAGAGCAAAGGAGGATGTAGCAATGGCCAAGGCTGTCAGAGCAAAAACAAGCACCGAGCCTTCACCTTGTCTATGCAACTCATCTGAACCAAGGTGCATTAGAAAGTCACCAAGTGAACTGCTAGGTCAGTAAAGGCAAGGACAATTTTAGCCCAGAGAAAAAAATGGGATATTTTTCTGTCATTCTTGGCAGCCCTGGACATTTAGCCACTTACCATAAACAAAGGCTCAGGTTGGAGAATTCTGTGGGAACAAGGGAAAACCCAAGATCCTGACAGAGACATTGTCTCAGCTGTTGCAGGCCAAGCAGCAAAAGAAAATACCCACTGGACTAAGTCCATTTAAAATTAAGTTCTTTCATTTCAATCCTACAAGTATTGTAGGCATAGGACGAGTCTGCAATTAACTTGATTTAATTAATACAGCACTCCTAAAGCTATAAACACAATAAAATTGTTTTTTGACAATCAGATAGAGAAAGTAAGAACTTTTGCTGAATCCTTGACCAAGTTTTAAGTACATAGAACTGTTAATGCATTGACAGGTAATAAAAGCATATTTCAGTACCTGCAAGCTTGGAGAAATCCAATCTTCTCCATATAATGACCTCCTACCTCCCTAGGTCTAGGTGAAAGTGGATCAGAATAGATGGAACACTACATACTTGCCAAGGAAAGGCCTTCAGGCTGTTCTTCACTGAAACAGTATTTCCGAAAAATAATGCAAATGGATAATATAAACTGTATTTCCAAAAATAACATAAATTCAGTCTTTATAAACTATTAATCAAGTCTGATTTAATGGGATCATTATATCTGGCATTCTGCATGTGCTAATAGCATCTAATGCACAGATGCTTTTTTTGACTGTTGAATGAATAATGATCTGGGATTCAGGTTTCCTTAATGGTTCCTTAATATCAACCACTTTGCTAGAGCTGCAAATAAAAATACATGACATTTATTTTATATTAGCAGTATGGAAAATATGTACATTTGTAATCAAGGTAAGATTTCACAATGTAGACTTAATGACTTTTACTGAAGAGGGAATGATTATGAAGAGCACTGCTTCCAGCATGTATATGGAGTGCTGTCACATTGAAAAGTGATGAGAGAATAAGAAAAATGTTGATAAAATACTATGAATTTACACAGCAAAATGAACTGCTTCTTTCTGAAAGAAACTGCTCCGTAGAAAACAAGCAGAAAAAGACATGAAAGCAAGGACAGAATCAGAATTTCACGTTTTTTCTGCCATGCAGGACACTAAGTAGAGGAAAAACAAAACAAACAGCAGGAAAAAAAATCAGAGGGCTGTACAACATATTAATAACTCTTATTGATTGATGAATTATTAAGTCTGCTAACCAAAATTCCTATTTGTGAACTTTCTGTCTGTCATCTGTATAACACATAACTTTCACAGTCTCTTATTAGTTTTTCTGCCATGGAGAAAAAGATGAAAACAAACCCCACGAAAATCACAAGTAAAAAAGAATACAGATCTTTTCTGTATTGCCATCAGAAACCTAATTTCAGCATGCACAGGCATATAAAAGAGCATGAATATAGCTAGGCAAGTATGAACAAATCACCTGTGAATGAAACAAAACAGTTCAGCTTGTATATGCCTAAACCCAAAGCTTAGTCCTCAAGAATTCATTACTATCAGAAGTTCCTAAGTAAAAGATAATTCAGGGTGTGATCACTTACAGTAAAACCACAGATTGTGTTATTGCGCACAGGCATTGATACAATCTTAGCAAATGTTCCTAAGTTCCTCAGTTACGCCAATTTTATGCAAATGCATGTATCATAATGAGATAGGGTGAGCCTGTATTTGTGGGCAGACATTGTCAAGATCAGTCTTAATGGTGCAACTCAAGCGTTCAACTGCTCTGCCTATGCTTGTTTGTGTCAGCAACTCACTGTGAGGCACGAGGGAAATTTAACCTCCTTTAAAAATCTTTTTAGAGGGAACTTAATTCTGAATATACTCTCATATTCATTAGTGAGGATGTCCACACTATGAAATGACAGAGACATTGAGAGAGTAGGTGACAAGGCCATTCCACTCGGCTTCAAAAACTGCTCCATACAAGAATTGAAGCTGTCAGTACTGGAATGGGACTCGATATACAATCTATGTTTAAGTTACAGATTGGTTTAGATTTACGACAAGTAATTACAAGACCTTGGTTATGTTGCTACTAGTCATACTAGAGATATAATCATAATAAAAGGAACCATTTAAAAATCTTTAGTTTTGTCACTTATATAAGTAGTTGTGACAGTATATCCAAGTAAAAGATCAAGTATGAAGTATGATCACTGACAGCTGTATTTTTGAAAACAAAGCATGAATAAAACTGAAAATAGCAAACTTAGATTGTGAAAGCAGAAAGGAGTCAGTTTTGGAAGGTTAAAGTGGCAGTCTAAAAGCAAACTTTTTGAAAAGTTAAGAAATGTTCTTAACTTGGGACTTGATTTCACACACAGACATATAAACATACTCATCTCAAGAAACTGTGTCTTAATGTTAATTAATTTTGTCAGACTGAAAGATTGTTCAATCTGGGTTCTGTTAAATTTATGGATCATTAGTCTCTTATCTTTTCATTATGGTCTCCTGAGAGCAACCATCATAAAGTTAAATGAACACAGTAGGAAATTATTGCAAGCCTCCCTTCCCTTTCAGCCCACCTCCCTCACTGGAGGAGACGGGGTATCAGTGCATTCATTCTATACAACAAATGACAAATACCTTATATGATTTAAAGTCTCTAAGGATCTGATTTTTTGTCAGTTTGTAAGTCCTGTAATAAATGAGAAAGATCTAATATATTGATTTTCCCAATCCAATAAATGAAAGTTAACAACCCTACAGCCCAGTTTCACAGCTAAATCTAAAGATTTCTGCACACAACCAAAATTTTTGTGCCTAAAAATATATGTTTCACTCTTTAGCCCTAAGCTTATTTTTATGACTAACTGAAAGACTATTCACTACTTCAGAGAAGTATGCAAGTATACCAGTAATAAAGCAACCACAAAACTTGTTTCTTGTAAATCATACTGCCAGGAAATAAACTCTAAGAAACAGTGATCACTCATAGACTAAAATAAGCCCACAGCACTTCTTGTAAATGTTATAATACACAACCTTTATTTGCTCTTGGAAAAGAAGTAGCTTTTTAAAACGCAGAGCTCAATTTTCTTTGGAATCACATTTTCACTTACTAGACTTTTCAGCTGTATTCATCAGAAATGTTTCAGGGTTTTCTTTGTTTTCTCACTTTATTTATTGTTTCCATTTTTGTTTGTCATGCCTGCTTTAAAATATATTAAAAATATCTAAAAATAGGACAAAGAAGCATTTCACACACAAAAAGTTCAGCGGCCTGAATGTTTGTGCCTCTGCATTTTATCTCCTGCAAACAGTTGCCTCCTTGACAAGAGGCATAATTCACTATAATAAAAGGATACAAAGTGCAACTGCTAGGAACATGGAGAAGAAAGCAATTAAGTGTTCACAAATGTAATTTGAAAGGTCCATGGCTCACAAAGGTGATTTATAGTTAATACCAAACCAAACAGACACCCATGACTGTTGGATAAAAGTAATGGTATTTTCTAGCCATAATTTTTTTCTGCTTACCAGATGGGATGGGACAAAATTCAATTTCACTCATTGTCCCAGAGATTTTAACACTGAGATCAGCAAGAGTCACACAGTAGCTGATAAACTGGCCAATCCTTTTCATGATCATTTGGTGCAGCTTGTGGCAAGATACTGCAATCAGAAGTCATTGCTAAAACAAAACTCTGCAGTCAGTGTAATCAGACATTGTCAAAGTAAGCACCAAGTGGGCTAAGTAGATATGTTATTTTTGAAATCTGCCACTGGGGTATCAGTAGTGTTCTTGAAGGGAAATGACAATCAATGGTGACAGAATCAAGTACTTTGGTTGGATGTTGCACTTGATTGTATAAAGACAGTGGTCATATCTTATACAACTGCCTCTGTGGTTAATGACTCACATGATGTGCAAAGTACCTCATGACCTTAAGCCATGAAGAGAATGCACAGTTTAAAAAAACAGAATAGAATTTTGAGCCTGTTTGTTTTCATGCCTAGGGAGCCTTACCAATATAATTTATTTCAGATATCCTCCATAGAATTGAAGACAGAAAGACAACATGGCACACAGACGTTTTCAGAGAAACCGAAACTTTTCGGACTTATCAAGGTAGTGTCTTTCTTCACCATGTGGCAATTCTTTTTACTCCTAGGAGTTATTTGATACAATCTTTTATTATTTTTTTTTTTTTTAGTGTTATAAACAGTGAAAGGTGAAATTGGCTTTCGTATATTAACTTATGGTTAATGAGGTTAAGAAATTAAGTGTTTTGAGCAGTTAATTGCTCCTGTTACATTAGATTGTATGTTACAATTTTCTGGTTATTGTTGTAATGTTCCCCTTCTTTGTATTCCCCCTTATTGTTATAATGCCCTTGTTATAGTGGACAGAGGTTCCCGTCATCATGATTACCTAATGATGTGCGATTATATAATTTCTAGTATAAGGGGCTATGGACAAAATGGCCGACAAAGGTCGGCGGGGACTTTCCGGAGAAGTTCTATGTAGAGTGTCAATCAAGACGCTCGTCAAGAGGAGATCCCTCCCAATCTCGTGACTGAGCATGCTCCAAGTGGGTGGACCCACGTCAAGCCCAGCCCAAATGGGCAGACATAGGGGCAGGCTGGGAACCTCAGAATCTGTGATTGGAGAAGTGTATCTGCGCCCCTTGATTGATACTCAGAGGGTATAAAGGTAGTTGCATGGGCCCTGGGCAGCGTGCCTCTGGCCAGACCAGCCACGCACCTAGTGCTGCGTGTTTGTATTGTGAGCATCCCAATTGTTATTTTTGTTAACAAACCTTTAAAATTTTACACCGTGAAGTATTGTCCTTCACATTTAGTATGAGAGAAGAAGCAAAGATTTTCCAACTTCTTCGGACATTCAACTGGTAAAAATTCTCCTTTGTGCCACAACATAGGTTTGAATTTCAATCTACTTAGATAAGTAAGAATAGAAACCTGGTGAATGTTGCTGCTGTAGTTTTGGATGGTACTGTGCCTGTGATCTGGTGATTTGCAACAGTTGCATGTATTTATGTACTTCAGTGCCTTAAGTCCAGCCTTCTAATTTCAACTACCTTCTGCTAAAGTCTATGCAAAGCTGCAAGACGTCACTGAAATGACAGAACAACAGCCACACATGCAGACCTGCATTAATGGACAAACTAAATCAACAATTAAATATTAGTTGAAACACAAATTAAATAAAACTTCAACAACATTTTGGTCACGCTGAGTTGATTTATGCTAGGAACTGGCTGAAAAAACTCTTGCAGACAAGAGATTTACTCTTAGCATCCCACTTCTTTAGTTTTAATTTAATACCTAACTCCTTAGAGCTTGTAAGCATGGTAGAAAAATACCGAAGTATCTAATGTCTCATGTACTTGAGTCTTTCCCAAAACTACAAAGTGGCAAAGACTGATGAATTCAGGAAAAGAGAACCTACTCATGATCCAGGAAATCTCTGTAAATATGACAGTAATGTGATTGACTCCTGATGCAGTCTGTCTGCTGCTCCAGCTGCAGAGACCTGAAAGACAGAAGGTGGTATCTTCCTTCCCTCCTCTCTTGAGCTGGTAGCTGGTTTATTTGGTTCATATTTGCTTCACCTAACGTAGGGGCGGGATTGAGCAGAAAGCAAGGAAAAGTGTAAAGGGACATAAATCATCTACACCAAATGCCTACCTTACTTAAATCATCTGCACCAAATGTCTATCTTACCTCACTCCCTAGAGCTCTCACTTGGGACAACTGGGCTCCTACTTTTGGTTACCTCAGAAAGATGATGAAAGAACCTACATAGAACCCTCAGTCCTTTGGCACAAAAGGATGACATTTTTGTTTTAGAGATGTCAAGCAAGAAAATTAATTGAAGGAATATGCTTGGGTGAGTTTCAAGCAGATGTCTGGCTTCAGATTTTCACAGTTTTGTGAAGGATACTCATTGGTCAAGGAGAATTTGCAAATGAGGATAAGGTCCAAACCTGCTACTCAAATGATTTCTCTGAAACAATTATCAAAGTGGAAGGCACTTCTACATGCTCAGTATATCCTTCCTTCATGAAGACTAAACAACTCTTTAGTGGTCTCTATTTAATTATATTTAATTTTTAATTAATGTAGAAATTCTCCTCTCTGTGAGGAGAGGCCGTGGCTGGCCTTGCTACAACTAAACCACCACAGGGTGGTGATGAGCCCTGCAGCCAAGGTGCTGCCACCTCTGGGAAAGCATATTTAAGAAAAGGCAAGAAACCCCCCAACTAAACTCTTTCAGAGACACAAAAAGGAAACTAAAAAAAGTAAAAAACAGCTTCAAGGTCAGAAGAGAAAGAGGATGAAGAGGAGGCGGCACAGCAGAAGCTGGAGCAGTCAGTCCACTGTGGGTCTGTTGTGGAGCGGGGTAACTGTGAGAAGCAATAAGCAGCAGCAGCAAGAACTTGCTGTGGACTAATGCTAGCCCTCCCCATTCTGCCTGTGCCACTTGAGCTGGGGGTGGAGGAGTCTGAGTTCAGCATCACTGAGGTAGGAAAGCCCATGAGATTTTTTCATCCTGTTTCCCTCCCCTGTCCCACAGAGGAGGGAGAATGGGTGGGCATTTGACTGATAGTCAAATAACCACAACAGAACAGGTGGATCAACAGAAGAGGTGGAAACTGGCAAAGAATACAAAACACCCGTCTGGTAGTCTAGCTATGTGCCTCGGGACAAATCTTAGCTGCACTTCCCAAGAGACAGGAAACATTTAAATCAGGTTTGTATGTTTGTAAAAGCATGACAATCGTATATGCTCGTTTTTACTTTTTGCTGGCAGCATAACATCAGAAAGCAAGGTAAGAAAACCCAGTGAAATAATAAATTCTTTGAAAATTTAACTCAGTTTGAAGAGAGCAACGCCACCACATATGCAAGTCAACAGCTAAAAACAATCACTGAAATATTATGTTGGGAACCTGGTTGTACTGAAGCAACTCCTTGCGCACACTGGAGGGTAAATGAACACGGTCATATACACCTATTATTAGAGTGATAAATGCTATGAGTGTACAGAGCAGAAGGTATTAAATTTCCTTGGAGGACAGAGTGCAGCTTTAGACTAAGGTTGTCAAATTATGATTACATATAAATTATAGTGGCAACAAGGGAAGGACTAAGTCTGCTGAGCTGAGATTAGCAACAAAAAAATCCTATTAAATGTGTGCATATGATGAGAATTTAATGACTGCATAAGTCTTCTAAAGTTTCTAAGATATTCCTTACAAATAGCCAGATGATTTTCAGGGATAGGTTCAGGCAGATTATAAATCTAAGATCAATATAATTCACACCACTTATGATTGCCTAACATTGGTTAGGCACATTTATACCGAAAATGAAACTTTCATTTGAGTCTCTGGGGACAAAAACTGCGTTATGAATCAAGTCTAAAGTTACATTAAGAGAGACAAGATGTTGCAGCTGTATAGCCATGATTTTCTTAGCATACTGTTCATTCCAGTGATACTAAGAACTAGTTTAATTTAAAAAAAAATCAGAACCTTGTAAATCTATGCCTAACTTACATAAACACTGATGTGTGGGATTTTAAACCATAGCACTTTCAAAAGGAATACTTCTAGATGAAGTTTCAAATGAAAAGCTCTGTCCAAATTTCTTTTAGGAGGTGACTACTCACATTACAAGAATCATAAATCAGCATGCTATTACCAATGCAAAGGGCACTTTCAACTGACTGACAGGTTTTTCTTCCCAGGGACAATGACAAAGAGCCACAGAGCGGTATTAGGCAGGAGGGAAAAATGGATCTTGATCTAAGGAGTCAAGACATGAATATTTGCTGTACAGTAGGACTGCATCGTATTTGAAGAAAGCTTTTGGCCCTTCTTCTGTTCTTGATAATTTCTATCATTAAAAAGAGAAAAATACTGGTGCCAGAAAACATAAGCAGGACTCCTGCAAGCAGAGCCACTCATCTGACTGAAATCAGTGGGTGAGCCATTCTTTTTGGTATTTATCTGATTTTGATTTTTAGATGTATACATTTGCTTGCAAAGCATTGACTTGGAAAAGGGACCCCAGAGCAACAAGGTCTGGAATAGCAACACGAGATCCATCAGAAATACAAGTCTTTATGGCTTTGTAGATGTTTATATCTACAATAAATTTATTTAAACCTAAAGCTTTCTAATTAGAAAATTACCTACTAGCCTAAACTACATCTGACCATCTTTCAACATGTGCACACTAACTACATGTGTGTAAAATAAAAAGTTTAAAAAAGGTATATGACTTATATTTTAATATTTTTAACAAAAAATTACTTGCCATATATTAAATTATTATGTGTTCAAGCTCAGACAGGGTTAATTTTTGCAGTAGCCAGTAGCAGCATGTCTGGGACCCAGACATTATTCTGTATCACCTGACATCCTGCTGGGGGCAAGGAAAGGAGTCCCTTCTGGTGGAGCAGCGGGAAGTGAACGGTTGGGTACTGTCAGGCTCTGTGTGGTGAGCATTTGCTTGTGAATTGTTTGCCTCCCTTGTACACTATTTTATTAATATTGTTGCTGTTACTGTTCATTTTCTTATCTCATTGCTGTTTCCACTAAAGTTTTTGTCTCAGCCCATGGTCTTTACCTTTTGTGCTTCCAGTTCTCCTCTCCATCCCACAGCAGGGGGAGAGGGAAAAGGATGGAAGAGTGAGTGAGCAGTACATCGTTTGGAGTGCTTCAGTGGGAACACTAACTTGGAGAATACCTAAACCACCTCTGGATAAGATAATTCACTCTTGTAAACCAGTAAAACCTTTTTATCTTTTTCCTTAATTATAATTTTCTGCAATCTTAGAAAGATTAACTGCTAATTCCATGCAGTTGTGTCCCTTTGATAAATATGTTATTATTTTTCATCTCATTTAACTTTCTTCTTACTAATTCCACCAGTCAAAAAAGAATGAAATTACTGAAGTCATATCCTGTCTTCCAGAAATCATTAACAAACAACCACTGACTTATTGTCATATTTCCTGTTCAAAATGAAACAAAACTTGAAAAAAAGGAGGAATTTATTACAGAAGAAATTTCAGCCTAGGCACAATCCCTGCAAAACCCAGTAAACTGTAAAACACAAAATATACCTTTGAAATTCTGGAAAAAGGTCATTTGTATTTTAAGTAGAGTAAGTGTTCAAATATTCTAAAACAGTATCCCATTATATATTAAAAAATATATAAATATATAAATATTTTTAAAATTTTAACAAAGAGTTTTTCATTTAAGAAGAATCAAGGACTGGGTAAAGTTCTAGTTCTAGTATGAAAAACTCAATTATTAAAATTCATTCTGTATGATTGCAGGTTTTTTTTCATTTTCTGGTTTTGTATTTTCTAGTGACTATGTATCCTTCATCTCATTATATCCTTTAAAATGATTGTCAAGATCAGTCTTTTTACCATTCTTTTCTCTCTCACAAACATCATTATTACCAGCATTCACTGAAATGACACCTATTATGAATTCTACCTAGTTATAGACACAACTCCAAGTTTGGCCTTATGCTTTGCCAGCTGAAAATCCTCAATAGCAAAGTATTTTGAATCCGTGCAAAAGTGCTCTTTCATTTGTGCTCAGAAAACCTCCTACCTCTCCTTTTTCCTTCAGATTAAGAGAGACTTTTTTTTCATCATCTCTGGCTGGAATGAAAATGCAGAGGTTTATATTTCAAAAGGCCTCCTATTATAGCCTTTTTGAGATTCAGCCATGAGTATTTTCCTGTTTTTCAGTGTGAAAGAGTGGTAGGCACTAAGTGGGTTCTTTTGCACTGTGATTTAAGAGGAAGTTTTCAAAAAAGAAAATAGAGATTAATGTAAGGATATATAAGGATGTAAGTAGCCTTGAAATGAAGAAAAGAACAAGCAAAAAAAAAAAAGGAACACTGAACAAACAAAAATAACAAGCTCAGATATGTTTTCTTCCTTGAAGCCAAGTGTGACATGCAGTAACCAAAGCTTAGTAAAATCTCAGTGCCTATGCTGATTAGACATCAACCTTTTTCATTCACACTTCAGGCAGTGCCCATTCTCAGCTCTTTTTGCAAATTGTGCATACACAGTTTTTTGAAAAATGTCATTTCATGCTGCAGTGGCAAGTTTCTTTTTTGTTGTGGTTCTGGTACATGACAATGATCTCTGCTAGGTCTGAGAGATGAGAGAAAATAAGAATTAAGACCTTAATTGGCCTTAAGAAATTAAGGTCAGCCTTCTATGGCAGAAAACACTTGGCTGAGCCCGACATGTAAAACAGTGAGATTCACACATACAAACCTGTATTTCCAAATTATTAGGTTACTTCTTCAGAGAAAATAAGCCAAGATTTGGCTTTATGCATCAAACAGAGCAATAGTCCTGCAGGAAATCAGTCCTGCCTCTACCACGTATGGTCTGGCCATGCTGAATCTCTGCATAGCCTGTTTCCTCCACCAATATCTAACACTTTCCACCCAACCCAGCCTGCCTTACCCCACTCCACAGCTGCACAGTATCAGTGATATTTGTTTCAGCCTTCAGGTCATGTACTACTTCGCCACGGATCAGTAACAAGCATCATGCATTGCAAGTGATTTCATGGCATTTGCTGTGTGTTCAAGACATTTCTCTGTTTATTCTCTATAGTTTAGTTGGAACCGTATGTGCAAAAACACAATCAATGCGAAAACAGCACAACAATGGTATATTGTGCACTAATTGGATATTTAGCTTTCTTTCTATTTTCAAAGGGAACGTTTCCCAAAATTTCCTACCAATTTTTCTAACTTCAACCACCCAGAAGAGAGAAAAAAATTCTGTCAGATGCAGCCTGGTGTTTCCTTAATTTTGAAACAGAGGGTCAGAGGTGTGAGGGCTGGCTGCAGTCTTTTTACCTCATGCATGTAGGAGAGTACCTCACATGCAGCAGCTTTGGTGTGGGATCAGAAAAAGAGCCTTGGAAAACAGATTTAGATTCACTGGCCCACGATTGTACCTGTAAAAGTTTGATCCACAACACTTTCACACAGGAAGAGAGTCTGTTTTGTAACACAACTGACTCATAAGATTAGGTGTTAGGTTATAGGTTATTCCCATGTACCATGAAAAGGTGCTTATTTCAATCTTGTCATGTACTGGGACTGTTTAATTGTACAGTTGAAACAGAAACTACCAAATGGCATTCAAAATTGGTTATAAAACAAATATATAACAAAGGAAATTAGCAGTCTGACTGAAAGAAGGAGCAAGTTCAATTGATTTTAGGGATGTTTAAGATTATAACTTTAATGATTTTTAGGATATGTCATTATAGGATAATCATTATAATTGTAGATTTGCCTTTGCTGGACATCCCTGAGAAAGTTTCAGTATGTATCAGCTTACTTTTTAATTAAATTTTGGATTTAAACCAAATCTGCTGGAAATGTGAGAGATGTTGGACAAAGCTCTTCTCAGCAATGATGTAAATAAAAGTGTTTACACAGTGAAAGGTGCTAATTTTGTACACAAGGGCAAAGTATCATATAAGGCAATATTGAAGCCTTCACAATAAAAAACATTCATCCACAGTGTCTGCTTGCTTTGGGGAGCAGTAGATTTTCAATTTCACTTCCTAAAACAGAATTTGTATTGCCTGATACATTTTATATATTTTTTCCAGCTTGTGAGACCAGGAAAGAATTCTGATATTCATCATTCCTTAAGCAATTTATGATTAATTATAAATAGATAATAATGCAGCTCCACAGAGCCGTTTAAAAAATCCATATGGACATTTATAAAAGAAAAAAGCATATCTGAAGAGAAATTCAGACCAGACAGGTATGGATTTTTGCACTAGAGGTTTTAATAAAAATAAAGAATAGTTTCCCTTACATTTTTAATTCCCTGGAAAGTTGCTAAATGGTTCAAGGCATTGGCCTACCTAAGATATTTCCGTGACCTTTCTCTTTTAATCTCTGAGCCTTGGAACTTGTGGTTAAAACAAAAAGGCAGACAAAGACAAAAAAAATGGAAAGAAATGCACATGCAGATATGGCTCCACAGATGAGAATATTAAGGAATAAACTTACACTGTTCCCCCAGAAATACTGTTACTTTGATGTCAGAGCACCTGCTGTGATGGAGGTCTTCTTTGAAATGCTTAAGGTGATGTGGTCTTATGCAGCTTTGTAACAAGGTCTTGTTGGAAAATGAGAGACATTGAAAGCTGATGTTAGAGGTAATTCAGCAGGTAACCGGCTGGACTGCGCATCCATGCACTTGAACTAAAAAGACACCAGCCACAGGTGACAAACAGGCCAAACTGCTTCGTTTGGCATCAATACCAGCTTTCACTGGCCTCTGGTTCCAGGAAGCAAAACTGACTTTCTTTGCATTGCTCTGTAAAGTAAAACTTATTCTGGATGTCAGTACTGACTACCGTAATATTATGTATTAGCAATAGGGTCTAGACAGTTTTGTTTAACAGCTGAACCCATAATCTTTTCAATTAGTTACTAGACTATGCTCTAGCAAAAGTGACTTGACAAACCTTATTCAAGCAGTTCATTGTGCAGTTCATGAGAGCAGTCAAGTGCTTAAAATTAAGTATGGCCTTTGTTAAACCAGGGGGTTACTTAAGGTCGATTAGGTATGTGCAAAAACAAGCATTTTTCAGCACCATTCATTAAAACCCCACTTACTAAAAGATGTTCATGGAGGAAAAAAATCTCGTGGTATAGCAGAACACAAAAGAAAGGTACCAGACTGGTGGGTACATGTTGGGAGAGTATTTATAAAATAAGGTTTCTGCATGAATTACATATAAGGCAAATTTAAAACCTCCAAATAATACCTTAAGAAGTTTAATCTTGGGTTCAAGATCGTCATAGGTACCTGCAAATAATATCTGAGGGGCTTCTCATTGAGCATACTAAATTATAAATGTGTTATTAGATTATTTATATTTATGATGCTTGTTATTTGCAGGAGTCAAATACTTTCAGTCCTTTATTTAATTTCACAATAAAGAAAGGAATAAGGCTGTCATTTATGAGCAAGATTGATAATTGATGAATATGTTAGGCAAATGCACAAGGTGATTAGGTTTCACATAGTACAAACCTGAATTGAGATATATAATTTAGAGGGGATATTGCCGAGAAATAATGTTTCCATTTTCTGAATAGTCTCTTTTTCGATGGCTATATGACATCAATACAATGTGCTATTATTAATTATCTTAATATCTAAGTTTCTTAATTTTTTGTTACCTTTAATAACACACTGTAATACATTGCTGCTATACATACTTTTCATTTTCTCACAACCTGCTTTTGTATGTTTTCTAGAAGTATCTTTTAAAATCTTAATATGATGAATGCATCTTTTATCATTTTAATAATAATGACTGTGGAAAACAAAATATTCTCAAGTGTTCTGAAATGGCAGATACCAAAGTGGTGCAGAATACTCACAGGAAGATCACAGCTACTCCTGCAAATACAGCACCTAAACATTGGTGCTTAGTACAGTTTCTAATTATGGTGAACACATATGTTGTGCACTCAGACACTTGCAAGATTATCATATCTCTCAGACAATCTGTTTAATTTTGTTTTTCTGTTTATGTATTTGAGTAATTCATTTTTCATCTTTAGGGTTTACAAATTATTGAAATGATATAAAGAGCAGATATCCCATGTTCTGACCACTTGCCAGATTTCAGGAAAGCAACCCAAAAGCTTATGTTCAAAGACACATTCATATTTTAAATCATATTCTTGTACTATGCTTAGCCAAGTCTAATAGAGAAATATTTAATCCCTTCTTATACCTGAGATACATTGTAGATGTTATCTTAGTACTGGAGGGGAAAAGACAACTGATTTACACTTTTCTGTGTGTTTAAATGAAAAAAGATGCTTTGTCTTGGTGAGGATTTTATATTTCTTACTTCTCTCTACATAAAGGTGGATTCGATCAAGGCTGCTCATACAATCTCCTTGGAAGGAGAGTAATAGTATTTTACAACCTTGTTGAACTTCAAGCAACTACATTACCTTCCAACACAAAGATACCCAGTATTGCCAGACAGATTCCAGTCTGGCTAGTTCTTATTTATTTATTGTAAAAATGAATATTGAGAACTGGAAGTGGGTTCCAAGAATAAGCAATTTAAGGAGCTCAAAAAATTCATTTTGTGCAAGAAACTGAAGCAGTGACAGGACTCTGAACATAAGCAGAAAAAGAACACTGCAAACTATAAAAGGAAAGCACAGTACAATGACTAGACTTAGAAGGAGGAAACCTTAGGCACAGTGCTTTGAATAATATTGAAAAGTAAATTAATTATTGATACTTCTTTAAAAATATGGTAGCATATCTATCACTGAATCTTTATATCAGGATTAAAAAACTTTATAGTATGAGCATACTTTCAGTTGCATCTTGAAATTATCTGGAAATGTAGCCACTGATATAAAAGGTCAATATTTATTATTGTAAGTTTCCAGCTGTATCTCAAGAAGGGCACAAGCCAACCCTGAGGTTGTTAGGAGCAAGGCCTGTGAAGGACAGCAAATGGCAGAACAAGGGAAAGAGTCCATGCCAACCTGAGCACTGCTGTGTTGGGGGAAAATACTATACCACTCTGCTTCTTTCCTCTCTTGCCTTCCTGACTGTTGGATAATTTCATGCTTCCTAAAGGCTTGCTGTTAGTAGTGCGTGAGAAGTCTGACTGAAGAATTCTTTTAAATGGTTTAACTGGATTTGTCTTACGCTAAAGATTTACTCAGCAGCCTGTAGTTTAACCTGGAAAAATACTGACAAGAACTTTGCTCTCCCTGCACTTACTTCACTTTGGATTGTAAGCAGGGTCTCACTAATTAACAAAATTCTACAGCTGAAGTGGAGAACGTGATGAAGAATGAGAGACCTGTGGGTTGACACGGCTGCCTCATTGTGTGGTCAGGAATTTTCAATATTAGATTATTTTCCTGATCAATAATATATCAAGTGTGTTTGTCTTGTCAGACAAATATTGATCCAGTTGTACATGACTTTAAAGATCTGCACCTTTCTACTTCATGGACTGAAATCACAGCATATGTGTTCAAATTTTTTCTTTTCTCTCATGAACAAAAAGTAGATGTCTGAACTCATTGGTAAATCCACTAGCTCTAGCCCCTTAATTGCAACAAGCCTTTATTTGTACATTCCTCTTTGATTAATACCTTAAGAACTCAGATTAAGTGTTACCTAAACCATATTAATGAGTGGTGATTTCTTAGGCAAACAATGGGAAAAGCAGGATAAGCACCAAGCATCATTCTGGTCATTTTTCATCCATGTTCAGTGATGGCCTTGCTGACATCACAATTAATCATTTCATTCTTCAGTGACAGTATCAATAAAGTCTCAAGAGTATCCCCTCATTATACAGCCCTCAGTACATGCAACCACACACGTAATTGTAATTGTTAGAAAATACTAGACAGTTGAATTTGTACAAAAATTCTTAGATGGAAAGGAGCTAGTAAACTCATATGCAGTGGAAATGGAAGAAAATTGTATATTTATATATACTATAACATCAAAATATTCAGAAATATATTTATATTCGATAATTCACCTTTGTATATTACTTTTTATGTCCATTATAGGCATAGATGTTATGAAGTTGTTATTTTACATATGTCTTGGCACTACATTAATATGTCTTTGCATGCTGATTTATTGATTGTTTGGGCTACTACAAAGTTTGCATGTCCTAACTGTCAGGTACCTGAAATTAAAAAGAACTTTTATCATTTTGCAGGAAATTTTCTAGGTCCTTGGAGAAGGCGGTAGATTTTTCAAATGGGAACAATGACCTTCCATTCCATTCCAGTGAAGTGGTTTGCTCATAATACTTTCAAAAGGTCCGATTTTTGTGACTTCTGCCCCAGAACTACAGTATTACAGAATGGATTTACAGGAGTAAAAAACTCAATGATGAAGAAATTAAAACATGAGATTTCAACGAGTTAGGAGTTATCCTGGGCCATATACAAGGACAGAGAAGTAACCAGGAGAAAAAAAAATGGCAGCCTCTCAGTTCTCCATTTTTTCTCACCAGAAGGTATGGGGACCACAGTACCATGGAATTCACTGCAGCAGAGAAGGACTGTGGTCACCAGAGGTGTCTGCTGTATTCAAGAGGACCCACAGAGGGTACACCCTTTCATAACTCCCTGCTTCACCACCAATTTTTCTGAATGGATTAAATTTAGCCATTCCTTTCATGAGAATATTAAATCCTCTTGTAATATTTACATACTTAAGGATAAGCCAGCTCTGAAGTCATTTTTGAGTGTAGGTACTCTTTGAAAACAAAGAATTATTTTGGACAAGAAAATGTTTTAGATTAAGAAAAAAACTTACAAAATTCTACTGAAACATAATTTCTTCTATTTTTAATTGCTTGGATGAAACCTGTTTTTATGAGGAAGAAAACTCAGATTAAAACCACACGATGAGTTGTACATAATATTTAATTCATTTCCTATGAGAATTTTATTTGAAAAAATGCTGAGCCAAAATTTCAGAAATGTGGAAGGAAAATTTGAATCCAGGACATGTAAGAATGCCTTATAGGATGTACTCCCTTGTTCTTGCAACTGCCTATCTTCCCTTTTTGAAGACAGACAAAATACCAGTTTTCACAGAATAAATTTTCTACTTAAATATAGAAAATTATAGACTTATAGCTGAGACTTTTAATGAACTGAATTACAACACACAAGATTGTCACAACATTATTTTATCAAATGCATAGTGCACTGTCTGCGTATGAGTAGCTGCAGTTAACATCTAGTAAAGTTTCATTATATCCATTTTGACCAGAGCTGCATTGTATCACAAAATAATTTAAGGCTAGAAAAATTAACTACAACCACATAATAGTTCCGAAATCTGGTCAACCTATAATAAGACCAAAAAACATCTTTACTGTACAATAAAGGTTACTCAATACACCAAAGCTATGAATTAGATAAGAAGCAAATCCAAGGTTTACAAAGTTCAGACATGACATGAACCACAATCTCTTTAATTTGACAGAGATGGTTGTGGAAGCTTATGAAACTTTCCACATTTCAAATTCTGTTGGTTTTAATTTTTTTTCTTTTTTCAGGGGTGGATTTGAGTTCATTAGAGTTCTACATACAACCTTCATCACACTGATAATATTAAATTTTCTTCCATCCGTTACATCTCAAGCCTGTGGCCAAATATACCCTTGAATATATATGTGTAAGACTTGCTGCCGGCTACCTGAAATCTCAGTAATTATAGAGTTTCTAGTGAAATGTCCCTCTACATTCAAGTTGTTTCTTATATAAATAAGAGGAGACGCCGTGAACAAATCACTATCAACACTTCTTGCATAAATTCCAGGTAGGTAATCAGATTCATTAAATGTTCTTCAAAAGTTATTCAGAGAACATATTGTAATCGTTACATTGATTATCATAAAATCTTCTAGCCATTTTGTTTTCAGTGAAATAAATTTACTTCATCAATACCTAGGACAAGTATCAAAGGCATTTGCAAATGCCATTTAATTGATATTCACAATGGAAGCAAAACCAGAGCTAACCAGTGCCATTAAATAACCACCCATGAAAGACAGGCTTGGAATATTGGGAATTCCCCAGGTTTAATCAGAAACTACTTGAGACTTTATAAAGTCAGCTGATGAGGCTGACAGTCACCACATACCTAAGTAAGTAACTGCTCTCAGGAAAGTGTCCTAGACAAACTAAATAAAGAAACAGACCATTCCACACATCCAAGTCTTGTTTGTATATGACATGACATTTGCCTAGGAAGAGCAAATTTTGAAGATAGTGAGATATGTTCTGAGAAGCACAGATGTAATGGTCATGGTTGGGTGATACAGAAGAACAGACCCAGTGGTAAAAACAATTGTATAAATTCAAATTTAAGAAAAGTTGGGCAGAGTTTTAGAAATGGAAGCGATTCACCACCAGAAAAATCTGCCAAAGGAGTTTTCCATCATTAGAAGCACTGCAGTTAAGATAAAACATGCTCCTAAAATGTGTGCTGTACTTCAACATGCTCCTTCAACTTAGGGAGAATACCGGGCAAAAATGTCTTTCTGGTGTGGCATAGACTGCCATGACCACAACAGCTCCTTCTGGCCTTGAAATCTATTGCTGATGAGTTACAGCATCTCAATTGAAAGCAACTTTTGTGTGGCCTCCTTGAAATACCAGCTCTCAACATAGCCATACTCACTCCCCAGAGGTGTATATATCAAAAAGATTTGAACTGGATGCAGTGACATCATGTTCTCAAGGGTCAGGCTTTGTCTGTTGGGCACAGTCCTCCAAGAACTAATTGCACAAAGGGATTATGAAAGCACTCCAGTATTGAGGGCAGAAAAAAAAATGTTCCCTGCAGTATCTCCAGCTTTCTCTGGGCTTCTTTGTTCTCAGTACGCACTAAAAAGACCAGTATCTGTTTCCATAAACTCAGTCACGCTGTCTGGAGATATCCTAAGTAAAATTTATAAAGTACACGACAGAATATGATTTCCCCATGTTTATTTTCCTAGAAATTGCAACATGAATTTCATTAAATAGATGCTCAACAAAATACCCTCTAGGAGAATCAGCATCTGTGAAAACTGGCACACATGACAAAAGAAACCCTGGCTGAAAATAAGAGAAATCTACTTGGTCAAAGCTTAACCAATGAAACTGAAGAAAAACTGGATTCATAAATCATCAATAACCTTTGATATAATTGGATGAATTTGCATAGCAATTGCAAATTGGAAGTCATAGCAATTGCACCTGCTCATACCACATCTGATTTTCTTCAATTTCTTTTTGTAGCTGACATGTTTTTAATTATTCTCTTTCCACAGTGCACTGGGAAGGCCCAGTGTTCATTGCTGAGCCAGATGCTACACAAACTCAGGGAAGAAAGAACGGCTTTAACACTTGGAGTGCTTCAAGTTGTTATTTACCAATAATCCTAAATTCTATTTCCAAAAAGTATATATCTTCCATTTCATTAATAGAACATCACCTCCTATCTACTGATGTAACATTATCTATCTATCTAACATTATTGTTATCAGTATCATGTACAATCAACCAATTATTTTCTTTAGCATTCACTTTCCAAAGCATATCATAAATCCCAAGATTCACAAAAACTGGAAAGAAATTAACTTAAAACATAACAAGAAATTTCTGGTCTACTTTCAGAATCATCATTCATTCCACACTTAGATATATCACAAATCTGGCTTCTTAAGCACACAATAAGCATGAAAGAAAATTGTTGTGCATAATAAAGTATATTCCAAGCTGTGCTAGTATTTACTTTCAACACAAATTTACCAAAATTAAAATCCAACAATGCAGTGCTATACTCTTGATGATCTGATGACAAAGTAAAGATAAATTCTTTTTTGTTTTAAGTAGAAAAAATGTATCTCTAGCCACTATCCTGACTATTAATATCTGTGTCTGTGTATTCATGCAGTATTAAGGTAGTCTGCAAATTATACTCCTTCCTTGTACAGTGATGGCATTCCTTATCAGGATGTGAAAAAACCCTTCAATATCTGCATACAGACAAGCTTCATTTGCAATACTTAAAAATTTTACTCGGCCTTTTTTTTTTAACTTTAGGACTTCATTCTTAATCAAGACAGTAGATCATAAATTTGCTAGAAAGCTCTTCAGACTTTTACAGATTAGATTATTGCTCCTGTAGAAGTGTTCCAAGAATGCTTTCTGATTTCACTGTCTTTCTTTTAATCTTCAAGTACTGTCTGATCATCAGAAATTGCAACAAAAAGTTCTCAATAATAAATCTGAGCAATAATATATTTTCTGCTTAAAAATCTCCACACCCCAGATTTTGTACAAAATTTACTTCGTTCGCATAATTTTTCTTCAGTATAAAATCTGATATATTCAAAATTACAAAAGAATTCCTCACTTGTGACTGTCCACTTATATGAATTCAGAAATCTAAATTAATTAAATGCTGGTCATATACACTGAAGTTCTGCTTCTGCAATATTTATAGTACCAATTCAGTTCAATCTCTTTCTTGTAGCAAGTGTACATAAAGGAGAATGTAGTACAGTCTGAACAAAAGCGCTACTGGAAAACAGCTGTTTCTTGCAGTATTTTCCCAGGTATATCAAATAATAATTTTTACTTTTCCTATATGAGCAGCAAACCTTTTTTTACACAAGGCCACTCTCTTGTTAGAAGAGAAAATTTTTATAAATATATTCACAATTTTAAGTGCTGGTTTCATGAATAATTCATTTCTAGTTTTGAAACAGGATTGGGTTTGTTCTGAGTCAAATCAGTTAGTTATTAATAATGCCATAAGAGAAAAAGGTCTTATTTTCATAACCAAAAGGAAAGTGAAATTATGATTTTTGAAATTAAATGAATGGAATCAATAATTAGGATCTAAAAATAGTTAGGGGAAAAAAAAAGAACAGGCACAAATATTTAAAATAAAAGAACTATACCAACATGCACCATGGTCCAGTTAACACCAGTTCAGCTGCTCATAAGTACCTGAAAAACCCTATGTTTTTTAAGCTTTTTTATAACTATTACTGAAGATAAATGCTTCCACAGTGACCTCTGCTCCCTGCTAAATCTAACTGCTTTACCTAATGTATAGTCTATATCCACTTTAAACTTCACTTTTATGGTTAATACACCCTAAAACAATGTGAAGCAGGAAAGACTGGACAGTGGTTAAAATTCTGATTTTCTGTCTATAGGCCCATCTGAAATTAAAGACTTGACTTATTTTCAGTTACTGTGATTTCCAAAAAGGGATCTGCTGCTTTTATGTCAACTGTATCTCAATTCATTACTTACGCCTGAAATACAATATGCTAATATATCTATATGGGCAGACAGCACAAATACAACAAATAGTATGGCTGAAATTTCTGTGGCGAATCACAAGGAAAGATTTCGCACAGCACATTTATATCTGCACTGCCGGATCTGCAAAACCACCAGAGACAACTTACAAGTGATTTACTACCACTGAGCTAAGCTTCCCTTCGCTCCTGCTTTTGTTCTTCCATGTCCCTCTTGGAAGTACATTTTACTGCAGTATGTGCCATGGGATGATGGATCACTGGACACTGAGCATATATTTATCATTTCAAGCTGATTTTAAAAAAATAACTGAATAAAATAAAAACACCATGTCTCCTTGAATTTCTTCGCTACAGGAAAATACTATTCCATCCTTCAGAATGTGTATATACAGAAAGAAATTTAAAGATACATTTTCCAGGGTGAGCATTCCACCACTTGTCACTTGTGCATCAGAGTATGCTTTTACTGCGCAGTAATTCTGATGAACCAAAAGGAGCTAACAGCAAGATCGGCACATATAACAGGAACTGTGTGGAAAGCATTCAGCTACATAAAACAAAATAGTAGTCAAAAGAATTTTAGGGAGTAAGGCTTCTATGTAAACTAATTTGATTCCTTGAAAATCATAGCTAGTCTCAAGAAGATGATTATTCCTTGCACAAATGACAGAAATCTGCGTGCTGAAAACAGCAACACATTAGGCAGGACTAAACACTAAAGAATATACTACTCTTAATAACCCCGTACTATCAAGAAGGAGACTTAAATGGTTGAGTCTTGATTTCTCTGCTTTTATAGTTCACAGTTTATTTTCTTCCTGTTGTCCTTACATTTTTAAAGAATACAACATAAATGTATTTCATTCCCAAAGAAGAAGAACAGTCTTTTGATCAGAAAGGCTATGAAAACTTGCATATCATGATAAGGATTTGGCTGAGACTTCCAGCATCATCATGCATCATGCAGAAGGAGAGCTTGGGATAGAAAATTCTGCACAAATCTGGTCATTTTCCATCTGAAAGTCAGAAATCACTGTTTACTTTGAAGATAATCAAGCACTGACACAAGCTGCCCAGAGAGGTTGTGGAGTCTCAGTCACTGGAGGCATTCAAAAGACATCTGAATACAGTCCTGGAAAACTGGTTGTAGCTGGCCATGCTTGACTGCTGGGGCGTTGGGATAAATGACTTCCATCCAGCCTCAGCCATTCTCTGTTCTGTGGTTCTGCAACATCTGCACTCAACTGACACTGACTTTGCACCTGGATTAGGTGCTGTAAAACTTGTACCTGTCAAACCTACCTTTCCTCCATTGATAAAGGAACAAAACTGTATTAGGAGTATAATCTAGCTGTCACTTTTTATGTGACTTTTATATATTCCCTTTCTATATTCAGTATGTCTTTTTAAACATGTAAACATGCCGTGAATATTTCACAGCATAAACACAATCAGAGGCTCATTTTGATAGCATTCAGCAGCAGAGTTCCCAAGTCTGCGCTGTCTTCCTGGTCCACTAAGCTCAGACACCTTTATATAAGTTAGAGGCTGTTATATCCCTCCTATCTAAATCTTACTTCACAGAAGCACATTAGAAAAAACTGCTGGCACCTCAGATATGCATATGATGTTTTATCAAGGTAAAGGCTTTCTTATGTCTTCAAAATGCCAACAGAAATACTTACCACCAAGGATAAATCCCATAATAGGCTGCATCACTTAAAGACCTGCAACAACCATTTACTTGTAGTATCAAAACTTTCCAAGCAGGCTTTGTCAACTATTATTCTGCCCACTCATATATCACTAGAAATACAATCTGGTTTTATTTTTTATAAAGAAGTGACATTTAGCAATAATAGCATGCACATGAAATCTGATTTTATTTTTCCACACATTCTGCTGCACAAAAACCCTGCAGTTAACTATTATTATGATACCTGTTGGCCATCTTTTTCCTTTTATTGATGTGCACTAAGCACTTCTCAATGATGTTTCATGGTTTACAGAACATGTCTGAACTTAGATGAGAAATTATTTCAAAAGTAGGCTTCCACTGGGAATGTCAATGAGGTAAGGACATTTTTGACATATTATCTGCATTACTGAGCTTTATTTGATTTGCAAGATTAAAAGAGATTGAGTTGAAAAAAGCAGTGAGCTGCACCTCAATGGAACAATGGTCTGACATCAAAGATGTATGTGATTTGAAAGACTGAGTGGCAGCTGCAACAAGGAGATTATAAAATCAGAATCCAGGCTTCAATAGTGCACTCCAAGTCTTGGTGTGGAACACAAACCTGCAGTTCAGTTCAGGAATAATTTTTGTACATCAAACATGGTCTAGGCTGACTACTTCCTCACTTCCATCTTTTTCTATAATTAGACAATAATCAACAGCTTACATGACTGTCTGAAATATCCATAGAGAATTATTTTTCTTTTCTACTTGTGAAAGCTCTATTTTTAGCCTATTCTTAAATTCACTATCCTCATCATCTGTGGAGTGATTCAGTGGGGTGAGGACAGGGGATACATAAGCCTTTGAACCTACAATTCTCTACTTGGTCTGGTTCCTCGGTAACATATCAGCTGAAGAATGTAAACGTATTTCTTTCTCACCTTTTTGTCTTCCTTTTAAAATAAGTGTCTGACCTGGTTTTGACACTGAGATGCAGGATAGGTTTGGCAGCTGTAAGTTTCTCTGATCAGGAAGTACACTCCTAAATGTTTGCATGACTGGGATAAGGTCATGCTTTAGCACTTCAGCATTTTCCAGTGACCAGTTAACACTTGCTAGCAAATGCCAGTTTCACTCTTAGGCACTTAGGTCCCCTTATGTGGAGAGCCCTGGCATTTAACTTGAGCTCGTGAACTCAGCTGCATGGCAGGATGACAAAAAGGAATTGAAATGTTCTTTCGTACAAATCCCAAGCAGTGGCTTTTAACTCAGCTATAATGTAAGAAATATTCTGAAGCTGGTATAAAAGACTGGAGGTTTTAAAAGCATTTTGAAGGGCAAATCAGGATGCTCTCATATTTGGGCTGTGTTGGTTTTGGCAAGATAAGGGGCTTGAGGGAAGGGACTTGGCTAGGGACACTCACATTCACATTCTCTGGTAGCTGTTAGCTTATCCAGAGGGCTGTTTCCCTTTATAAATATGTCAGCTCATATTAAGAAAAAAGTGCATAATACAGAAGAATAAAAAAAATCTTATATATGACAGGATAGAGAATTGGTGCTTATGTTTCTGCTGGAACATTGGATCATGCCAGTGATACCATCATACAGAGACACAGGAAAATAGAAGCTGCTCATTGTGCCTGTAAGAGTTATTTGCATGCTCCTTTCCTCAGTTATATGCCTAATTCAAGGAAGATTTCTGAAGCACTCTGGAACTGAAAATGTCTATAAATGGCATTCTCATGGAGTCCAGTTATGCATGTTTAAAAATAGTACCTTCTGTACCTTTAAAACCCTGGATGTCCAGAGCCAACACTAGTTTTGAAAATTTGAGTTACATTTAGAGTGAAGACGCTGGAGGGCAACAATGCAAAATATTCAAAATTTCTGAAATATTGTTTCCAGCACAAAATCCTCTGTACTAGTCTTTTTCTCACTTCATTCCTACTACAACTCAAATCTTTACTGCAACATTCCTATAATGAAGTGAGCCTTGCTGTGAAGACAAATGATTTTTAAATTTGAAGCCTTTTGTATTCATCAGTGGTGTTGATACACACGTAGGTCTGCATGATCAAACAGATGTGACAAGTGGCACATTGCTATAAAGATGCCAGACAAAATTGGGTGTAGGTGTCATCCCATTATAATTCTTCTGTACACACCATTGCTTTACTGAGGATGCCTACTGTACTGAATAAAGAGAATTCTTTTTATTTTCTGTAATGAACAATTCCAAACACAGACCTTTTGTAACAGCTAATTTATCAAAAATCTTGTTGCATAAGCAAATAAGAACCAATACCTTGAAAATATTAAAAGCCTAGAAAATAAATTTGGAAGGTAATATAATAGAAATACGTAAATTCAATTTTTAGAGAAAGAAAATAAATTTTCACTTAATTACTATGCAAGTTTCCTTCCCTGTGGCCTAGTCTTGACGTGTTCCTAGACTCAGGTAGGAGCACCACAAAGATGTTAATGAATCAAACTGAAGTTAGTTAATCTTCTTGACTTGACAAGCTTGAAGGTATTCAATCCACTGTGTATTTGTACACTACCAAACGCCTCTCAGAGGCAAAATCCTATGTAGAAGATAATCATCTCTTCCTGACCTAAGCAGCATAAGTCATCACAAATTTTTGTTGTTTTCATTTTTTAATGTGAAATTTATTATGAATACTATGTGTAATTAAAGACTTAATTAATTAATACAGTAACCCACCATTTAAAAAGTGTTTTAATAGTCGTGTAATGCCTAGAAAGATCTACAGTGTTTAGAATGACAATAAATCTGGAAAAATCACAGCATTTTTATCACTTGAATGTTCAAAAATACATTTGTAGCCCAAACGATGGGCACTACTTCTTCTGGAATCAAAACCCTGCTATGAAGATGTAGAATATCCAATAATTCCCAATGAAATGTAGTAAAATATTTCATGTAGTGTTCAAATAAGTATCTCAGTATCAGTCAGCAACAATGTTACCTAGAAGAATTCTCTTTTTGGAAAATACTTCCCACAACATAATTTTTTTAAAAAGTTAAATAATAAATCTAATATATAAATTCATCTATATCTTTTTGATTTTGACAAAATAATATTTTTATAACAAAAAATGTTGTGAAAAAATTTGAAATTGAAATTAGAACTTATGTATGAAGAAAAGAGGTTTACGTGTCACAATTACCGCAGATGTAGAACCTAATGAAGCTGTAAAAAGGATAATGAATACTACAACTATTATTGCTGACCCAGCATTTTTACTTCCAAGTCTCCTGACCTTGCTCCAAATGCTGAGCATGCCTCCATCTGGTACACACAGTGATAAGATCACTGTTATCACAACTGTTAGGTCAATTGTCATTCCCATATGCCTGCACTCTAAAGAGTCTCATACTTCATCATTATGGGGCAGTGGGATGCAGGATATTATAAACTGCCTGTGAAGTACCTAAGAGCATGTATTTTTTGATTTTAGATAATACATCATCAAATCTCTCCACCTATGTCTTCATTTAGCACAAATTCACTGAGATAGTTTATCTTTGTCGTAATCATTTTTTAAAGTTTTTTACTAACAATTGTCTTGTGCCATGTTACTCATTTCTTGAGTCACTTAGTGTTGCATAATTTCCCTACAATTTCTGTTCCCTGAGAATTTCAGTCTTTCAGAAAAATATCAACATATGTAAGCATTCATTTCTCTCTCATAAACCAAACTTTTCTTGCATTACCTATCAATATTCCAATACAAATAGAAAGAGGACTGTCTGTTAACCCCTGGGTATAATCCTGCCTCAAAAGTTGAAATTTATATCAAATAACAACTTTTTGACATGAAAGTTAGCAGGGTCTGATGGTGTCCTGTTATTCCCCATCAAAATTTTTAAACCATAAAACATTTCAACAAAATAATACTAGTTTTGGCTGAAGCTGGAATGGGTACATTCTCATGATTAAACCCTTAACATGCCCCTCTCAGACCAGTGGTTGCTGGGTCACATAATGCTTACTAAGTACTTGCAAAATTTTGCAGTTTGGCCATGTGAGCATGCATTCCGTATCTGGAAAGGACTGGGGATTCACATGTGTAGGTGTACAGCAAGTAGCTGATGCCTTACAATGATAAATATTAAATATTTTATGTTTATATGCTTATGTAAAGAAGGATGAACCCCAAAAAAAGGTTTTGCTATGCTAACCATGGAAAATCTTAGTTATTCATACCAATATATTGAGCCTTGAAAGACATTCAGAGAGGTTTTCCATCCCAGCAAGAAAAAGACATGCAGGAAAACTGTAGCAGATGCATCCTGTGTTACTATGTAAAATAAAACTATGACTAATGAGGGATTTATGTCGCTTTTCCATCATTTATTGACTTATACATATGCATAAATCAGTCTTAAAACTCAGGTTTCAAAGTTGTAAAAAATTAATTATTTCAACTCTGCACCAATAATTCTAATGTACAATGGATTAATATGACTTTTCTGTGTCCTGTATCCTTTTTGTTTGTAAATATTTTATTAACTGCATAACCTTAGAAAAACTAGGCTAACATGAATATGCTGGAAAAGACAAAGGAATAAAGCTGAAACTGGCATTGACAAGAGTACAAATGGAAAGCATGAAACCTTACATAAATATCTTCTGAAATAAAACAATTTAGCTAGGAAAATAATGGGCTCCTTCATTGTAAATAGAAGTACTCATTTAATTTTCCACACTGATCTAATCCTCTCAAGTTGCTCCCATGTGAAAGACACATGGAATTCTAGTGGCATGCATCATGCATCTGTTTGTTGTGCAGCCTGCTTTCAGGTGCTCAGAGAGCATTTACTGCACAAATTGGTGTATTCAAAAGTTAAAAGACTAAAAATAAGTGTCTTTCTTCTGATGATAGTATGTTTTGTTATTGACATTTTTATACCAACATCTCACAAGTTCTGCCAAAGGCTACAAAGGCATTGACACCTGAGAGTCGTGGTATCTTTATGTGATCCTAAATTGGTGCATGTGGAGAGTAGGAAATCCTGATCACAGATTGATGGGCTTAATAAATACAGGAAAAAGCTGCTGGCTTTTCCTGTAATCTCAGATTTACTCTCCAAGATATACATCTGGAATTGTGCAGGTAAGCTCTTCAATCACCTTGTTTATTCACAACAGTAAATAATACTTGGGGGTTGTTAACTAATAAAAGTCAAAGACAATTACCATCATAATTTCTCCGGTCATCATGACTCAAGAAAACAAATCAATAAATAGAGAGGTTGTGAAAAGTGAAACTCAACTGAAGAAGCAGGGAAAAAAGTAAAAATTGAAACATTTTTCCTCTAGAAATGACAAGCAGAAAAATGACTAAATGAAATTAATAGTTCAGAGAAATTAGATGGGGTTTTACTAAGTACCCTTTTTTCATGAGAGAAGAGCACAAGGGAATTGTACAAAATTGAAAGGCTGAAATATCAATCTGGTAACAGAAAAACCTTTTCACCCAACAGCAATTAAACTGTGCGAGTCTCCTACTGCAAGTTATTGCTGATGCTAATAAAACAGCCAGGTTTCAGAGGAGGATCAAACCTGTAAAAACATTATAATAACGATATCAGTTACAGTAGAATAAAAACCTAATCAGGAATTTTGCTAGACATGTTCTTATACACCAGAACTCAAAGTATCCTTCATCAAAATGTCCAACCTTTTATAGCTGTAGTTACAAGTTAGACTTCAGCTGTAGGATCTTCTCAAAGATCACAGGCTCCCTCTAATCTTTTGAAGCTCATACATAAGCCTTCCCCCTGTCATCTGGATATTGTAGCTACAGCTAAGCCTCTGTGCACCAGTCTGTTTGCTGGGATAGGAGGAAGTGCTAGACTATTAGGGAAAGAATATTTCTTCCAAAATCCACTGTCATATTTTCTTTTCTCTCATATTTTTTGTTTGAGGTGGTGCTGTCCACTGTCAGGAACAGGTTAATAGACCTCCATTCCAAATCTGTGTGGTAAATTGCATGTCTGCGTCTGCCAGAATCTGGCAAACCTTCTGCTTTCTCTGTCCGGATAGAAATAAATATGGACAAGGTTTCTGTAAGGATGCTGCTGGTTTCCTGCATTTTTAAACAGTTCTAAAGCTGCATTTTGACAGCAAAAACAGTCACTGTGCTGATATACTTGATTCAGTTGATGTCAAAATTCTCAATATGAAAACACAGCAAGGACCCTGTCATATAAATGCATAAAACTCAGTGTTCTGCTGCTATTTGTGATTTAAGTACCATTCATGTCTTGTTTTTGAAAGAACTGTGTAGCAAGAGAAATTCACATGAGAAAATAAAAACCCTTACACAGAAGAGGAAAGACTCAATAATGGTGTAAAATCCCTTCTGTACATAGGATTTATTAATATTTTCCTGTTAGTAGCATTCTAATTTAGACAGCTCATTAAACAAATGCTGAAATATTGAATAAATTAACTTATGATAACAAATTAACAGCTTATTCATGATCACAATAGATTTGACCACACTATTACCTCAAGTTCCCCATGGCTCTCATTGTACCATAACCTTATACCTGGTAAACCAAGCAGTACTTAAAGATTTTCTAATGATAATTATATTAGATATATTGCATTTTTTCCTCTTTGAGGATCATGCTGAAAGGTTGTGGACTTCATATAATGGGTTCTAGAAGCAATATTGACTCAACTATAAGCCATAATAATATAATTATTGTGCTCTAGAAGGGATGCCTGTCTTCCATTATTCTGTTTTTAAAACCACAATTATGTGTTAAATCTATAGCAAATCTACCTTATTGAGAGTTCCATAGATATAATAGCATATTTCAGCAGAGCTACTCTGAAACCTGCACAACTAGATGAAAATAATAAACTGTCAGTGTGCATTTGAGGGGATGAAAGCATTTTTTGCAATCTTATAAATGTCTGAGAACATCCTTTTCACTGAAGCACCCCTGTGAGTAACAGCTTCACGTACGCCTCCTTTAAGTAACCAGTTTGCATACACCTGCAGTCCATCCTGTTGCAGCATGGATGAGCCCTAACTAATGCCAGAAATTAAGGTATTTGGATTTTTCTTTCATATTTGATACAAACTTTGTAGCGACAAGTCCATTGTACGATCCAAATCATATGTCTGCAAGACAAGTCACAAAAGCAGTGTTGATCACATTGTAGAGCATCTTTCTACTGAAAGGGATCATGATCACAGTTATGATCAACAGTGTAATGTGAGGAGATTGCATAGAATTTTAGGAGTTTAATGACTCTGATTTGGTCTCTGAGTAACTTTTCCTGATCGGTGTAAAAATATCTGTAAATGGTCATTCTAGAGAGTTTGACTGAAGAAAAATCCATATAGCCTTGTGAACTCACAGAGCACTTGTAAATGAGGAGAGAGGAGTGGTTGTCATTTACTTTGTCTGTAGCAAGACTGTCTCACATAGTATTCCCATAATCATGTTAGGACATCCCAGTGTGGATGGATAGACAAGGAGATGGGTCCTGTTTAATACCATTATCAGTGATCTGGAGCAGGCAGTGGACTGTGATCTCATCAAGTTTGCAGATGACACTAGATTTGGGGGAACACATTTGACATAGCAGAAGGCAGGCTGCCATTCAGAGTGATCCAGACAGGCTGGAGGAGCAGGACGACAGGAACCTGACAAAACTCAGCAAGGCAAATGCCAAGTCCTGCAGCTGGGAAGGAGGAACCCCCTGCAGTAATACAGGCAGGAATCTGACTGCCTGTCTGAGGCATAAGTCTGCAGAAATGCCCCAGTCATGGTGGCAAACAGTGCACTGGGCCAGGAAAGCCAACAGCACCCCAGGGCTGTATTAACAATCTGTTAGCCCACAGGCTGAGGGAAGGGGTCATCCACCTGAACTCAGCACTCACGGGAGCACATCTAAATAGCGCATCTGGTTTTGATCCACCCAGTGCCAGACAGACTTTAGTAAAATGGAATGAATTTTAAACTGAGGGCTGCTAGAGAGTGGAGGGGACTGGAGCGCTTCCCTCGTTAGCAAAGGCTGGAGAAATGGGGTTTCCTGAGCCTGGAGAAGTGGCTCCAGGAGGACCTAATGGTAGTTCACCAGCATATAAGGGGAGGGAGCATATAACCCCATCAGGAAGATCTCAATCAGGACACGCCATGATCTTCTCAGTTGTGCATGGTGGACAGACAGGTAACAACAGGCATAAGTTGAAAATTAAACAGGTTCCCACTGGATATAAGTAAAAATATTTTTCCATGTACCAAGCTGTGTAGCAGGTTGTTCTCAGAGAGCTTGTGCACTCTTCATCACTGAAGGTTTCCAGCATCTAGCTAAAGTTTTGGCTAACTTGGTCTGATCCTATAGCTGATCCTGCTTTGTGCCAGAAATTGGACTAGAAATCACCGGAGGTCCTTTCCCACCAGAATTCTCCCATGATTCTGCAACTAGCTTTATGAATTGGCAATCTATGGGGCGATCTATTAGGTAATCTCTATCAGATGTTAAAAATAAAAAACCTGTTTATTTTAATTCCTTTGATAATTTTGAAAAATGATCTGAAAGAAGAGTTAAAATTTACCGTCTTATTTCAGTTAATAAGTACATACTCAGAATTAACTCTGAGGTGCTTTTGAAAAATATGATGTCTACATTTCCAGATTTCTTAACATCTTATCTATTTTCATTTTTAAATTGCATCCAAGTATAAAAAACTTCTGTTCCTTCATCTCTGTTTCTTACTCAATTCTCATTCCAACAATTCACATCACATGTCAAAAGAATACGACCTGCATATTAGATGTAAGACACTGAAAGGAGACACTGAGATTACCTTTTTAATGAGTGGTACCATAGAAATATTATACAGTATTCTCAAATTACTTCAGTCTTCAAAATCATAGATCATATTTACAGATGAAGAGGTTAATTAGAACTTCCATAAACTGCCTAAATATTGTGTGAATAAAGTCCTTTCCTGGGTGCTCACCACAGACATATTCCAAATACAGTCCACTGAGCTCTCTCATCAAGGATCTTTTATGATGCTGTAATGAAACCTGTTATTCATGCATTTTATTTTCAGATTTACATTCATTTTCTGTACTATTAAAACATAAACATATAAACTAGGTCCTGCTTTCTCAAGGACCACTCTTTGGTGAGAAAGTTGGCAATCTTTTGAGGCAGCATGCCAGCCTGCACTTTTCTTTCTTAACTTGGACATCAAAGAGGTCAAAGAGTAATATCAGTGAAGGCCAAAAGACACTGCCTCTCAGAAACTACAGGTGTCTTATCAGCAAGTGCATCAGCCTTTCTGAGAGGCCCAGATAGCAGGAAATGAGGATCTCAGCATGTTGCTGCCTTTCACTGCCTCCTTGCCCAAGATGCTGTGGCTTTCTTAGCCCTTTTAACTAAAATTCTAAACCAGCCTTTATACCAGGCTTATGCTCTTCTTTAATAAATTGTCGATCCCCAATCCAGTATTGTAAATTATTCCATTTGATGACAAGTTAGACACACTATAATAGGAGATGGTAATATCGGTTACAATCTTTTCCACAGAATGAATAAACACTTTCTAGCTCTACAATCTAGAAGAAACCCCTCTCCAGAATTTTATATGAATGAGATACATCTTATAAAAATTGTGAGAACAGATTAAGACAGCCAAACCCAGATCACGTATATGGAGATAGAAATACACACTTCAAATAATAAGGAATTGTTTGCCAGAATGTGGTTCTCAGCCATTGCCATTGAGGAATGCTGAAACAGTAAAACAGCATGAAAACTTTATCATGCTATATTAGCTATTTCCCATTATGTATTATTAGGAACTGTCATATTACCCTAGAGTCCAGCACAATCATGGATCTCCATTAACTTAGCAGAAGGGCTTTCTTCTCTCCCTGACATAACTGCTAAACTACACAATACTACTCTTTCCTTCTGTCAGAATACGACTCCATCAGATTAACCATCTGGCCTGAAATACTTTCCTTTCCTGTTCAAAATCTGTTCCATATTCCACCCAGAAGGGTTTTTGACACAAAAGGGCTATTCAGGCCTTGACATTTATCTGGCAGAGCAGACTTCTATCCAACTGCAGATAGACTCACAGCTGTGGTGGTGTTCTGCAGTGAGTAATTTTCTATCCACAAGAGAAACTGTTTAATAACAAGAACCTGTTTTCTGATTCAGAAGGAAGGCTATATCCCACAAACACAAGAGCGGTTTCTCTTGTTATTTGTAAATCAATGCCAGCTAATCTCAATTTGTACTAGATTAGTTTAAATAACTGTATGTAATATATACAGCATATTTCAGGGAAGGAAATAGGTTAACAATTGTCTTGCTGCTCTAGGTTACCAATACAGACATTAGCTATAACTGAGCAGGCCATAGTATTACTGTGCCATTTTAAGCTTATCTGGTTTGTAATAAAAGCTACTGAACCCCAAACAGACCATGAGATCTTTGAATGAAGGTGAACAAAGCTCAATATATACTTATACTATGTATGGCTCTTGCTGTACCAGCAAGACAATTGTCTTCTTTCTTTCATTGACCTAACTCTAATTCAATCATCCACCAAAAAAAAAAGTGAAGGAATGTTGCTAAAAGCAACATGAGTACAGACATTCCCATTGTGGAAAGTTTAGTCATTGCATATAACATTATGCAAATTCTTCTTTGAAAGTGTATTGGAAATCCTAGATGAAAGAAGACAAACTCTTTCAAATTTGCATGTGCAGTAACTACACAGCATGATTACTTCCCTATTCTTTTTCACTGTATTCAGGCATACTGGACAACTTTTTATTTCAAGTCACCTTAACTTGCTAGTCTTTTGTAGAGCAAATAATCAAGCACCTTTTGATAAACATTATTTTAGCTCAAATGCAAGGGAATCCGAATCACAAAATGGAATCACTACATCCCTTAACAATCATTGCTTGCCTTCTTCAAAGCGTGTATCCAACAAGGTGATAACTAATTGGACATCCAGTTACTGTTGGGCTTTATGAGGAGCTAGGGGAGAGCTGCTATGATGTCAAGAACCCAAGTAACATCCAGAGTTGAAGTAAATAGATCCATTTCTAGGAAGTAAAGCCACAGGTGTTGTCTGGAGCTTGCTGAGATCAAGAGTGGAGACAGAATAGTTTAAGCACTGGGCTGCCAAGCCACAGGTGTGCCTTCAGTAATTACAGTCAGTGGAAGCTGTGAGTGCGAAGTATTAAGAGACGGAGAGTGCAATAGGCGTCCAGTAACACCATAGAGCTGCCTCATGCTGCTGATGTTGGTCTGATTAAAAACAATTCAAAGATTATCAGTGACAGGTCACTGGATCTCAGAGGATCAATGTTTTAGCTTTGAATTCTTCCCTGAGATAATCCCCTGTAATAAGAAAGCAATATGATTATGCACAAGAACCAGACACTGTCTAAGCCTTTGCAACTGGTGTGTTTGCCTGCAGAGAGAATGTTTTGGGGAAGCAGACAGAGCTTATCCATCCCTGTTGGCTTAGGAACAGCACGCTGTAGCAAAAATACAAGATGGGTTGTAAATGTCCAATATTGCTTCTCTGTTCAGGTGGTTAGTTCCAGCCTACGTAATTCTTGGGTTGGTGTCTTTCCTCTCCTCCCTTTCAGGGAGAAGATCCTTATCCTCTCATCTCCCCCAGGGAGAAGATACATATCTGACCAAAATTCTGAAATCCACAAAAACTAAGATTTGGAAACACACAATAAGTTCAGAACCTAGTATTTTTTTTTTTTCCTACTACATATTCCTTCATGCAGACGCTATTAACAGGAGAGTGTATATACTAAAAAGCATAGTGACAGGCTTAAAATGACTGTTGGTAACCTAGATAAAAGCTATTTTGGTTCCAGTTCATCTTATAATTGCTAACATAAGGATTTTTAAATCTCTTAGACCGTATGAGCCTTTAGGTTTGTTGCTCTTTTTCCATGAAGTGTACACCTTTTCCTATGTTTTATTTCATTAGATATTTCTTTCTGTTTCTAAGGCCAAAATGTTCTCCCTCTCTTGCCTTATTCATCTTTTGGCAGCCTAGGAATTCTTTTATTTCCACTCGATTAGTCTGTGGGGTTCTTTTCTTACAACACTGTTGTGGTTTGACCTTGGCTGGGCACTAGGTGCCCACTAAGCAACTCTATCACTCCCCTCCTCAGCAGGACAAGGCAGGGGAGAAAATAAAATGGAGAAAAACCTCATGTGCCAAGGTAAAGACAGTTTAATAAAGCAAAAGCAAAGGCCAACAACAAAGGAAGACAAAGTATTTATTCTCTACTTCCCATCAACAAGTGATGTCAAACCACTTCCTGTGAAGTAGGAATCATGCCATGGTCTTTGTTCTGACTTTCATGTGGAATTGTGAGGAATTTTTCGATTAACTCAAGTCTCTAACATTTGGGACCTATGGATGGGGAGGGTTTGTTTTCCTAAAGAAATGCTTGTTTGTGATAGTTGTGAACTGTAAGAGATTCTACATCTTGGCACACAATTAAGAGGTGGAGTCAGGGAAAAAGTATTTATTTGTTTGTTTGTTTGTTTGTTTGTTTGTTTGTTTTTAATTCATGGAATTAATTGGCAACTTACTCCCCACATTGCTTTGGGTCACAGGCTTTTGTGAATCTCACCTACGGCTTCCTTTTTCAGCTTTATGCTGCATGACAAAGATCTTATCCTTTTGTGCGGTAACAGTGGTGGCACCATCGTCTTTTAGTGAGACTTCGTTCTCACAAACAGTATTTTGCTACTGAAGTTGTGAAGTTTCTAGGAAGTAAGTAGGTTCAAATTCACAGGCTCAGACGGGGAAATCAACAGGGGAAAGATGAAAGGCACATCATTCTAAGGGGTGCTCAGCAACGTAATCTGAAGTTGGATTTCTGTATGATTTTGATGCTTGTATTTACTGTAGAGTACTCCAACATCTAGGGTTTGAACAAAGCTGACAATCCTCCCTGCCTGAGTAATCTCTGACTAGTGTAATAGGATATATTTTACATTCTTACTATTTATCATCAAAACAGTATATACTCTTCTGTATGATTCAACTTCATAAAACAAGAGGTAATAAAATCATTAAGATGAGCCTCTGGGCCATTTCCAGAAGTGGGGTACATTATACATGAGAATGGGAGCAAAATTCTAAACTTAGAGCTTCTGTAACTCGTGCACCAGAAAGTAGAGTGTTCTAGTGCAGCAAGAGAATCTGGAGAAAACATGTATGATAGAGCAATGCACTCTGTAAAAGTAATGCCAAAATAGCTGCATGGCGTTTCAACAAAGCATATATCAACCTTTTCAATCTGTGCATCCTTTCCAAGGGACAGAAATATAATTATGTCAAGCATTAATCTGCAGTCTGAGCATTTTATTAAAAGTAAGCTGCTGAAATAATAATCAATAAAACATTTTCCTTTTTCCAGAAGTAGCATTGAAAGGTTTCCTACTATAGGGCATCCTGAAGGTCATTTTCTGAAGGAGAGCTAAAACCTGGCAGGGGTTGTGACTGTCATAAATGCCTAATCATTTGGGACCAGACCAAATCACCCAGGCTTCCACTGATAGCATCCTCTGTGGCTGCATGCAGGCCGGCACAGCCCCAGCTGCTTCCTACACTCTCCGTTGCAGGTTCAGCACCTCCTACTTTCCATTAAAAGGCACTATTTTTAGGTAGGCAATCAAATGCTCTTTGCACTTGTCTTAAGGAAAGGTGCAGGTGATCTGAAAACTGAGCTGAATCCTTAATACAGTCTGAGCCTTTCATCGCTTCTACCAGCTGGAATAGTACAGTTACAAGAAAAGACCTGGTATCTCTTGTTTTATCTCCCTTCTCTGCAGACAGACAAAAATTTAGAAAATAAACCACAAACCACTTAGGAAGGTGACAGGATGATTTATAAATTTAGGGGGCAAGGGAAAAGCATTCAGAAAAACAATATACAGCTTTTTCCAGTGGGTACACTGTTTAAAACGTGCCTGTGCCATATGGAACATAGATGATTTATAACCAGGGGACTTCAAGCTTCCAAAATGTATGAAACTATTCCCAGAATATTTATTAAGAAAAATAATTTACATGCAGAAAAGCATATACTATGCTAATTTCTCCTGTTTGAATGGCTAAATAAAAGAAATATTCCATAAATTACAGGGTCAACCGTTTATTTGTTTCTTTGTTCTTAACAATGCACTTTAACACAGCAAATTTTCCTCATTTATTTATTCCTTATTTGTTTATTTTTCTTTAAGGCTAGCCCGCAAGTCTGGAAGATGTCAAGAGGTATTAGCAGAGGATCGGAGGTCCTGGGCTGCTGCTGGCTACCGTGGTGTGAAGCTGACAGTCTCAGCCAGCCGGGCGCAGCGCTGGCTCGCCGGCAGACGGAAGGCAGTGCAGTGTGAAGAGCCACTCCCTCAGCACCACTGGGCACATCTGCACTGCACGCAAAGCCAGTGTGCCGCAGAGCTACAGAACGAGAAACACCAGTGCACGTGAAACAGGAACAGCTGCATGTGTGTTTCCCCAAGGTTAGGTGGTGGGGGTTTAGCCTTGGTGGGCGGCTCAGCCCCAGGCTCACTCAGCTCACTCACTTTACATGCTGAGCAATGTCGTATGATGTGGGATATCCCTCTGGTCAGCTGAGGTCAGCTGTCCTGGCTGTGTCTCCTCCCAAATCCTTCTGCAGTGGTGGGATGGGGTGTGAGAAGCAGAAAAGGGCTTGACTCTGTGCAAGCACTGCTTAGCAGTAACAAAAAACTTCATGAGTTACCAACACTGTTTCCAGCAAAAATGCAAACCATAACCCCATACCAGCTACTGCAAAGAAAATTATCTCAGCCAAATCCAGTACTGAATGATAGTCTCATAACACATATAGTCAGAAGATAAAATTTATATTAAGGGCAGAATAACAGCAGAAGGAGAAACACAAAACAGTTCCTTTACAGTTCTCTGTGGCAGTGAAAGCAAATCTTTCTGTTCTACTCATTACAGTTAACTAGATGGATTTTGAAGGCTAGAACAAGTCAAGGGGAATAATTTTTCTGGAAGTGAAATATGCTGGCCCTGACCCTGTTCCCTCTCATGCAGACACATAGACACATAATTGGAGTTTGGCCCTTGCAGACCTGTACAAGGGAAGATCTGATCACTAGGGCAAACCTAACAGACCAGGACTGCTCGACAAAAAAAAAGATGGCTTCTATCACCTTCCACGGTGGTAGTTTTCAGACACTGCCATTTTCAGACACTACCAGTGCTATAGTTCTGAACATTATTTCCATTAAATGTGGTGGAAGGTTGTTGATATGGCAGCTATTAACATTCTTTGCAATGATATGATGTTTACTGTGCCAGGAATTTTATACTTATTATGCTTAGAAATAATTATGTTGTGAAACACTCCTTGAATGACTGTTAAAAGCAGGGAGAAAAACTGGGGAGAGTCAGGGAAATTTAGGTCCAAAAAAAAAAATTACATGAGCACTAGCAACTTTTTAAGAGTGTCTGTTATTCTTGCATTTCAGGAATGTTTATTAGTATCAGTGAGCCTTGTTCTTTCTGTGGGCTACCATCACAAATGGAGCTGCAGTCTTGGCTTATTTCAAATACCTAAGAGAATCTAATTGCTATGATTAGGCTCAGTTAAATAGTCAAACTAAATCCTTTTTTAATATAAATTAAGGACTTCATATTTAGACTTCAAACTTCTACTTTGTTATTTGAAAAAAAAAAAATCTATAAAATATTACTGTGGCAAGCGCAGTTCACCAAGTACTTAGGACTCCTGATTTCTCTATAGAGCCCCAGAGTTACAGCGAATCTTTTTTAAATCCTCTTTCAACTCCTTCTTTTTGAATTTTGTTACAGAAAAGAAACCTGAGATAGATAGAGCCTTTATAACATAGCTTTAAGACTTTAATATTCTGTCTTACATTTTCACTAACTACTTTAATTGATTGCCTTTCCTGAATGATTGATGCACAGGATTTTACGTGCTGTTGAATGCCACCTGTTGTATAATCATTTTAATTATTGAATTGCATCATTGCACCAGCACATAACACCTTCACCTTATTTTAAAATGACAGATCTATTTATGATTCTGTATGATGATCTTTCCTTGCCATTGGCATCTTAGCTGTCATAATACAAATACAGAGGCCCTTATTTAGGAGCTAGAGCAGGTCTTCTCTTTTTCTTTATTTACTCTGTCAGGTGTGAAGCAGAAAATAGATAACTTCAGGGCAATTTTGGTGTTTAAGGTAACACATCTAAAAGTGTGGCTGGATGAAATTAAGTGTCTTCAGGGTTTTTCTAATCACTATTACTCCTAAAATGCAGAGTTAGTTCCAGAGAGAACGGTTTTGTTTTCTTTTCTTTAAATGTGGGATCAAAGCAAACCATAAAACCAGAGAAATAACCATACATTTCATTCAACAATATAAATTCAATTCTTAGATTACAACAAGCAGCTGTGAATTGAATGTACATGCTTATGTCTATGGCTGTGATAAAGCCTTTGCAGAAAATCCCTTTTGTAAGCACATCAGCTGAGGAACATAGAATGTATATTCCACACCACTAGTCTCAGTGCTTTTTCTTAAACATGATACTGTTTCATGTTTATCTACAAAAGCCTTTGTAAACATATTTTTTAAGATGCCACTTATGGTCAGTCTAATGACTTGAAGGTACAAAATAAGTATTGCTCAGGATGTGCAATTAAGCCATTATCAGTAAATCACTGATATGAATACTACACTTTTTAGACAAATTAAAAAGCCTCACAAATAATCTTTCTCTTTCAGTGTAGTATCTTGGAAATTCAGCTGCTCATCTATTAAGGCGAATCCCTCTTCACTGTAACCTGAATATCATGAGCAGGTATATGTAATACAAAAAAGTCTCAATAAAAGATGGAAAGGTATGGAGCATAACCCTCAGTGGTATCTGCACATTAGTTTAATGAAAGTTTTACAGGAATGAATGAATAAATTAATTAATACTCCATTCTCTCAATTCTTACCATGCCCTTGACTATTTAGGTTAGACTGCAGTCAGACAGAAGTAAGGAATACTCCACATTTCCACATATATTGAAATGGAAAAGCTTCCTGGAAATTGAAATGAAAATCCTCAGCTCAGTTGTCTATTTTGTTGTTTTGTATGAAACCAGAACAAGATGTTACTTCTTCATCTACTCTTTTACTGTTTCACAGATTCACAGCACCAGCCTTCATTTTATCTCTGAACTAAAATAATATATGCAGCTTTTATGTTGTGACATTAAAATAGGCTTTCCCCTGACTGCTACTATTTTATAGCAAAATTTTATTTCCAGATGTAAAACCCTGGAAGTGACCTAAATCTATAACATAAATCTATGAGTAAGGCACAGGGTAGCTAAGCGGAAACAAAAAGCAATTGAACAATAGAATGAAAAAGAGTATTAGCCTTATGTCCTCGTATTCCTCAAGACCTAAACTCAAATCCAGACTTGGATCATAAAAGAAAATTAGCTTGATCTTCTCATTTTGGCATCCATTTGTGGAAATCGCCGTACTTCAATGGAGTTAACAGTCCCCGATCAAGGGAAACATGAAACTGAAAGTCCCTGAGTGTTCAAAGCAAGCAGATGGAAGTAGTTCTGGGATAAATTGCCTTCAGCTATTCCCTTCTTTGGGACCATATCTGACACAACCCAGTGAAACTCATCTTTATTTTAGAGAGAGAGTAATAGACCAGATAAGTCTCAGGATGATAATTGGCGTAAAAATTATTAGCAGAACAGACCTGGCATTGACCATGAAATGACAACAGTGCCTCAAGAATGTTGAAGAACTGAACACACCTATTCTTTAATACCAATTTCAGTTTAGGATTTTTAAGGACTGAAAATTCCAGTTTCCTCTCATTTGGAAAATGTCTTTCAACCTTATTGAATGACTCAAATTAAATGGATCAACTTTCATGATTTGTGAATTTGAGAGCAGCAGGTTGACTTTGTATTGTGTAGCTGAGTCAATTTAAATTAAGTTTAAATAAAATTTTATTCAATGTAGGCTTCCACAGGGAATCAAGAAAATAGACATTACAATAAGGAAAGCCCCTGCAAAAGGTGAAATGGAAACCAAAGACCCCAGCCTCATCCAGTTCAGGAAATCATTTTTGCCTTTTGGACCAGAGTGCATTAACCTCACTGAATCATTTTGCTTGTGTAACAAAAGGTAAAGAAATGTGAATTTGGGAAAGGAAGAGGTGCATAATCTCATAAATAACCCTAGCGCCATTTCTCCATTACCATAACTGAGTTTCCTCCTATCTTTTATTTATATACTCTAGTGTAAAATCCAATCCTGCAGCCCCATTTGCTGGAGCTCTTCCTTTAAAGGGTTTAGGGAAGCATCCATCCATTCACAAACAGCAAACTGTGCAACCAGCTATTTATACCTTTTATTCACTCCAAATGGGGCTTTAAAGGTAATTTCTAGATCTCGGTATTTTGAAAATGTGGCTACAAAAGCACTTGATATAAATAGTTCAATGTTATTTCAACAGAATTTTTAGAAAGTATGTGCCAAATAATAAAAAGGTAGTACGATACCTTAAATAAGACATTAACAGTAGGCCTGAATTTGAAAATAAGTTTGTGAGGATAAAGAGAACCAGGAAACAAAATTCATCCAAAAAACAGGATTTTAGACATTACATATTAAAAAGATGAGACTGGAATACGATCAGTTTAAAAGAAAATACAGTCTGTTCTAACTTGAAAAGGCTTGTTGGTTCTGTTTTTTCCTTGTGCTTTAGAGGAGACTTGGAGCAGAAAGATCATCATAGAATCATGCAGTCATAAAATCAGAGAATAGTCTGGGTTGGAAGGGACCTTTAAAGGTAATCTGGTCTGACTATATGAGAAGAGACATATTCAAGTAGATCAGGTTGATCAGAGCCCCATCCAACCTGACCTTGACAGTTTCCTGGGATGGGGCATCTACTATCTCTCTGGGCAACCTGTTCCTGTGTTTCACCATGCCTATCATAAGAAAAAAGTCTTCCGTATATCTAATCTTGATTTATCCTCTTTTAGTTTAAAACCATTAGGCCTTGTCCTATCACAACAGGCCCTCCTACAGAAAAGTCTGTCATCATGGCTCTTATAAACCCCTTTAAGTCTTGAAAGACACCATTAAGGTCACACCAAAAACTTCTCTTTTCACACTGAACAAACCCAATTCTCCCAGCCTTTCCTCATATGAGAAGTGCTCCATCCCTCTAATCATCTTGGTGCCCCCTCCTTTGAGCTCACTCCAACAGGTCCATGTCCTTTCTGTGCTGGTGACCCCAGAGCTGGATGCAGCCCTCCAGGCAGAGTCACACAAGAACAGAGTAGAGGGGCAGAATCCCCTCCCCCAACCTGCTGGCCACACTGCTTTGGATGCAGCCCAGGCTGGCTTTCTGGGCTGAGTGCACCTCACCAGTTTGTGTCCAGTCTCTCATCTGCCAGCACCCCCAGTCCTTCTCAGCAGGGCTGCTCTCAATCCATCCATCTCCATCCTGGATTGATACCAGGGGTTGCCCCAAACCTGGTGCAGTACCTTGTACTCATCCTTGTTGAACCTCATGAGGTTCACATGAGCCCCCTTCCCCAGCTTGTCCAGGTCCCTCTGGATTGCAGCCCATCGCTCAGGTGTGTCAACAGCACCACTCATCTTGGTGTCATCTGCAAACTTGCTGAGGGTGCAGTTGATCCCACTCTCTATGTCAGTGAAGAACATATTAAATATACTGGTCCCAACACTGGCACCTTAGAGACACCACTTGCCACATATCCCCATCTGGACACTGAGCCATTGACCACTGCTCTCTGGATGTATTTACAGCATCTGACTCACTTCTCAGAGTTTAACCAGAAATTAGATGGTAAAAATGCTGGAAGAGCTTCATGTGCTTGGGAAGGTCTTGTTGAAGATTTGCCCAGAAATAAACACTCATTGTCCATTGTCTCTTCAAGGGCTATAGGTGCTACTAACATTATTTTGTTTATCATTGCTGATAACTCCAAGGTGATGGTGACCTTTCAACCATAACTCTATAGGCTATGTATCTATTTTTCAAGAATTCCAGTTCTGTCAACCCTTTATAGCTGCTTCCTTTTCTCCCAAGATATGCTGTATCAAGAGTTCAGCAAAATTGCCAAATATTTTCGTATTTTAAAGGAAAAACAGTCCAAAACTGAGTATTTAATATTTTCCTTTGAAAATAAAAATAGAAAAGCTTACTCTGCACAAGGAAGTACTGTCATGAACTGTGATCTCTGTCCAATATATGCCATTAACTTCTAGCAAAAAAAAAGCAGCTCTTACTTGTGTGGGAAGAAGAAAAAGCATAGTATTTTTTCCTGTGATCAGCTGTTCCATTTCGACTATTTCACTTGAACGTGCATAAATGTATATTTTCCGAGTTAACTCCCACAGGTGTGTTGAGCTAACAGGAGAAATACAGATTTTAAACTGACATATCACAGGGAAGCAAGTAACCATGCATCAACTGGTCCATGGCAACTATCCCTATATATGCTCCTAGCCCACAGCAAAGGCCAGGTAATTGGGATTCTAAGTTATTAGCACTCAGTAGGATGGTGTGTGCAGACAGTTCACACAGATCAGCTAATGGGTGGTAACTTGTTCTCTACCATTAAACCGGTGGCCTGTTTCAATCCTGTGTGTGATGGTGTCCAAAGACTCTATATAGAACAGTACTTAAAGTTTAATATGTATAAACTTTTGTCTGTGTTTACATATTAGGCCTAGGCTACAATGGAGTTCCTAAATTAAATTTCATAAGGTGCAACATAAATTGTAAATACCAGAAGTAACTTTGAGCATAGAATTACAGTATTTCACTTACGAAATCAGGAGGCAGGGCTTTCCTGATTCCACCAAAGTCCAACAGGTTTTCATTAGAGTTATACTACGCTGGATGTACACCGATCTTGAACAACCAGTTTTCACATACAGATATTTTGTATCTTTCACTCTGTCCGTGAGAGATATACTTAGCACAGAAAGCCTTTATATCGTGTAAATGTTTGTCATCACTAATACTCATCGTCAAGGCAATGTGAGAAACATTCAACAGTACAAGGGGTATTTTGGTATCAACAATATTAATTAATGTGATGTCGTTGTCAGAGGACAACATGAGTTCAAAGCTTCTGAATTCCCTGTCTGATGTGAGGGGGATTTTGCGAGATGTAACTCTGAAATCAGCTTGTCTGAGGGAAGTTGTGAAATACATGACTTCATGTTAGAGAACTGAGGAATCGAAAAGAGCAAATTCTGTAGTTGTTCTGGCAGAGTCTGTCAAACAGGTCATTCAGATTCAGCTGGTTACTTCCCTCTGAGTCCCATAAGTTGTGTTTGACTTTCAGAAAGGACATTCAGCCATGATTTGAAGAATGTGATACAATGAGAATTCAAGCACTTCCTTTGTTCCAATGGTTAATCTATCTCACTTTTAAGAATATTGTACCTCATTTTAATTTTAGCTTGTCTGTCTGCAGCTCCCAGTCATTGGTTCAGTGTTCTGTATTTTTCCCTTGAAGATACTTAAACACTATAATCAAATTATCTTTCAGAGATTGTGCAGTCTCTGAAGGGCATTTTACAGTTCTTTTCCATACCACCATTCCAACATTCTTTTAGAAAATGGCTGTACCAGAGTAGCACACGATATTTCTGTACCAGGCTCACCACTGCTGCGAGTTAGAATTAAAATCACTTTGCTGCTCCAATTTGTGGCCCCCCACCTATACACCAAAGGATCTGCCAGCTCCTTGCTGCACAACACAAAGACAAGTTTAGTTACTTGTCCTCTATAACCCCAAATTGACTTCCAGCACTGCTTTCCAAAATGTCATACTGCACTCTGACTGTTTTCCTGATTTTCTTATTCTCTCTCCAGTTCAAAGATGCTTTGTTTGGCAATGTATCTTTTAGATCAAGGACTACTAAAGCTACAGTGTCAGTAAGGTCATTATAACCTTAATTTAGAAGTAGCGAATTTAACTGATGCCAGTTGGCTTTACAGACTGAAACTCTGGACATGCACTGTGTATCTGTGGTCACATTACTATTACAGCATAAAGAGGTACAGCTGTTACATAGACACAAAGACAAATCAGTGAAATAAAGTATGTAGGCATAGATATATACATATGCAAACACTCAAAGTTTAATATATGACAGTGTTCAATAATATTTACAGCTTGATGCCACTATAATTTTACTGTTTTGTTAAGTTTAAATGAAAAATTCTCCTTCCTTTTTTCATGCATCTCAAATTTCATCACACCATCTGCACTGTACAAGAGCGTGCATGCTTCACTTTAATTGTGTTTTCTATGCAAAAAAAAAATACATACATTGAAATTATATTATCTGTATAGCTGCTGGAAGTTCTGAATCTGCAATCAACAGCTCTCATTCAGGCAGGCCTCTGCATTTCTAAAGCCAATCATAGCTTTTGATAGTTCAAATCCCTCAAAGCCGAAGTACTGTGAAGATGTCAGTGGACAGGAGAGCTTTCTTGTGCCTTCAGTTTATGATATAATGTAGGAAATTACAGCATCTTGGTGTTAGAAGAATACTGAAGTAAGATAACTGGCACTATTGAGGTCCCAGAGTATTTTGGGTTGGGGTTTTTCATTTGTTTTGTTTCTGGGGTTTTGTTTGGTTTTGATTTGGTTTGGTTTTTTTGGTGGGGTGTGTGTTTGTTTTGTTTGAGGATTTTTTGTTACATTTATGAATTATTTATTAGGCTTAGGATTTTCTTTACATTCACTGGGTTGGCTTTATGCCAGAGTAGGACAACCATGTCAGATGATTTAGGCTAACGTGCAGAGAGACATGAGTTTAAACTGTGACTTCAAGACCTTTTCTGTTATATTATATAGTGGGTTCAGTACAATGCTCATGCTCCACTGTGATTTTGAGGTGAACTCAGATTTATTTGATCCATTCATACTGTTCAAGTTCTCTAAGAAGAACCAGAAGAAAGGAACAGAAGAGACCAAGAGAATCACCACATAATAAGGCATAAGATAAATACAGCCTGGACTCAGTCCTTGAAACTGCTGTTCCCCATGTGTGTGGTTAGAAAAATAGCCAAATGATCCTGCAGTGTAGATCTCACCACACTACAAGGCAACAATAGAAAACATCCCTACTTTGACAGAGGGAAATTCCTTATGGTTTCCAAAGCTGACAAACCTGATACAGCCATTACATTACCCTCCTATCCTGCTTCAGACAAAGAAGGTAAGATTTATTGAATTTCTTGCAAGGAAGCCTACAGGCCATCTTAATCAGATAAGCACGTTATTGCAGTGAATGAATGTGTGAAATTCTGATTTTTTGGCCCAGCTGGAACAACCTGATGAGTAAACATCACTGCAAAATCTGGGGCTACACCTCACACATCAGGGGAACAGATATTTGAAATGGCTGTCCTTATCTGACCCCAAAAGCAGGGTCTTCAGTGAGCACAGTGTACCCCCAACCCTGAAGACACTGCTGGGCTTTAAAGACTTAATGGTGCACAGCTGCAACTGCTCAGGGACTTTTGCAGCTCCTTCTCTCTATGGTGCAGACCCACCCTCAGGTCCTCACCCTTCTTTATCCTAGAAAAGGCTCATTTTATAAAGTTTGCAATGTGAAATACATACTAAAAATTAGAATATAAAAATATAAAATGCAGAACATGGCTACCTGTACCTAATCCACTATAACAGAATTTCTGTGTGTACAAAAATAACTCATTACATGCTAATTCTGCCCCCTTGCATTCTTAGTGACCATCTATTTACCTCCACAGCTAATGCCCGACAGATCTTCCCCTTCAGGAAAACTGAACTGTCTGGAATTGTCTGAAAAGCAGAACACATTTGGCAGAAATAACCATAATGAAGATAAGTGTTAACACAACATGCTAAACTCAGTGCGGGACACGGGCTTTCAAACTGCTATTTCCAGCTTGCAGTTGAGAAACTGTTTCAGACAACATAAAAAGCTGTATCTAACACTTTCTGACAGTGCCATATTGTCTGGGACTAACAAAAAGGAGGTGTACATGAAAAGGCAAGGATGAGTTCACCTTCATTGCTACTGAAACTTCTAAGCTATCGAAATAATCAGAAAATTAAGAACCGAAACACAGGGAGAAAGTAGCCAGCTTGCCTTCCATCAGCTTCAGTTGGAAGATCAATGGGATCTTGGCAGTATTGGTATCACCTACCCTTTAAAGCTATTCAGATGTTTGTTTAAAGTGAATTAAAGAAAGGCAAGCTTTAAGAGTGAAAACAGAAATAGCGATAATAGAAAAACTCAATCAGGGGAACAAAACTGTATTATAGTCTACAGAGAGCCCAGAACAGAAAGCTGTGCACTTACCATTGATTGGGACAAATAAAGCACAGTGAATAAATGTTAATAAAGAAATCAGAAAGGCACCAAAAGCCACTGAAAATGACAAGAAAAAGGACAAGCTGAAAGCCTATGCAGACCTTTAAAAGAGGGCTGACCAAACTGTGTAACTGATACGTGTATTGAAAACAAGCAGAGAGCTAATCTGCATGCAACAGGGGAATTCAGCTTTCCTCCTTACTTTTTGCTGAAAAAACCACATTGATTTAAAATCGGTGTTGCATGGCCTGAAGAAAACAGCGAAAACATCTCAAGGACTGAATGCTACTTTTTGCCTGCATCAATTACTTTCACAATGGGTTCACAATAACACAGTCCTCAGCAGGGGCCAAAACTGTCTTCGGGTGCAGTCATCAGACCTGAATTAGGGCACCATGAGAGTTTGAAGTCACTTTCCATCTCTTTGTGCAATCAATTCCTCATAAATGGACCTAGCGGAGTGTCTCATTTTCCTTCCTCTCACCAAATATCCATAGTAGAAATTAAACCCAGTTAGCCACAACACCAGTCTTAAAAGTCTTGAAATTCTATTTCAGATGAGAAAAGATGCTGTTTTTAAAAAAACAGCTTTTTTTTTTCTTTAGTCTTATAAAGTATACAAAATATTATTTGCTTGGATTTGTTTCATATCCGTTCACACAATGTAAGGCCATTCCACTCGCTTTCTAGAAAAAGCTTTCATAATATGCACAAGATTTACACATAGCCTGCACTTTCAAAACTAAAAACTAGTGTTATAAAGTTACATGGGATCCTGTGCAATGATGCCTTGAATAAGTAAAATAAAATGTCTTTTACAGGGGTGCTAAAGCAATATATCTGCAGACTTGGTCCTTCCTCTGCTCAGCCCAACTAGGCAGCAGGAGCTCATTCATCTGTGCCAGAAGGGCTGGTGGGGTTGCTCAGGAACTTGACATGGTGCAAAAAACAGAGTCAGCAAGGCAGAAAATTAAGCCATGTGGCCATCCCTGTGTAGAGTGCTAGATTTATTCACTGTTGACTTTTTCTGTGCAGACGCAGAGCAGTGTAGACATATCCATGGCTTTTACTTTGAAAAATCCAACAAGAAGTGTGAGGAGTTCTATAGACTACCACTATGCACCAATTAGAAAATTGGGGTGTTCTGATGAAATTTATATAATATAGCTGTTCACAGGCTCTGATGGATCTTATTCCTCAGCAAGACATTTGTAAACTGAAGATTTCAGTGCCTATGCCAAAGGCAGTAGCAAAAGAATGGAGAAAGGAGAGCCTAGCTGGTGAAGTATGCTTAGTGACATTAGGCAAATGCAGATGCTTTATGCTTAGCTCTTAGCTTTTTTTTTTTTTTGATGGGAGAGAGGCAACTAGAAAAATCCACGTGCTTTCCTTTCCTACTTTGCAAGTACCAACTCCTCAAAGACTTTCATAAGAGCTGCAAAGGGTATGTATTAGAATTCCAACCAGTGTCCTCTCAGACACTCTGACCTCCTGCTGCTTACTTAATATGGTCACTCTCCACTATGTTTTCAGATCCCCAGAAATGAAGTATCTTGGAATTCAGCAGCACAAGAGACTAATTTGTCCCAGTTCCAAGTTCCACCTCTTTCAGCTTTTTCTTCCTACATGTACAAAAGAAAATAGCCTCCAGGAGAGAGGCTTTTTGGTATCTTTTTTATTTTGTGTTTTTTTTTAATTTTTTTTCATATTTCAAAATTTTTGCAGAAAGAATATCCCAAGTTTTGTTCCCCTCTTATTATTGCCTTCATTTTGCTGTGTGGAATATATTTATATTTAATTCTATGTGATAAAATTTTATACGGGAAGTCATTTAATTATATAATTACAGTTATTTAAAGCATCTTTTGGAATAAATATATTAAATATTCTGAGCTCACCATATTCGTAGCAGCTTTAGTCACAGCTGGTAATAATAATTGCTCTACTTTCTGCCTTCGTTTCTCTCTTGTCTTTTACTTTGTGCTTTCTCCATGCTAGAGACAAAATTTTTCACTCAAAGTAACACTTCAACCAGAAAAAACAGTTGAAACCAGCTGGTTAAGACCTTGGGTTTTTACCCAGCATCCGCTGTGATCAGAATCAAGCTAGTCTCCAGGGGCCTTTGGCAAATGTGTTTGCACCTGCAAATGATGACCTTTTTTGCAGTTTGCAAGCCCTAGATCAGTAAACAGATGCATTAATAAACATCTGAAAAAGAAAATTCCTTTGGACACAGCTCATCTGCGACCACTTGAAAAAGCTGTTTTGTCTGGTGCTTTGGTTGTAAGGGATAATTTATGAGCTGCGTCCTAGGAGGACAGTCGTCACTTCTGTCTCTTTCATTGCCACAAACACATGAATCTGCTGGGACACAGGAACACCACTGAGAGCAGAAGGAAGACAGCATCAACAATGGAAATACATCATACATAAAAGTGACACACACACAAAAGACCTATCAATAAAATAACAAATTAGCAACACAACCAGGCAGCTTCCTTGTTGTCAATATCCATCATCAGAGGAGCTAGGGAGGCATTAGACAGGCAATGCTTTGCTCTGATTCAGCAAACCTGCAGATCCCTGGCAGCCCTCATTTGATGGTCGGCAAAGGTAGGTACGATGGTTCTCCTCAAAAATGCAAATTAATTCGGAGGAGACTGATTTTTTTTCTCTTTGCAGAAAGGAGACTTGGGGTATTTATAAACAGGTTCATTCTATCTGTCTGATGTAACTAATTCTGCAGAATTTTATTACATAAATTTCCAGGTGATAGAATTTATTGGCCTCTGAAGCTAGATAAAGAAACTCATGTGAGTGTATCCATACACAAATGTATATGAGGAGGCCTCCAGATTTCATAATCCTTTTCTTCCTTTGAAGAAGAAATTTAATTTATAATTTAAAACTATTTGCATAATTCTAACTTGTTTATATAGCAGTAAATTCTGCAATCTTATGTAGGAAGTTACAGACAAGAAAAGAAAATCATCCCTTATTAGAGATAATTCACTGATGAACAATAGCTAAGTAGGAAAAGAAAACACATACAGAGAACAGCAAGGTATCAGCCAGTTGGTAAAAAAGTGGGGGTTTTTTTTATAACCTTCTGGACCATGAGAAAAGCTGGTCTCCAATTCTACAGATAAATTCATCATTTTCAGTCTATAAATTCCAATAGCTAGAATGACTACTGAAGCATTTTATAAAGGTAATGTTATAAAGAAAGGTACTTGCTTGAAATGCTAGAGACAAGTATGTTCTCATTTTGTCTCAAGGTTCAAAAGAAATAGCGTTGTTAATGACAAGCTGCAAGACTATGTAACTGTAGAATTTTAAGAAGAAAATGTGTTAAATGTATTAACACATTAAAAAACAGTTTATTTGGAGCAGTTTTTTTTCTGAAGTAGCATTTACATCTGTTTTTTAATTGTGAAGAAGATAAAACATTTCTCATATACTTACATAAATATACACAAATGTATAGCTGTAGGTGAGGGGGAAAAAAAGCATCTTTTCTTGATTCTTTACATGGAACTAAATACTGTGGCTCAACACTGGAATAATTCCAACAGTGTGAGACAATTTAGACATTTTCTTTAGATACAAAGTTAAAAGAAAGAGCAAAGCTACTGAACAGTTGAGGAAGACTGAGAAAACTGCTCAAAACTTCAGCTGGATCAGAAACTGTTACAGGTTCAATGTCATCACGACATAGACATGACACAGCTTATGAAGTCATGATTGTCATGAAACTGAGTGATTAAAAGTTACTTTACTATGAAGTGCGTACCCAAACTATGAGTTCATTGCTATAATGTGATGGAAACCAGTGTTGTGTGTTCAAAGGCAGATTTGCGGAAAGGTTCATCAGGAGATATTACCACAACACTGTGGATACAACAAATCAGAGGGAGTTGGAAAGGCTTATGAAGGTCAGCTTCAATAAACACTCACCCTCTTCAGAAACCTCTTCCCTACCCTTGTCATACAAGATTCTCTCTCACAGGAGACACTAGGCTCAGCAGAACTCAGCAGTGTAATCCAGTACAGCTGTGTTTTAAATGTTATTAGATCTGGAATTGTGGTAGTGCGTTTTAGTCAAACAGTCCTATTTTTTAACTTTTTTTCACTAGCAGTGTTTGCAAAAAAAAAAAAAAAAAATCTGACTTTCCCGCACGACTCTTTGTGGCCATTCTGTATGGTTTGTGGCTGTGCCCTCCGTCTTTATCTGGAGCTAGCCACCACTGGTGGGAACGCTCTCTGAAGCCATCTACTGTTCATTTTAAGATAAAACACCCAGAACATCTGATCTGCCGTAAGGTTTTACAAATCAGACCTTTTTTTTCTGTTAAAAAAGTTTCCCACAAGACTTCTTTAGCAGATGGTGGAAAAGTTATATATTATTAATGCTATCCAACTCCATTAGAAATTGTGTGTTTGCTATCTAGGACAAAGAGAGAATTCATAGTCTCCATCTGTATAGAATGTTTGATTCTGAAGAATTTTTATATAAGCAACAAAAACAAGTAAGTTTACTCAACAGTTATTGCAGAATCAGAGTGCTGTATATCTACTTTCAAACCTATTAAAAGTTGTTCCTTCTTTATTTTTAAAACCCAAAATGTAGGCAGGTAATGGAACTTAATGTACCATTCTGGCCTGAATCTAAAATCATGCCACCATTTACAAAATAGATTTTTTTTCCATCAAGTTCAGAAATATCCCTAGGAAATCTGCTTGTTTTGTACCTGTGGAAAATGTCACAACCACAAAATATTGGTCTTTTTCATCCAAGAGATGGTGGTATTAATATTAAAACTGTCTGAGGCAAGGTACTTTCATCTATATTTCATTTCACATTTAGATTCAGTCTCGTGTTTTACTGAACCCATCTGCATCTCTATCTGTCTTTAAAATGTTCAGTGGGAAGAATTCTCGTCTCTGATTTATACCTTGATCAAGCTGAGTGAAACAAACACATACATTTTGGAGACCAGCTACAGGTACTGAGTCTGATAACTGCTGAGAAGTTTCCCAGCTACTGTAAACTGTACTGTTTTATCTACTTTTCTCTCTACATTTTATCAGCTTAAGAAGATGGGGTAACTTAGCCACAAAAACAAAAATTAAGAGCTATTAGGATCACAGAGCCTGAAGGAAAAAAACTCAATCATCCAGTGCTGCATAAAAGAATGTTTTATCTAATATGGATGGTGATTAATATTTTTTAAAGACAAAACACACTTTTCCAGTATTTTGGAGCCAATAAAAGCAAATAAAAATGTTTGAAGCCGACCTTCCCACACATTCCGCTCATCAAGCACAAAAGTCAGTACCTCACACTTGCTCAGTGTCATGGGTAATTCTGGTTCTTTCCATTTACAGAAAATCTAAAGGCAAAATATTCAAGCTACCTACATAAATATGTATTTAAATCTTTACCAAAACACCTGAATAATTTGCCTTTGGACTGCATAAAAGTTTTCTCTTGTGATAACATAACTATTCGAACACAATCAATGCAGTGACCACCAACCGAAGACTAGCACTATCAAAGGCTGATTACTGCTGATAAGCCCCCACCAAGACATCCCAACTCCCCACTTCCTAAATCAACCCCACCAACACATGAACTGACAATTGCCCAGCACTCCCTGTGACCAGCCCACCTAAGTGGGTGCCTTCATACCCCAGCAGTCTTCAGAAGCAAACAGAAATGAGATCCAGATATTAAGGAGCAGCACTGAGTACAAAATAGTATGAATATAGTTTATCAAAACGGGATTTTTCCACCACTATTCTTAGAGGAGATCACCTTTCCACTGGAGCAATATGACAGGGGGGTCTCTCAGCTTCCCTGACTGAGTATGCTGAGTTCACAGAGCTGACTTACAATTACACTGTAAAGTCTTTGGAGAACAAGAATCTTTCTGTTTATGCCTGCATAGTCATTTCCCTGTCCATGAGCAGAGCATGTAGGTATATTGATAATAAAAAATAATCTCTAAAAAAAAATAGCACTGCACTAAAATATGAAACCATAACTCTGCTCGGGATTTTTATTTTATTGCTTTTGTATTGATATATTGCTGTACGGTATTCCAATACGCAGAGACAAATATATTTAAATCATACTTAATATGGCATACCTATTCCACTTAAGCATCCAGGGAAATCTCTTTTTGGGCTTTTCTGCGCTAAATTGATTTCAATGAAAAACAATTTCTTTAGTCTTTCCAAACAGAAATGCTTCTGAGCAAAATAGCAACTCAGTATTTCGGCCTCCACTCACTTGAAAATCACATACTCTGCATCATATGATGGTTCCTGCTAGAATATGGCACATAGATGACTCCTGCTAAACATGAAAAACACAAGCCATACAACAGGCCCTTGAAGGACAGTGATGGGTCTGGTTGTCCAAATTATATGTAGCTGACCAGAAAAGGAGGAAGTTCTTCAACTTTCCCAAGCATTTTATCATGACCCTCACACCCATGTTACATGGGTAAATAAGGCTTTGAATAAATGGACAGCACCTCTCCAGACAGAGTATGTTCAATTTCCACAGTGTCAATTTGAATGTAGAGAAGGGTTAGCACAGACTTTGAGCAGAGACCTGCTCTAGAAACACTGCAGCTTGGTGAGGCATCTCATTTGTAAAGTGCTACACAAAAGAAATTAAGTCAATAAAGGCTCATCCTTGTTTTCACAAGCAGAAATGAGCATGAGAGCATGCTATTCTTGGTCTAAGACTAATGATAAAATTCACAGAAGATGTCGAGGAATCAGCTTCACAAAATTGGTATGAAGAATGCTGTGGGGGACTCCAGTTTCACAACGGCTCTGAAGCAAAGGAGACCAGTGATGAGGAAAAAAATAGGTGATATTTCCCTATTGGTGTTCCCAAGTTGTCTGACATTCTCCCTTCTAATTCCATTTTTTTTTTTTTTTTGGCACACTTTTAATAGATTGAAGAAATCATCTGATGAATACAGAGAATTTTTTTTTCACTGATTGCAGTGGAAAAAAGAAAAGGAAGATATGTATGTACCCTGTACTCCCACTATGAACGATGCTTGACAGTCCGTAATAGTATTAGTCTGATACACAGTCTGGGAAGTTCCCAGTGAAAACAAGTTCTGTACCTGAAAAATACAGTCTGCTATCTGACATTTGTAGTTAACAGTAAGCTAAGACAGAGATGACAATGACTGTGGCAGCAAAACCACCAATCAACAAGAAATCAAATTTGTCACAAAAAGAACACTCTGAAGTCCTGTCATGCCAAACAAAAGCTTTCTGTCCCAGAGAATGACTGGCTCTCTAATATTCAGAAATAAAGAGATTGTATTAAAGATCATGAGCTGCTTTCATTTCATGCTTGGTTATATATAATTCATATTTTCAACCTTCTTTGCTTAACAAGACATCTAAATTTGTGATTTTTTTAATGGAAGTCGAAATTCTAGTGTAATCACTGAACTTATGGCAGGCCTTCAAGAAAACGCACTTATTGCATTAAAACCACAAGAGCTGGCAACAATGAGTCTGATTCTGACAGGAGCTTTAGCACTTTCTAACTTTAGCGGTGCTAATTAATGATTAGCAAGCTTCTGTTTCACACAACAATCCTGCACTTTCTAAACTTATTTTAAGACTTTTGTGTACATATACTAGCAACACGTTATATCCAGAAAAACCCAAGTATAATATCCCAAACATGTGGAATTGTAAAACAAAAAATTAATCTCTGACCCTGAGGATTTTTTTTGTTGTTTATTGTACTTAGACTTATTTCTTTTCCTGAAAACATAGTTTGCATAAATGTTAGTTCTCACATTGTATGATAGTTGGATAATTTAGGGAGGGGATTTACAGAGCCTTTTATCATAATAAAAACTAGTAATTTAAAGAAAAACAAAAACCCAGCCTTTGACTGAAGCCCTAAATCAATTCATACTAAACAATATCATTAAAGCATCTTTTCTGTGTGTGTCAGAGGAAAATTTTTTAAATTACAATCTTTGTTCTGTAGCTAAGGTGGGTAAACCAGGAATTAAATAAGCAGAAAAGGTTTTAAAGAAATATTTGTCATATTTTCCAACATTTACAAGTATTTCCTGGCACAGCTCTGAGAAACAATTTAGAGACTCCTTGCTGCCCAGGGGAAGAGGACAGTTGTGGGGAACTTTATATTAAAGTTTAATATAAGTAACTAGCTTTTCAAGACCTCAGAAACATTAGCGGTGTTTCATCTAAGCAGCCTGCAGTCACAAGAACTGTGCTCTCCTACAGCTGCCTGCCTGCAGCAGAAATTGTGTTAGGTGGGTTTTGGCCTCCAGCTTCACCTCATTCTACCTATCCTGTGTTTACTAATTCAGGCATGTGTACTTTGCCACCACCATCACCATCATCATCATCACTACTTCTTTGGGGCATGTGTTAGTCCTTGCTTGCCCCACTTGCTGGCACCTGAGCCCACTTCTGCTGCATTCATCTCGGGTAAAGCATCTTCTTTCTCCTCATTGCTCTGGAAACTTGCAGCACCTGTGCAAGTGCGTGGCAGGAGCTCCCAGTGGTGGCAAAAGCAGCAAAACGGGTTGTGACACTCAGTTCCATGTATGCCCAGGGTCTAATTCCTCAGCTTCTCCCTTAAGTCGCTGGAGTTACATAAAAGTCATTCACGCTGACAGTTCACAGACAAGGCCAAGACATCTGGTCCTGCAGCAACTGTGTGTTGTTAGAAATATTCAAGCATAGCCAAACAGCATGAGTTCCATTACATGGGAAATTTTCCAATGAAAATTTACTCTTTGAGCAAGCTAGAAAAGGGTAGTACAGCAACTGCACTTCAGTAAATCTTGTCCTTTTACTAATTTTCCTTAGCCACCCCAAATAAACCAGCTATATCCATGAATCTAATGATCACTTTCCAGTTTATACTTCCACAGCTATTTTATACAAATTATCATCAAAACCTGGAAAAGATCAAACCACATACACAGGTTGTTTTTACAAAAGTTCTAACACTGTGAAATATTATGAATTCACTGGGTCATACAAAGTTTGGCATAACAGATAGACAAGAGACTAAAGCAATAATTATTAATTTTTCATAATGTATGATATTTTCCATTGACCTTATTTCTCGCTTGTTTCCTACAGATTGCTCTAAAATGCCACAGCACATCAGCTTACCCAGATAGGACGGCACACATTTTTAATGCATAAGAACATCATGTACTCCTTTCAAAAAAAATTTACTAATTGTGGGAAAAGGAGAGAAAAAACTGGAAGAAGCAGAGCATAAAATGTTACAAATTAAATTTTATGAAAGTTATGCCTGCTGTGAAGTGAAGCACAGCAGTGCATTAGTTAGACTTCATACTGATCTCTACCCCAAGCATTATGTTGTCCAAGTCATTAGAAATTTAATGTCACATCCTAGCCTAACTTTTCTGCCACATGTTTGACATCAGCCAAAAGGGTCATGATCAAGAATTTAATCAACAGCTTTCTCCTAAGGTGAAAAAAAATTTTGAACAGTCTTTTGGAGCCCCTCTACCAACTAAAACATCATCCACACTGGCAGGGTATGAAGCCAGGCATGGTCTGGCAGTCCTCTGCAGTTCTCCATTTGATCTGTGTCATTTTAGAGTGCAATACACAGCCACTTGCACAGCAATGTCTCCCTCTCAACAGGTAAAGAAGAGCACTTTGGGATGAGTCCTCACAGACTGAGATAACCTCTTTTCCCACCAGCTTCTCTCAAACTTACTATTTCAAATAAGCCTGAAGTTCCTGCAGAGGTATGTGAATTTGTCTACAGGCATTATCTTGCCAAATTTCTTTTTGCAAATGCACATTTTCAATTCTTCCTGGGTTCCAACTGCAAGTAAAGCTGCCTTCTCTGTAGAAGTGCATCCCTCTTCTTTCACATTAGCTTTTTATCACTGAAATTCTCATGGATATGAATGGTGCCTATATGTTATGAGGTACAGTGACTTGGGAATGTGGTTAACAGGAAAAAGCTTTTGATCTGAAAATATCTGTTGGTGGGCAAATGGCAGGTGTTTTCTTTTCTACCATGAGCAAATGAGTGTGAGCAAATACTGAGCTGAAGGATTCTCTGCATAAGGAATAACGAGCAAGTACTGTACAACATTCTGCTTTTCCCTCTCCTAATTTGGGAGTCCTCGAGCTTTAAAACTTATAAACACAATAATTTTCCATGTGTTGCCTTAACCAAATTATTGTCCTTATGCATTTGTGAATATGAAAATGATGTTCCCTTGCAAGGTGTCCCTAAAATAAACTTGAAGATTAAGGTCTTCTCAGAGGCCAGTTTTAATGGATCAAATGCGTGTCAGAACGTCATTGGAGAACATAAACAAGGGAACTACATCCAGCTGCAACAGCACCTCAGTTACTGGAGTATGAGCAGATATCCTCCTCCTGCGTCCCTCGCCCCAATCTACAGAATAGATTCCCTCTTACTACAGGAAGGCTTTCTGTACTCACAGGATGATGAAAGGAGGGGGAAATGATATATATCTGTTCCTTCACACATTCTTATGTGATTCATAACGCTGAAGTTTACTTGCTGTGCTGGGGGAATCTGTTTCTTGGTTAAGACCAAGATTTTCAAACCATACATTAAAAAACTGACACAGAAGTATAACACTACTTATTTCTGTACTGCCAATCATCAAAAAGCAATTCTTTGCTTAATCAGTTTGAAAAAAAAAGAAGCAGAGCAAAGCAGCTTCTCTTTCAAGAGAAATGCTGCTAAACTTTTTTGATTGTTTCCACTGACTTTAGATGGATGTTTGCATGTGTGCCTGCATGACCAGACAGATAAGGCTATCTTCTATCTCTGCCCAATAAATTAGAGTGAATTGAGGGAGAAAAGGAGGGAGAAAGCTTTTTGCACAAACTTCGGTTTTGTTTTCAATTTTTAATAGGAAATTTTGCTAGAGATCCGCTAATCTACTTATTAATGCTTAAAATCTTCTATTAGGAAAAAATATTACAAAGTTATATCCAAATGTCAAACAACTTTATTTACAATGTTATAATTTCCCTTTGTCATGTGCATAGTTAAGTTCATTGTGCCATTTATTTAACAAAATATTTCAGCTGCATAAGTTACTTTTAGTAAAAATATTAAAAATCCCTTCATGTGAACCAGTGTCTATAGAGATTCACTTATTCTTTAAAGGCTAAAATAATTCTTATTATTAAATTATATTATTTAAGAATTATGAATAAAAAATTTGCTATTTCCAAGGATTCCTGCTGCTCCTCAAAGCAGATAAATCCTCACATTAAGAAGGCATCAATGAACAAGCAGTAGAAGTCACTCTGTTCACATTAGGCCAGAAGGTACACAGCCATTATATGCATAGGCAGATAAGCTGCACTCTTCTGAGCTCTTAAACTTCATAAATACATTCTCTTGTATTATGATATACATTTATTAATCACATCTTGCATTTATTCATTTCCAGTACCCAAAGAGAGTGATCAAAAAAAAGGGAGTACTCTCTACTAAAAAAATCTATCTTTATCAGCAACAAAATCCCCCATTTAAGACAGAGAAATGGGCAAGAGTCACTTAGATCACTTAATCAAGTCTTTCTGTAATACAATTAGGGACAAGTTTAGAATTATTCCCAAAACACCTACCTATGTGATCACTAAATGATCACAAATACCTTAAAACAAACCTACTAGTACAAAAATCCCAAAAGTCATAGTAAAAAGTGCTAAAGAAAGAGCACAATGGGCATTACAAATTTCAAAAATTACTGCGGTAGCAGCCAAAAAAGGGCGAATGCCTTTAAAGTGAAAGAGGCTATGTTCAGAATAGGCATTAGGAAGAAATTCTTGACTTTGAGGGTAATGAGGCACTGGCACAGGTTTCTGAGAGCAGCTGTGGGTGCCCCATCCCTAGAAGTGTTCCTGGCCATCTTGGACGGGGCTTTGAGCTACTAGCTTGGATGGGGCTGGTGCAAGGTGTCCCAGCCCATGGTGGCCATGGCAGGGTGGTTGGAAACACAGGATCTTTAAGATTCCTTCCCACCTCAGCATTCTTTTTCTTTCAGAGTTTTATAGCAAGTGGATAGAGACTTGGATGACTTAAGATTTTCAGACAATATTTCTAGAATTTAATGAGCTGTGTCCAGGAACAATGGAGAGTTATGATATGATTTCTGTGGCTGAGTAGAACATCATTAAGCAGTTAGAGCATTTTTGTATCATAATATCATAATGTGTTTTCAAACTGAGGATGAATATGTTTTAGCAATATAAATGTTCTGTTAATAGAAAATATTATCACTGTGTATTCTAAGCCTTGCCCTTTTTTCAGGTATCCTATATTCAGGAAAAAAAGTATAAGAGAAGCTAAAAAGAAATAGATAAGCTTAGTTGTCAAAGATAACACATTTGATTCCATTTTCAAGTGAACTGGTAGTGGACATCTCCCACAGGTGGTGGTGCATCCCACCTCCCCACCCCAGGCTGCACTACGATCTGAGAAACTTTGTCATGCTATTGCTTTTATATTAAACCTGGTTTTGCAGGTAATTATGCCAGTGATTCTTTCAGAGACCTTATCACACTCATTTGTGATACCATGAGATGACCACAATTAAATCCCATACCTGAGTACTCTCTCTGATAAAAATATTCTTATTCTTACCTGTATGGGTATTACTTGTAGCTTGAAAGGCTTCTGATTTGAGAAAAAAATGGTTTAAACCATTTTGAACTCCCAGATGTACATGAGCTTCTATACAGCATATTCCTGCAGGGATCAACCCACCTGTGCTCTGTCATTGTTCTGCCTTGTGCTGGAAAAGTCTTCTGTGGAGGGACAAGCTAAATCAGTATCGTCAGGGAGTTCTTAATGTACATATCATAAAGGTTTCACACAGAACAAGTTCCCCCACAAATACGGTTTTCTTATTGAAAAACCCAGTCAATTCAGTGTGCCAGTACTGAGTCTGGCATACAGAAATAGGTAGAATTTAAAATACTGTGATGTATAGGAAAGTTTCAGCAATGTTTTACTAATGAGAACATTGTTAGATATTAGTTCTGTTCTGTTACATTGAAAGACCTCAGTTTCTTTTTGGGTTTTCTCTCATTTTATGAGTAATCCTGTAAAATGTGGTGAGGTTTACCAGCACCTGCCCCTTGAACTTTGGGCATCCCACCAAGGGGCAGCCACTTTTATATAAAATCAGTAGGTATGATCAGTGTACTTTAAATGAGAGAATTAAATATTGGGATGTACAAACATCTTGTTAGACTCTACTAGGAGCTTTTTCTGTCAACCAGAATGAACTTCAGTGCCAAGGATACTGAGGTTATATCAGAGAACACAATTTCCTTACTCCGTTTTCTGAGTTGAACTAGGTTCCATATATATGTGTGTATATATGTATATACACACATATATATATTACACACACACACACACAGCTCTTCTCTTCTTTTCCCTTCTTTTCCCATTCATTTTCTCCCTGATTTCCACTGAAAGAAAAGGAACATATTGATTGCATGGGAGATGTAAAATACTCAGTATATCCACATTAGGCTGGAAGACAAAAGACTGGGCAGCTGGCCTTGTCCTACCCTTAGGTGGAAGGGAGCTGAAAAGGACGTAGAAAACTATGCACATGACATGAGAAATTGCTGGACATGTCAGAGATGAATCTAAGACTCTGATGAGGGTTGCAGATACTGCCAAAATGGACATCAGGGTTTGGGAGATGGATAAAAATTAGTTTTGTGAAAAATGGTTGGACTTCACAGATAGTAGAGGGGAGTACTGGGACCTTTTGGAGAACAGGTTCTTGCAAAGCCAGCAGTAGCTGGATGACCACAACAATAATACCTTATGAGACAAAAATTAACTTGGTTTCAATACTTTAAAAGCCAGATTTGTGAACAAATGTATCATAACTGGGACCAAGGAAAATTTGGCCAGATTGTTTATTATCTGCTGTGTTAGTTCAAGACCCTGAGGGACCGGTTTATACTGTAGGTTACTGGATCATAATAACACCAAGGAAGTAGGTCTCCCCATGAGGAAATGTTGCTTTTAGCTGAGGTTGAACAGAGATTACACTGTTCAAAAAGGCATTGGTGAAGAATGATCCATAGAAGAGTCCTTCTCCTCCAACCATCCACTCCATCTCTTGCTGATGGTCTACACCTCCTTCCCTGTACACCACAGTTGAACACTGGAGATGACACAGGTACATCCAGTAACTTTTATCCCAAAGGTTTGCAACGTGTCCAAGGGCACATAATTATTTTAAGTGATTGAAGAATTTAACCTTCAGGCCAGATATGGACCACTGTGTTTTAACGATGTCATCTGGATGGCTTCCCACAACCTGATGAGACAATGTAAGACATTTCTGCCTACATTATGTACCGACTCATTAAAGCACCATAACAGTAAATGAGATCAGTGCTCTTCTCTAAGTATTTACAGACAGCTCTTCAGTTTCAATTTTTGTCTTTTAACACTGTTCATAATTGATATGCAGTGCTTTCCTGTGGATAGCTCTGATTTGCTGCACTTTATGAAGAATGTCAGTCTTTTGAGTTCCCTCCAAACCTTTAAACTAGGGATGTATATGAAAGGATAGAGCTTGTTAGATAGCACTTTGAACAGCAGAAAACAATCAGTCAAAACAGTGGCTTGATAATGCGGCTGAGGCAGTGAGTTATCTCAGAATGAACAGTACCTCACCCAGTTAACCTGATATCACAGTGGAAGTCCGTCTGAACAAAATCAACAACAACAACTACAAAGAGAGACAGCAAAGAGGGAAGCTTTTACTCCGGAGATTCTCTTTTTCTGCAGCTTTTCCAAGCACAAACCAGTGTAGATGATCAGTGCAGCAACTTGTTGCAGAGATCACCCATGGTTTGATAAGGTCAAAGCAAAGCCATTTTCCACCCTTTCAAAATATAAAGGTCTGGAAAGAGAAACATGTTAGCCAGAATGACACAGTCTAATTATAAAGAATGTAGCATCTTTGGCCAGAAACTGTTGAAAAACGTAGTTTTCTATTTTGCTACAGTACTAAAAATACCAGCAACTTTTGCTGAAGTTTTGCAAAAGTTTGGTATAACAGTTCTTCCTATGAAAGTAATGCCTCAATGAATAAAGCCCTGTTATGTCTGAAAGCCTAGTACTGAGTGTTGTCCCCTTCCACGCACCCACAAAAGCAAAATTTGAGCCAAATTTCCTATTAAACAAAAGATTATTTGTCTGTTAATACTGGCAACCTGAAGGCATTAAACTCAGCAGAGTGACGTAATTGAAAATAAGCGACGGATCCTATTGGCCACAGTGAGACAACTGAAAGCCTGACCCTCTTCAGCTGATTCAAAGTAACACGCACCATCCACTGCACTTGCAGACCCCGGTATCCAATTAAACCTCAAGCAACAGAGCCTTTCTGGAAAGTATTTTAGACTGAAATTCACCTTGTGCCATATCTGCTGCAAAAAGTTTTATGCTTTCTGAATTAGCAGAACCAAACTGCCAATATTACCCTCCATGTCTAAACAGCAATTCAGCTGAATTTATCCAGGGATTCAGGCACTGCTCTTGCTACACAAACTGTGCCATGATTGTAGTAGGGTTCCTCTGAACCTGTTGCAATTTGCAGGGAATAAATGTCCTTTATGACATGCAAGCCACTAATTTTACAAGGATTTCTCATACAGCAACATAAGGGTGGGGAAGAGGGGGCAGGGGGAGAGAAAGAGAGTAAAAGCCTTCTGAATGGAAATGGATGTGAGATTTTTACCACCAAGTCATAGACATACAACTGTCCAGAAAGGAGGCCAAGACATAAATCAGCTACATTAAGTGAGGCCAAGTCAATGGAAGACTGAGAGAGCTGTTTGTTTACAGTTCTTAAAGCCAGTGAGTGAGAAGGTACACTCTAAATGGACTGTCTGAGTGTATCCTAATAACAATTGTTTCCTAGTACTCAGTTTAAATAATCCTTGATCCAAACGGAGTTAATTCCATTTGTCCTTGCTCAGCAGACAGAGAACAATTGCTTGCTATCTTTTTATAACAGCCCTTAAACACAAGAATATCATTTCATGACTCAGACTCCTCTTTCCTAGACTGAACAAATACTCTTGTTTCAAGCTTTCCTCATAGATCATATCTTTTAAATCCCTGTGCTGTCTTTGGGTTCTCTCCTGGACTCTGATGCATTTTGCTCACATCTTACTTTAAGACCATTAACCAAACAGTGGAAAAATATTCTTTCTGAGACCTTACCATCCCTTACCAAGTTACTCATGGTCTCTCATAAAATATTCCTAGTAATATATATATAAATTATCTGAGTTTACCTTATTTTCAATAGCAACTTAAAGTTTTCTGTAACAAACAGTCCAAAGTGATGTCCATTCTCATATTCTCATTTTATTTTTAGGGTAGTTTTCTGTAGGATCTGACTAGTATCTTACAAAGAATAGTTTTCCCCTCTCACTTGGCAACTTGGATTACAAGCCTGTCATCTTAGAGTAGTCTGCAGATTCCTGATTCCCAAAACCACAAGGGCCTGGCAATCTTCTGAGAGTACTTAGCAAACTCTGGTTATGTTTTCCACCGCTTGTGGGATGAGAACCTGAACTCATTAGGAGCAGTGTCCTCCTCTAAATGAAGCAAGTCCCAGGAGTACTGCTGGACACTTGGACACAATTACCAGTACTAATACACAGCCATGCCAGCTCTCTGGCATGGTCACAGGGAGAGTTTGTTCCCATATTACCTTGTCATTTTCCCGTGCACTTCTAGGGCATGGTTTGGAACAGGTCAGGAACTCATTCTTACTTTAATTAGAGCTACACTGCTCTGGCATAAGGAAGTTTAGATGCATAAGAGTAGACCTCAGTGTCTAGGAAAGGTGTAGGGTACACTGGATACACTGCAGTAGATACAGTCAATATTCATCTGTATTTATCCTGAAGACATTTTTAGTACCAAAAAACAATTTGCAGACAAAATATTAGTAAGCTCATTCAAGTGAAAAGTACAGTTAGGATGTGCTGAAAGACACAAAAAGATAAGCACATCAGCTCACCTTATTACCACTCCGATACACCTCCTTAACTTTGGGATTATCTCCAAGTTTCTTTCAGCTGCATGGAGTAATTGTGCAGACTGAATAATCATCACAGCTTGAGAGACAAGGGCTTTATTCAATAAGCAACAAAGAAGGTTTGAGACAAAGGCAACACTCTGAGTCCATGACACTGACTTGTACATACCTTGTGAGGGACCCTTTGCCCAAATATTGGCTTAGCCAGTCCTTCCCCATTTATGCATTTGATTTAGCCTTGATCAAGTGTAGTTTTCTACTCATCTTTTGTCAAGAGATAATTGAAATCTGAATCAGCCCTTGGTGAGGTGGTAATCCTCCCAGTTTGATGTCAGACGTAACACTCAAAGTGCCATCCTTTCCACTATCCAAGCCATTAGCAAAAAAAAAGAGAACAAAATTGGCCAAGAACAAATCCAGCTGAGCACTCACCTGACAATAATTTCTCATCAGATGCATTTCCTTTGGGTTTGCAGTAGTGGGGGCTAGAAGGAGTAATGGAAATAGGTTCTTTGACAGAACAGTTGTGATATGTCTCACAAAGCAAATGGATTATGGGAACTGTTGCGCAAGCAGTGATTTAGTCTAAAGTAAGACTACGGCCAATCATATTGTCACAGTAAGAAAATATGAGAAAACAAGATGGCAGAGGATTGTGTTTTCTAGTGTTCTGAGGTAATTTTGAACAACTGTGTCTTCTTACACATGTGTAAAGCCATATGCCACTGCAGAACTGCCATAAAATTTTACTATCTATTTCCTATTCAAGATTTTGTCTGATACATAACTTCCTATTTATTTTGTTCAAATACTATCTTACATAGAAATCCAGTGTCTAGCTTCCTATCTACTACTTTGTCTTCAATCAGAGGCTGGTGTTTTACATTATGTCTCCACCTCTTCTCTCACATTAATGAGAAATGTTAAGGAAAAATATATACTTCTATTAATGAATATTTAATACAGGAGATTAAATCCTTCAGTCTGTGTATAGAACAAACTTCAATTAATAGCAGTGCAAGTTCAACCTGTACAAAGATTGATAATTTTTGCCCATTTGAACTGTTTAGATTTCCATCTTTACCCAGAAAAGTCAGAGAATATGCACCTACTGTTCAGATGTGTAAAGACAGTCAAGGACACAATGATATAGATTTGGCAGCAAGTCATTTACATTTACAGAGTCCTTTTTTTCAGGGTGAATGTGATGGGAATTGTAAAACAGCCTACAACGAATTCTGAGGGTTATGTGCTGAAATTTTGAAAATCTTATAAAATAGCTACCTTTAAATACTTGGCTTTTGTACTCCATCACTATGTAAAAGAATTGTATGTATAACTATTTTTAAAAATGGGTGACAAGTTATATATGTGTATATATATATTTATATCTGTAAACTGTATGTGTATATACAGTTACAAAAAGAATAAATACTCAATAAGAAATGATAATAATAGTAACAGTCGTAGTAACAGTGGCAAAAATTATAGTAATAATAATGCAGAGCAAGGTTTTACCATTCAAGCATTAAAATTATCAAGACCTAAATGCTGAAATACATAAGAGGAAAAAAACCTGGCCTAATTCTCTTGTGATAGATATTTATGAAATAAAAGTCAACCTAAAGCAGCAGAGAATATAGTCAAATTTTATTCACAAACAATTTCACACCCTAATAATTCTTATGCATAGGCTGATTATTATTCTCAGATCTAATCTTATTTAACAATATACCTAATCTTTAAAGCCATAATCAGAGTTGGCATAGGAATTTTTCAATGAAGATATTATTATTGATAAATAAGTACAGCACGACTTTTTGTTCTGAACTGCTTTTCCCTCATACAGGCACTGTGATTTTCAGTTTTCACATAATATTTTGTGAAGAGTACTATAAATTCTGTTGTGCCAGGACTGACTGTACTCAGAGTTGGGGATTGTTTTTTCCAGTTATCAAGATGAGTAATTCCATAAGAAAACAAAAACAAGAAACATTTTATCCAGTGTGACCCCCACCCAAAAAACCACATATATGTGTAATATTATTAGTGCAGACTATTCCTATTCTTAAAATTATCATAACTTCAGCAGTCTTCTGAAGTGAGGTATTAAGATGCCATTTTCCACATTATTGCGTGTGTTTTGCAGCAAAGAACCAAGTAAGTTTTCTGTATATAAAGAATAAGACAAGTCACCTCCTTTCTGCTGGTGACATATTCATATCTTAAATATATTTTTAAAATAAATTCAAAAGGGATGTACTTAGTGCTTAGAATAAAATATTTTCTTTATTTCAGCCTAAAGAATGTTTTTCTTTCCTCAATTCACCTCTCATAGGGCTCCTTGACAGACAACTTGTTATTTGGGCACCAGAGTCCTGTGCCATTCTGTGTCCTCATTAAGATTTTAAATGTACTGATTATTAATAATCACTAGTGACTATCCACTATGGCTCTTCTGTTGCTTTTTTAATTAGCTTGTCAGCTAGATCTCCTAAGGTTTTCTGCAATTACCTCTTAAAATTAAGCCTTTATTTAAAGTGTTATGAAAAAGACAGTGCTAAAACAGTGCCTTTCAAAGTTATAACTTAGAAAATCAGCTGGTGTGAAGAAATACCTCTAAAGTGTAAGACGAAAGTAGTGTTTTGTCACGTGTTATCTTTTATCGCTAATTAGAAACATGCTAAGGATATCCTTAAGGAAAGTTCTGGAGAGCTCAGTCAGTCGTTTTCTTTTGGTGATCCCAGCCATGTCTCCTCAATTAATTCACAGAATCACAGAATATGCTGAGATGGAAGGGACCCATAAGGATCATTGAGTCCAACTCCTGTCCCTGCAAAAACAAATATGCTGAGGAAAACTAGGACTGCTTAAGCAACTGGCATATTATTTTGTTCAGGAGAACAGAGAAACCAGCAATAGCACAGTGACTATGTGACCTAACCAAAGAGAAGTAACTTATTATGAGGAGCTGCTTTCTAAATATACATTAACAAGGGAAGAAGTACTGCTTTTAACTTGCAAATATAGCAGCTGTTGTAATGAATGACTCTGCATTCAATAAACTTTTGTTTTTAATAGCATTCAAAGCATCTCACATTTCTAAGGAATGCATTTGTTTACAACCTACATTGTTCTGAAAATTGCATTCCTCCCTCTACAATAACAGACCTTCAATTTTTTCATAAGTACAAAGGCCAGAATTTTCAAAGTAGCTGCTTCCAATTATCCCTTAAATTTTAAGGCTAGATGGCCTACTAAGCTATTTTGGAAAGCGTAGCCAAAAAAAGATGTCACAGTAGTTTACAGATTGCTCACCTCTTCTTCACCAAGCCCTCCTACTTTCCTAATTGACTCCACTCAATTACCTTTTGTGCTCTGCAAAATGTTACAATCCATCACATTTATAGTGTGGGACTCTTAAGCAGATGACTCAGCACTGATGTTCTTCAGCCTGCATATATCACAAATACAAACTGCAATGAGCAGAAACCAATATTTGCATAATAGTGCTGGAAAATGACTCAAAGGTGACTCTTAGGGAATTTGTGTGCTTTACTTTTAACAATATTTACCACCAGTGCCAAAGCAGAGGTCAAATAATAGGAAAAGATTGGATTGCCTGTGTTATTCCAATTTATGCTCTATGCTGTGTCCTGTTTACAAGCAATGTTTTGAAAGATGTGTTAGATCTCCAAAGATCTCCCTTTTCCCCTGTTTTATCCCAATTTAGGTTTTTTTCCTTCTATTTTTGCAAAATGTTTAACTTCAGGAAGGCAACCAACTGAGTGAAAATTGGAAACTTAATTATTTGTTGTTCCTTTAATGGGAAGAAAAAAGGTTACTGAAGTGGTTTTCTGGACCAGTAAATCCTTCCCTGCAGTGAAGCATCACCTTTTCCCTGCTCAACCATTGCTATTTTAACTAACTCTACTTCTTACGTTGCTAATTATGCTCTAATATTTGATCACTGGTTTGGTTTTTGCTTACTTTTCCTGTTTACATTGTCTACACTGGCTAAGTAAAACAAGATTCTTGAGTTTCTAGCCATGTTAAATGAAAGAACAAGGTGAGGTTTTCCACCCATGAAAATATTTCCCCTTTTTCAGATGAAATCTGTAGTGGTTTGATTTGTAGCTTTTAACTTTTTGTGAGATAAGAATTAGAAGTAGGGAAAGCAGGCACAAACTTTAGAGAATATAAAGAAGTTTATTACTAACAAGATTAAAAGTTAAAAGAAATAATAAGAAATTAAATCAAAAACCCCTCTTTTTTCTCCTTCCAGTACCTCCCACTTTACTTAAAGGACAACAACATATAATATTGGTCAGATGCAGGTTTCAAAAGTCTTTTCTATATTTTGAAAAAAAGAGGTTTCTTCTGCTTTCGTGGTTCCCAAACTGCTACCAGCAAAACAGAGTCCCGCCCAGAGAAATACCCTGCTGCTGTAACATTTCTCTCTCTTGAACACTGTAGTTTTCTTACACTGCTTTTACATGGGGTATTATCTTTTTAAGGATAAGCAAAACTCCAGCCTGGAAAGCAACAGCTCCACAGAATTTTTAAAAAGTCTTTTACAGCTCCAGGTGGCCGGGCGTGGCCACATCTCTTCTCTTGCAGGCTGCACACAGAATTTTCTTTTCCCCCCACGTCTTAGAGAGATATAGAACGGTCTGTGAAATTAGTTTCTACCACGGCATGCAAGAAATCAATTTAAGCTACGCGCGAGGAAAAACGCCACTGCCCTCTTTTTTTCAGTCCATCTTCAGCTCTGACTCATGTGACTTAGTTTTTCTTTCTTTCTGACTTTGAAGCCTCCATGTTTGAAGAGCTGATCTTTCTTCTCGGGCTTTTATGTTGGAGAAAGCCTCATTTCCTTTATGCAGCTAGCCAGTTCGATGTTTTTTCGGGAATTAGCTCCTGCCAGGTTTTTCTCAGAGCTGTGTGGGAGGGGGAAGAGAAGCTTATCAGCTCTTTAAAGCAAAAACCGCTCCGGGTGGTTTTCAGTCAAGCAGCAGTTTGATGTGTCTCCCAGCTGCTCGCGGTTCTAAGAGGATCCTCCCGCAGCCATCGGCACCGGGGAGCGGGCACAGGGGGCCCATGGCCCGGCAGAGCCTGGCAGGGCCTGGCAGGGGCCCGGCCTGGCCTGACAGGGGCCCGGCCCAGCCCGACGAGGGCCCCGGCCTGGCCACCCTCCAGTGAAAACCGGAAAAGAAGCCCAAATTTCCCGCCTCTATTCTGCTTTTAGATATGCAAAATTGCGGGAAGTGATTGGCTCAGACCTTTGTCACTCAACTCAGGTTCAAACCATGACAAAGCCCTTCTTTGTGCAGTAAATTTTGCACATGCTGCCATTGCATCCAGTGAGTTTTCTAAAGTGGGTAAATGCTGCCACGCTCAATAAACTCTTCAGATTCTTACTATGGGACATTCACTCCACACAGAAAGTAATTTAGCTTTTTTGGACTAAAATAACTACTTTCTACAACCAGACCACATCCAGGAAAAAGCTACACAGTCATCTGGCTGGCCACGACAAATAGCAGTCATTTCTCACTACAGTTTCTATTAACCAAGAGTTCTGAAAAGATAAGAACTGAAATAGAGCATCATATTTATTAGCCAAGTCTGTGATTAAATATCACAATTCTACATTGTCATTTTATTTTTGCCAGCTGTGGATTGGTGGGTAGACACAGTTTGAGATTAAATTTGTTTCAGGGCCACAGGTTAAATTATTACCATTTCAGCTGTATTATCCTCTTTATAACATGGCGTAATCATTAAAATTTAGAAAGCTATATCTTCTTACATACTTGGTTTTTGGCAGCAGCACCAGTGAGCTTCTAGCAGTATTATTATAAAGTATGTCGTGTACTGCTTAGAATCTGACCCAGTGTTACTGAAACATTCGTTCAGTTAGGTGGAAAGAAGGTTGGCAGAGAAGGACCTGGTGGCCCTGGTGGACAAATATGATGAAGAGACTGTTAACAAAGATAATTAAGCATCTCTCCTGTGAGAAAGGGCAGAGGGAGTTGGGAATGTTCAGAGTGGAGAAGGCTCAATTGTTCTGCCCAGAGAAAAGAAAGCTCTGAGACCATATAGCCTTCCAGTAGCTAAAAGAGGCTTAAAAGACAGAGAAGAACTTTTTACCAAGATCTTAACTGGCATCATGAGACAATGGTTTCAAACTGAAAGATTTAGATAGGATATTAGGAAGTAATTTTTTATGTTGAGGGTAGTGAGACACTGGCATAGTTGTCCAGAGAAGATAAGGATGCCCCATCCCTTGGATTGTTCAGTGCCGGGTTTGATGGTGCTTTGAGCATACTGGTCTAGCAGAAGGTGGCCCAGCCCATGGCAGAGGGATTGGACTAGAAGATCTTTAAAGTGTTTGTTCAATTCAAACCATTATTTGATTCTATGTTAGCTTGTGTTCTGAAGCAGTCTTTGTAATTTAAAAAAAATTACAAATCAGTTTCAGATAATCACCTTTGTTCTAGGTCTTTTAGAACTAGAGGTTATGAGAGAGAATGAATGATAGAATATCATGTATGTACTCATTTTATACACACATAAGCATTCACTCTTTTATAAATATGGTAGTGTGTATCTATTCCTGTTTGTTTCTCAAGGAGTTCACTTTTCTACAAGAGGGTTAAGATTTTAATTTTTCAGTACTGGTTTTTCCATCATTCATCAAAATTCATTAATATTGCAGTATCTAATGTTCATGATGTAGGAAAATCATTATAGAGTTAGTGCTCTTACTACAGAACTGATTGTCTCAACCACACTCCCAGAAGTGTGCCCTGTTTCAGCGAAAAGGAGTTCATTCCTCCCAGCTGTTTTGATTAACTCTTTCAATGAATGAAAGATTCTGTGTATCTTACTGATACACAGACTTCATTGTTGTGTCTCTTTTGGGGGATATGCCACCCTCTTCTTAGATACTGCATTGCCATAGAAATCACTGTCAAGAATGAGAAGCCAATAAAATTTAATTAGACGTTCAGATTTTTTCCTAGACTCAGTCACTCAACATTCCCTCAATAGACTTTTCAAAGTGTATGCAATTATGACATCTCTAAATTAGAGTTTGTATTGAGAATGGTTTATTAAATCTACTAAATCTATTGGAGGATTATTATGATTACCATTTTATAATGTAAAAATGCCTCAGAGCCCTAAGCGAGTACATGTCATTGCACTAGATGCTGTACCAGCAGAGAACAAAAAGATGGTTCTTGCCCTAAAAAGATTTTCATACTATTGTGGAGGAAGAATAAGATTAATTCGTGTTTCAGTCACTTTGAATTATTGCCCCATGTCTCTTGATGAAGTCTCTAACCACTAAAGAATTCAAGATGTTCATTAAATGCTCACTTCATCTATTTGCTGTTTATGATGGATAACAAGTCACTAGAGTCACATGTGACTACTTGCACTCTTTAGCTGAGAGGATTTAAATTTCCCTTTAAAGAAATAGAAAAAATGGGAAATAAACCTATTTATGAAAAACTACATTTGTTTAGACTAGAATAGTAATTGATATGCTAAAAAAAACTGTTGTGCCCCTAACAGTTGTGCAAATTAAAATACGTTTGCTCAAACATTTCTGAACTGGAAATTAATAGGCATATCAACAAAGTGACCACATGTGAAAATCATAGTAGCTACAACACATTGTGTGGCTGTATCCTTGTCAGCCTCTGAGAACCTAATAGTAGCAGATACACATTTTTTATCCTGGACTTTTCCTGTTCCAAACCTCTTTCTCAAATAAATACCTTAAACAGTGTAATAATATCTATAGCCCAGGGAAAGTGTTGGAATTGCAGTGGCACTCAATTGGCACTCCACAGCATCACTGAATTACCTTCTTTAGTTCAGCATGTGTAACTCATAAGCAGGAAATTGCTTTTGTTAGTGTCAAGGACTCCTTAAAATATCAGACTCAGCTATATTCTGTAAAAATAATAGATTTTTTTGAAAGTTATGATTTGTTGAAATCACAATAAAATATCAGGATAACACCATATTAGACCAATATGTGCAGCTATCTCATGAAGAGCCTAATGCCACTGACTTGATAAAAGTAGAGGCGAGATGCTTCACATGTTTGAATTTTGCAAGTCTGACTGATGCAGCAAGGCTTTCAGGTCACTGTTTGATGTGGTAAACCCAAAAGATCTACAAAAGAAATGTAAAAAGAGTTTCAAAAGGCATGAAGTTCAAAACTAATCAGATATTCTTCGTTTTTACTGTCAGTAACAAGAGGCCAACTGTTGGGCCGGAATTTACCCCCTAACTTCAAAGTTGATGGGTTTTGTCTGTAAACACCAATGTCTGCTCTGACAGAAGCAGCAACCCCTTTTCATAGCATTCTGAGCTTTTCAGAGGTTCAGGAGACTCCCTTGCTGTCACACTGAATGGAGGGAAGGCTTTAGTTCTCAGCTGAGTGGCCAAGTTGCAGTTAAACATGGGTTAGGTTGCAATCTGGATAAGGACTAAAGTCTGCAGTGTTAAGAGATCAGATGAATAAGCACAAGCACTCAGTGCCATATCAGAAGCCCTGGGGTATCATCTTCTGTCTGCCACACCAAGGACACCCAGTTCTATGGCCTGTCTGTGAATCCCATGAGAGTGACTTACTCTACATCAACAGTCTAAGAACTGAAGTTCCTAATCCTGGATCTTGCAATGTCTTAAAGATCAACAAAGAGCTGTTCCTAGGAGTAGGATTAGGAATTCAGAAGCTGAAGAACCTTGTTTGTTGCTTGCCCATGCAACATCCCTGAGACAGGAAAGTGTTAAATTCCAGACAAGACTAGTTGTTATTTTTCTCTAATGCCAGACAGGATAACTAGGTTCCTCATTTAAACTGCAAGCTGTCATAAGCATAAGTTTTATAGATACAAAGGCTCTATTTTGGGTTCTTGCAAGCCCTTTTTAACAGAAGACTGGTCCAGATACTGCAGAGATTACTTACAATACATTCTGTTACAGGTTTTTCTTACAGTTGGTGTTCTGATTACTATTTAGAAGATTTATAATTCTTTCTTTAGAGGACCACTTCTATTTGAGCACCTTTAATTTTGTTAAAGAAGGGGATTTGTAAGTATGATTATACAAAACTAATGAGAACAAGAGAGTTATCTTCTATACGTGGAAGATAATTGGAATTAGCAGTAATGCTCACAGTCCAGCAGCAGGCACCCAATGGCTCTTTGCTGACCAGCAATCATCAGCCAGATTGCAAGTATGAGGTCAAGTTCCTGCCTACAGCAGAATGATCCTTGATCTTGCTAAATTGCCATTCTTCTACTATCTATGATTTCTCTCAGAATTTTATATCTTTCCTTCAGGCCAGTATTTTTCTCCCAAGCAACTGCTGTTATTGACTCAAGTGATTTCACTTCTGACTTGGTTTTTGCTTTTGTTACCTTGCAGAAGAGACACAGTCTCATAAAGTTCATATTTTGTTATCAATAAAATTGAGACAAGGTCACACAGTTGCATTTCTCAAAATTGAGACCTGGATCACACACAGCTGAGTTTTGCAAAATTATTATTAGTTATTATGATTAACTATTGCTGTTAAGGTATATTATTAGCTTGAAGGTTGTGCTGTGGCTAAACACAGGATTATATAAAGTAGATTCTGCACAGCTCATACTACATTGAGAAACATGAACTAGGCAAATGAGGAAAGCTAGTAACTTTTCTGGATTTTTTTTTCAGACTAGATTGCTGTTAACTGAGCGAAGAGTGCGGAGGGGGATCAGGCAAACGAGCAGCACAGACTTGCAGAACTCCTTCAGGTTCCCTGAATCTGCATGAAGACAAGCTTCAGAAGGAGAAAATTACCATTTCCTCCACTCAGCACTCACTTATTGGGGTACTATTAAGGATAAAACTCCATTTGCACTTACAGTGAGGAGATTATATAGCTTATCATTCCAGTAAGGTCTGTTCTCAAGGCCTGCTGAACTTTAGCAAAGGCTGCTTCAAGAAGAAAAAAAATGGTCCATGGATTAGGTTAAAGGGGTTGAAGTGTTAGGTTTGCAGACAAAGCTTCATAATAGGCAGGAGACCTTAACTTTTTGATGTACTCTGACACTTCACTGACCTTGAACAAGAATGAGATGAGAAGGAGTTGGAATCACGGTTATGGTTGCTGAGCATAGAGCATCAGGGGACAGCAAGCGCGGGGCTGTTCCCCAAGGGCCAAAGAGCCAGGAGAGAACCCATGGCAGTGACTGCACCAACAGGGCCCAGCCCCATCATATGCAAGCAGGGCAGGGGTGATGACAGTAACAGGCTCTGCTGGCAGCCCAGCAATCGTCAGGAGGGGCAAACTCTGGTCCACTCAGGAATACAGCCAGCAAGGGAGGACAGCAGAAGCCAGAACCTACCTCTCTGCTCAGGACAAGGAGCCAGAATACAGGCTGAAATGGGAATCCTGGCCCATGGATGGAAGCTGAGGGTCCCTGTTGAGACTGATCAGGGCGTGTAGTGCACTCAGGGTGGTGGCAGCATGATTTCATTGTTTGTTGCATTGTGCTGTTTCACATCAAAGATATTGCTATGGCAAGAAATAACTCAAAGCCAGAATAATTACACTTCTAACTGTATTATTTTTCCACTTTAATCTGAATGCTAGACTAAGATGTCTGAAGCCTATGCTTCACCAAGAGCTATGTTGTGAACTTCAGAAAAATAAGACATTCCTCTCTTGTATGACTTACACTTTGTAGAAAGTTGAGTATGAAAAAAGTAAATGCTTCATATTTCTTCCTGCCCAGAGATTATTCCTTGGGTTTTTCCTAAGATTATGGAAGTTGTGGAGGACAACAACCAAAGGCCTTTCCTCTGCCAAACATGCCTGGGTGCTTGTCCTGAAGTAGAATGAATCCTGGAGACAGAAGAAAGAGTTTTTCTCAATCCCTTCACTAATGTTGATCTGTATGTTAGTGCTCCAGCAGTAGAAATAAGTGCTGTAGCTACCCGAATGCTGAATACAATGCTGGTTTTATAAATGAAGAATAATTTTTAATGTTATGAAACCTGAACTAGGAATCTTTCATTAAGCCTAAATTAAGATTACAGAGAAGATCTTGAGAAATTCTGAATCCCACAAAGTTAATCATTGATGAATGATGATTCTGGAAGGGTGAATGTTTTCTGATTTTTATGTAATCTAATAAAAACATTGAATAAGCATTACCCTTAAAAACAGGGAAAGGACTGGATCAGAACTAGAGAAAGACATTGATTTAGTGTGGATTCATCTTAAAATTCCCTTATATCAAATATTAGGACCTTTATTTCCCAAAATTACAGTTGACAAGTCGTTTTGGGAGCCTTTGGGTTTTGGTTAAGCAGAACAGTCTGTTAAAAACTACAATTACTGCTGACTAAAGCCCCTCAGTCAAGGCAGAGAGTGGTAGTTTACTCTGAGATATCTGATTTACTGTTAAACCCCGATTTAAGTCTTATGCTCAGGGTCATGGACAGCAGGAACCTGCTGATTCTGCAGGACTTGCTTAGAGGTGGTAAAGAATGATTCAGGAAGAAGATAGTGACTTCTAAGTTTCTTTCCCCCCCTAATCTTGGCAGTGATGCAAATAGATAAAAGATGTCAGAGCAGGAAAGTAGCTCCTATTTCATTTTCTTCCTTGTATAGGACTTCTGTAAACTTATGGTAAAAGGTGAGTCACTGTGAGTGATTTTTCTCAAGAAGGCTCCCTTTACTAAATTTATAGTTGGGGTTAGGATTAGAAAGGAGAGAGAATGAAGTACCTACTCTATTACTGGACCTTTCAAGGCTCAGGAACATAAAATATGACCTAGTGCTACAACAAAAAATAATTCCTATTTCATTCACTTCCCAAGAGTTGAGTATATCCATTCTTAAGCACAGCGTAACAAGATGAAGTTTAAAATTGCAGATGGAATATTGGGAACAGGAATATAACCACTGATGTATGGCTAATGCTAGGGTAGAGAAGCACTGCTCCGCAGCAGCCTGAAATCCTGCATCTCCAGGTCAGAGGGAAAGATCACTTCATATTTTTATTGAAGTTTTTTTGCTTGGTTTAGGTTGGGGTCTGAAGATACATTTATGATTACCGAAGTCTGTGTGACAACTTTCTTTCCCTGTTCTTTCCCCTGTTACTGTGGCTTGCTCTAAAAGAGAAGGGAAAAACCAGAAGCCTGTGGAGTAGGCTAAGCTTAGCAGTGGCCATATCATGAATAAGTGTCACTTCACAATAGTGTCCGAAAAATTTCCTTTATCTTGGTATCTAGGCTAAAACCCAAGGCATTTTAATTTATGGGTTTTTTTTAAATATCTTGGAGGGTGTGTAGAATGTTTTTAAGCGAAGGAAAACTGGGGACTGCAGGTTTGTGGCAGAACTCCTGGAAGTCATTCTAGAGTACGGCTTGTATTTTCTTCTAGTCCAACAAGGGTAACCAAGGACAACAGTTTCCCTAAGATCCTGTTATTCTCAGATGCAGACTATTATAACTGCACAGTTTATGAGGATTCTGTGACCTAGGATGAGGCTCCATGCCAGATGTAAAGAATTGCTCAATTTGTTGTAGCTCATGTCTTGGGGATATCTTTAAACTCTAGCTCTCGTAGGGTAGAAAAGAGAGTGAATAGACCTCTGGCCTATGATAAACATCAGTGCCAGAAAATTCCCCTCTAATCCTATAAATATATATATTCTCAAACTGACCTTACAATTTTTTCCTCTTATGACGCAGTCTTTTTGGTTGATCCTGGGAGGTTCAGCCATCTTTTCTGAGAAACTATTTCTGTTTTCTTTTGATGAAGTAGAGATGAACCCTACTGTTCTCTTTTTCTTGAGTTCTGTTTAAGTTTCTGAGAACAAAGCATGGAAAGGGGATTTTAGTGAGGCATCTTCCAATACCTGAATTGCAAATCAACAGTTTCTGGTTTGTTTTTCCTTATATATGGGTCTGTCACCACAAAGCACAAGCCCAGGAAGTTGACTCTGCTGATGTTTACAGAACACTGCATGGCAGAAGGTGTCAGGGAGCCAACCCAGAAAAAAGCTTCTTTTCACGTTGGAAGTTTTTTGTTGTTTGGCTCTGTTCTTGTAAACATGTCAAACTTATTAGCATGTGAGTAGAACTGTGGTTCATGCTAACTTTCCTGGGAACAGGGCGTGAAACCATGAATATAAATTCATGTTTCTTTATCCTTCAGGACTCACTGAGGCATTTTGTTCTACTGTGGCTAAAAAAGAGAATTTCATTTTTTTTCTTTTTTTTTTTCCCTGCCTATCTCTGTTTTGTTTGAGAACCTACGGATGGAGTCATAACTATGGCTATGATCATGGACTGGACAAACCAAAGAGTTACTTATTTAAGATCCTGTGAAGCTCAGGAGCATATGGACAGAGACTTATTCCTTAGTGAGTTGGAAATCCTTAATACAAACAGCAAATCTTGAAGAGACAGTTTCAGTATTTGAACCTGCAAATAATACCAGTCCAGAATTAAGGCTTCGGAAATCAAAAAAGAGAGACTTTATTTTTTTTTTTTTCTGGATGTTGATTAGGGCTTAGATTTTGGGCTGTGGAAAGGTGCAATAAAAACATGAGGTTTAAATATTCAAAAAGGATCTGGGTGAGGAAGAAGGAAATTTCTGGAAGGAAACAGTTTGTATTTTAATATCTTCCATAGAGTAGATTCCAGATAAATTCATAATAAGGATCTTTTAACAACTTTCTTACTGATGCCTCCTGTTGTCAGGTCTGCCATTAGAAAGGGGAAGACTGGTTCCAGAAAAAAACACTTTATTTTCTGTTTTCCAGGGAACAGGTTCTCTGGGCCGATATTTATGAACAGTAAATGAGAGTGAGTAAAAGTTTCATCAGAGAAAGCAGAAGCTGCAGAACTACACAGTCTGCTGGGTGCAAAAGCTCTGCCAGTGGAGATTGAAAGGTTGTGTTGAAGAGAAGAAAAACAAACCTGTGGATTCTGTCCAGGCTAGGTTTGGTATTGCAAGTACAGTTTGGAAAGACAGCAGCTAAAGAAGATTAAACTGGCACTAGATGATAACTTAAAATGAAGGAAGAGTTTCATCCAATGAAATGATGTATATAGGTCTTGGGAGGAGTGTTAGTTCGGAGTAGGGATTTTTTCCAGAAGGAAATAATAATTTGTATATTATTCTGTTCTTTGTAGAGGTTTTTGGCTACAGTTAGGATTGGATTAGGTATAGGATGGAGAGCCTCATGGAGGCTTCACAGTTTACTGAACTGCACTGAGAACTGGTTTTAAGACCAAAGTGGCCTTGTGCCAGTTGAGCACAGAAATGGAACTAGAGCTACAAGTCAGAGGGCCTAAAAGCATCCATTTATTCACAGAGCCTAAAAAAACTAAAACAGTAAATGTGGCTTATGGTTCTCTGGTGCAAATGGTCTCTGGCTCCATTTTACTCTTTAGGCTACCTGTTACATTTAAGATTAGGACTGCACATAGCAGGATAAATGTGCATACATATTTTTTCATCTAGCAAGAATCCAGTGGATTCCATTAAGTACTGGTACCTTTATTACCTTGAGAGGTCATGATTTTTTGATTTGTTAGATTTTGGACAAGATCAGATGCACTTTAAACCACAGAAAATAAGAGTTAAAAGCTGTCCAGCCTTGTTTCTGTTTATTAAATCCAGGTCATTTAGGGTATTTTGTCATTTCAAATATTTCACATTTTCCAAGGTAAACAGACTACAAATTCATTAACTTCAAGGTGTTAAGAGGATGATCTTTCCAGGTGAATTACTGCCATTGAAATAGGAAATCAGATGGATAGGTGAAAATATTCTAGTAACTACATGGCATTTGTGCTTTGAAAAAAAATTTTTTAAATATTTTATAGATGAAATATCTAAGAAGTAACATATAAAAGAAATTTTATTTGATATCTTTCATTTCTATATTTTCATTAGCAATGCTACATTGTGCTTGTTTCTTAAAAGAGGCAACATTTTTGTCTGCAAAAAAAAAAAAAGAAAACTGAAGGAGGCAATTTAAAACCAATTTCAACTGCAAACAATCCATATTTATTACTGGTGTGGTTTCATCCAACTTCTCAAATTGGCTCTTTAATGCTATTTTTCCACATAAAAACTAAGTGTGCAGTACACTTCAGATAATGATGCATCAACATTTGTGACTTTTTTATCTTGGCAAATTAAGCCTAATTCTCAAGAGCAATGCTATGAAGAAGTTAATTTTATAACAACAGTGCTATTTTAAATCAGCTTGCAGCAGAATTTGAATCCTTAAAGTGTATTCAACGGAAAAGGCCAAACACCAACATCAGTCCCCTAAGCATTTTTGATAAATAAAACTCTGGCATTGTCTGAGACTTTTTATATCATCATTCAGGGAGTGATCCAGTTAATCAGCAGTCCCACTTTTATTAATCTTACAAGCATTCTGTCAGCTGGAGCACTGTCATTTATAATTTGTCTCTTCCTGTTGTGGAAGTAGAAAGGATGTGTCCCTGACTACAATTTCATATCAGGTCCTAAGTACATTCAAGACTTTTTTGCTCTTTTTCAGTGTCACCTCTTAAGCATTGTAATAAAAAGAATCAAAGCAAACAGGTATTGAAAAAGCCACAGGGAGCCTGAGAGTCAAAAGAATCTGCTCATGTGGCTGCAGTCACGTAAATCAATCTAAATGCCAACGTAATGAAGCACATGTATGAAATGGTAAATGTAAATGATACGATTAAATAGGTACAGATTCAGGCTGATTTTCAGGTTTCAAAATGAATTAACTGTCTCTGTGTTTCTCCTCTCACAGTCATGTGCGTAGATTCATTGCTGCAGTAAGACATCATTCTAGGTCTCACACCACTGAAATACGGTATCACTTAGCATAAGAGAAACATAAATCTTGCAAAGAAGGAAGCATAAACCCTATTAACTAGAAAAGCCCAAAAGATTGCAAAGTATCCAGGTAATACCTATTGCTCACAACTCAATAGAACCAGCATTTTTTCTGTCTTCGCTATGTAGAAGTCCAAAAGCCAGAGTAGCTGTTTCTGTGAACATCACTCTCTTGTTTAAGAAGACTGCCTGAAAGAGACTGGTTTCTAAGTCACTCCTCCTCCAGACTTCCAGTGTCTTTCATTTCTAAAGGTGAATAAAACATAACCCTTGCTGTCGTACTTCGACTACAGCATAGCTAGCATAAATTAGTATTTCCCAGTATCAATAGAAACACACCCAGTAATAATGGCAATATGTTTTAGGTTTCTCTCTTCAATACTGGGAAGTCAAGAGGTAATCAAAAGTCCAATCAAGCAGACTTCAGGCATCCATTGCAGCACTACAATGTCTCTCATGTGGAAATTAGCTTAAATCAGAATATGAGGTCGAAGTTCTCAGCATGAGCTCTGCCCTTACTTGACAAATCTGTTTGCATTTTGAAAACACAAGTCCTCCCAGCTGCTTGCAAGTGGCTGTTTATTTGGTAAGGCTTCAGATGTACCATTTGCAACTGATTTGTAAAGTTCGGTTCATCTGGTGTTCCTGTATTATTAAAGTGGGCTTTTTGGCCAAGTCGTTCACTAAGTCAACAATCCAAAAGGAAAACGAATGTCTTCTATTTTGCTACCTGGCCTGAGCTTTCAGTCTAAATTTGAGATAGCTGTAAACTTCTCTTGAATTGTGTCTGTCCAACAAGGAAACAAGACCTTGGTGATCCTATACAAAATCCTGTTACTGAAAAAAAATTACTTTCTTTGTATCTGGTTACATCAATGACACATTTTCTATTCATGTGTTCAACTACATTCCACCATCCCTTGCACTGTTTGCTTCTCAGACTTCTGTTTTCCACTTTTGGTTAGAACCACTGTTTATGCCAACATGTTAAAATACAGGTTTGGTTACTTTGAGAATAGTCATGTGCACACACAGTGTTGTTTTTCCAAACTCTGTCTTTCAAATACATTTAGCAAAGTATTCGGAAGGATCTTGTCCTAATTATCCAGTATCAGAGAAATACTCAGACTATTCCTCTTGGACCTTCAAAGATTTCAGCTTCAGACTGATGACATACTGCCACAGACTAAAAGTCAGAGAACTCTTGAACTTCCTTCATATTGGCCTTCTCACTTTTTATAAATACACAGTTCCTTATTTTCTTTGATGGACAGCTACGTCATTATTTCCTCTGAATCTGAATCCTGTGATTTGCTAGCATTAGCAGAACAAGCAGTGACAGATAATAGTGACAAGAAAAGTGGGCATGGTGTACTGAAAGTGTAAGACTGACACTGCTTAAGTTTGATTTACTTGAGTTTTAAGCTATTTCTTTTCCTCTCCCAGTTTTAACTAGATACGTCAAGCAGTACTAGAAACAAACCTGCTGTTAAACCTACTCAGTATTTCCCAGTATACAACCCTGCTTTGAGATGCTTAGAACTTTGAACAAACCATTTTGTTCTGACTAACATTCTTGTTCAGACTAAGCCTGTTCCAGAGTGAACTTCACTTAAAAAAAAAAAATCCAAGCTTATCATTCAGTCTTTCTTTGGTGTAAAAGCATGGAGAAAGTGAAAAATGAGGTGAGAAAATGGAATTTGATTAGATAGAGGTGTAAAAGTTCAATTTAAGACAAAAAGAATGGTGTCTTTCTAGGGAAAAAATTGTATTTAATCTGGTAAACAAAGAAGGCAGGATCACATGTACAGAAAAAGGGCTAAATTAAAGGTCTTTATGCAACTGGTCAGCTAGAATTCTTTAGTTTTAAGATTCCTTTCAAAACTCTGCTGACTGTGTATTTTAAAATACAGAAAACTATTTGCATTCCATTATAGGTTGTAGAGTTTCAGCTTGGCAACACTTGCATAAGAACCTTTCTGCCTTTTAGAAGTATTTAGCTGTCTTTTAGTTGTTTTCAGTCTGTTTCATTTATTGCGTGTCTGGTTTTGGCGCTCAGTGGGAGGGGTGGATGTAAGTTCTGGCCCTCCATATGAATTGTTTGGAATGAGGCTGCAATGCAACAGCTCTGCCAGATACACATCGACAGTAGGGACTAGAATGCCTTTCTCCCAGTTCAGACACAAATAGTTTGTCCCATATATACTGTCTTAAGCAGAGAGAATGAAATGCCAGGTACCTACAGTAGGATCTCTTCCACCCACTCTTCAGATGCTGTCAGCTCTTAGGACAAGAATGTTCCATGGGAGTATCAAGTTACTTGAAAAGTAACCCGTGAGGTAAGGGCAGCACTTTCTATCCATTTATCATGATCCACTTCCATGGGGAAAAAGACCATTTTGCTGAAATAAATCATCAATCAGGAAGAAAGAAGGTATGTATTTCAAAAGTAATACCCTGGACAATGAGAATGCTATATGTGTCATGATGTATTTGTGTCTCAGGAAATATATTTATATATATATGTGACAAAATCTCTTCACTTCCCTCAATTATGCATTCTTGTGTAGATGAAACCACCTAAATCTGAGCGGTTTCCACTTGTGGGCACACAAAGGGAAGTGTCTACCTGTGTTCCCAGGCACACTGTTTTGGTGAGCATAATGCGTCCACTACGGCAGCAAGTGCTGGAATACAGTATGGAACACAGCAGGCAGTAAGTAATGTGGTTTCTGACACGGAATTACAGGGAACACTAGGAGGCACACTGCAGCAAGGACACATATTTGCAGATGTCATTGCAGCAAGAGTCATGCTAAACTGCTGGAGGCCTAGATGCTTGCAGTGAAATTGGTCGTCCTGTAAATTGTTTCTTCTAAAACATAATTTCTTGGTTCTGGATAAGAAATACAATGGTAGGGGAGCATGTATCCTTTTTTCTTTTGAGACTGTGTGAGCCAGAAGAGTTACAGCCAAAATTCTGAGTCAAGAAAAATGATAAAGTCACTGTGCTTTTAACTGAATGCCGAACAAATTTTCTTCTGCTATTTTTTAGACAAGATTCATTTGCTACAATAATCTCTTATACACCTAAATAGTGCTGTGGTCACCATCTAAAAGCTTTATAAATGATCCTTCAGGTCTGCAGTATAAGACAATCACCTAGGTGCAAATCAACACCTGCCAAAACCCCAAGATATACAGCAGGTTACTATTTTCTTTTAAAGCCCACATTTGCAGCTTATGCATATAAATTGTGCATCCACCAACTGAAATTGCAAATGCAGATATGCATTTTTCCGTACTACAAACATATAGAGCATTTCAGCTTATGTGCAGTTCAATCTTTTGCGTATTAAATTTGTGCACCAATTTTAAATATTAGCCTACCTATCAGTAAAATCCTGTAAAGTGTGTTCTACTCTATGTAAATCAAAGTATATTTTTGAAATGTCTAATAGCTCTGATTAAGCTAGTGCATAATTCCATGCCAAGTTCACATATAGCAATATTTGTGCCGGTAATCTCCCCGAAGGTAAATACAACCAAGTTATAAATTTAGTTCTATATAAAGAGCTTTGAAGCTCTGAAGTATGATGAAAAGCCAAGCAGAAGCTGCAGCACCACTAATGAGATAACTGGGCTCTCAAGAGAAGAACAGGAGACAGATATAGTTAGAGACTGAAGCCCAGAGAGAAATGTGGGTGATATGCAGAGTTTTCAAGGGAAAAGAAGTGATGAAGCAGGAAGAGACTACCTGAGATTCATGAAGGGAGTCAAATCCATGCAACTGGGGACTAATTAGAAAGAGAAATTAATAAGTCTGTCACCAGTGCAGACAGAGAATCTGGAATAGCAGTGTAGCCACAAAAGTAAGGATATAAAATGTGGCTGTGAAGTTGATGGAAGGTAGGAGAAATTCTATAATTATCCTTTATCTATAATTATCCTTAATTATCCTAATTAATCTTGATTGCCTTGCACAATGAAGTGACTTGCTCTGCAGACAAAGGGAAAGCGGTCTGTGCCATTTACCTTGACTTTAGCAAGGCCTTGGACACAGTCTCCCATAGCATTCTTGTAGGTATGCTGAATGGCTGAGAACAGGAAGGGCAAACTTCAAGGAGAGGGAAAAATTGGCTGGATCATTGCACTCGAAGTATTGCAGTCAAGAGTTCAGAATCTAACAGGCACATGATTAAAACTGACTCTCCTCATTGCTCAGTACAAGGACTGATACTACCAGATACATTTGGGATAGGATCATCTTGTTATGAACAACACCAAACAGAGGGGAGCGGTTGACACACTGGAGGGGAAGCAGGGGACTTTGACAGATGGAGGAACAGCTGACCCATGAAGGTGAAGGAAAGCAAAGGCAAAGGCAGAATCCTGAGCATGGGATGACATTAACCCCTGGTAACAGCAAAGCTGGAGGTGATTGGTTAGAAACCAGCTCTGCCAAAGGGCATGGTGACAGAAAAGAGAACATGGGGCAGCAGTGCACTCTAATGGCAGTGAAGAATAACAGCATTCTGGGCAGCAAAACTGTCCAGAAGCTATGAGACTGTGAGAGTGGTTATCTCCTTTTGTTCTGCTCTTGTGAAGCTCCATTCAAAACAGTCTCCCACTTTGGATTCTCCCAGCTGATTGCAAGGAAGACTACAGCACATGATATGCAAAGACCAAAAGGAAATTATTTGTTCAGCCTGGAGATAAGAAAGCAATGGTGGGGGGAGGAGGGAGAGGGAAGGGTAGGGGGGGTGGGGGGGGTAGTTCAGGTTGCTGACTTCAACTACCTAAAAGTGAGCTACAGAGAAGACAGAACCTGGCTTCTCTTCAAACTGTCACCAGGTGCAGTGTGTTTGTGGTGAGGGTGATCAAGCTCTGGAACAAGTTCCCGGAGAGGTTTCAGGATCTACATGCTTGGAAATTTTCACAGTTGGTTCAGAATAGTTCTGACCAAGTTTTGAAACTGAGCTTACTTTGAGCAGGATTAAATGATCTCCAGACACCCCTTCTGGACAAAATATTTCAATGGTAATATTAAAAGAAAAGAGCTCTGAAAAGACTTTAGGGGAATCTTTGCTTTCTAGAAAAGGACAGGAATAAGCAAAAAAAGACTAAGGAGAATTATGGGGTTTGTTAGAAACAAAATTTGGGGACATGGTGATGATGATGATGATTTATTTGCCTATTAATTCCCACTCACTTAGGGGAAAGGAGCATTTTCCTAATGATTTGCATCTTTGTGATTAGTTATGAACTAGGATAGTCAGCCTAAAACCTAGATAATCAGTGGCTTTAGAAATTATAGCCAAAGAGCGTAAATCTTTATGAAAATTAGTTAGCTCAAGACATCATTTTCAGCTATTTATTCAGACAAGAATCCAAGCCAAGTTAGAGTTCACATGAATTCTTCAGCTATAAATTTACATTCTGAAGGCCTGAATCTGAAGAGAAACTCATGGGGAATTGATGGCACATCAGGTAATACGTATCTTCAAAATAAGGCCTCCCTTTTTTGAACATGACATTGTTGGAGAAATATTTTGTGTAATAAATCCTTGTGTGTGCAAGTCCATGTAACCATCTTGACAGCTTGTTTGATCAAAGAAAGAAAGAAAGAAAGCTTTTAGAGATGATCTAACATACAGATTTTCTCTTATATATGTACTCCTCCCTCTAAATATAGTAAGTGACTAATTAATATTTGTATTTCATACATATTTATTGTATCTTACCATTTCTTGGCTATAGGGGTAAACACGGGGAACTGGCAAGTGGGACATTTCACACATCTGATGGTTATTAAAACCAGATTAGTGCTTATTCCATCAAGGTAAAGATACTTAAGTTGTGTGGAAGTTGTTATTCACAGACAGTTCTTATTCCTAATTTATTTATTAGGAAGTGGCAAAACAATGGGCAGCCTTGCCAGAGGGTTTCAGGCGTGCAACATTGCATAAGTCCCTAAAGGTCTGTCAGGGGCTTTGCAATAGTAAAGGTGTCTCTGCACCTTCTCATCAGACCAACTTCTATTAAATCCTTGGAGTACTGAGATTCTACAACCTGAGTGTGTGGACAAGTATTATAAGAAAACATGGAAATTAAGAATATCATTGGGACATAATTCACATCTGTTTTCAATATACAGAGAAAAGAAAAGCCAGGTAAACAAGACTGTAATAATGGATAAGAAGGCACAGAAGGCAGGAGGATAAAAAAAATTCCCCCCACAAAATGAAACATACACACCGAAAAAAAAAAAAGGAGCAATAATATAAAAATAAATGAGCGTATAAGTCAATGCAGCTTATGGAAGTTACTGAATTTAATTCATGTAGGAAATAGGATGATTTCTGGGAGAAATAATGTTCCTAGATTAATGTAAAAAGCCTGGACAACAAAGCGGAGAATAGTACAGGACATTAAACTGCTCTAACAGCTATAAAAGAAAAATAGAGAAATAGCAATCCTGATGGGAAGCAGGTAGAGGCTTTCTTGAGAAAACCATAAATAAACATAAAGGCAGTGTAGTTGCACTGTACATTAGCAGTGTGACAGAGAGTAAAGGAAAAAATATATGAAGCAATAGCGCAGATAAAGTGGAACTATTTTATATCAAAACTTATTATAAGGAAAGACTGTATCATGCCAGGTTTTTCTAAAACCCCTGCATCAGATTTGCATTCAGATGAAGATTTCATTTTATTACTATAGTGAATAAAAGATACCTGGACTTACGTCAAGAAAAAAAAAAGGCACAGATGTTTCTGCATATTGCATTTGACAAGGTTCTTTAACAAAAAGCTTTGAAGGCAAAAATGATGGGTCGTGTTTGGGTCAGCAGTGAAGAGCTAATCAGTCAAAATGTTATTGAAAGAAGTCATCACAGCTGCCTTAAATGATGTTTAAAATTATGCACAAAAATTACATTCGTAATGAAGTTTCCAATTTCAAAATCTTGAACAGGAAGAATTTCTGGAAGTAAGTGGATTAAGTCTGGTTTTCTGGAAGGCTCAAGGAGGTTTTCTTTATGTCTATATCCTCTGAAACCAGTAGTATAAACTTAACTTGTACCCCAAGTACTGTGAAACTCTCATGTGGAAAGTTCCTGTTCTAATGGAATAAATTGGTGTCTCAGAAAGGTTATTAGAAGTCAATGGAGAGCTAAAAAGCAAAGGGAAAGACTGACGGTTCACCGAAGAATGATGTAAAGACCTTGCTATCCTTCAGAGCTCTCAGGACCTTCATTTCTGTAACCGCTAAGAAAATCAATCAAGGAAGGTGAAATGGTCGTCGGTCTCTGTTCTGCCTCAATAACTTCAGCTCTGAGAAGGCTGCCTTGTATCTAGAAGAAGCTTCCACTAAGGAAAGACTGGAGCATTTGGGCCTGGTTAATGAAGCCTGATGAGGGGAGTGAGACCATTTGGAACAGCTTCCTGGGTGGGGACTGTGGAGGTGCAGGGCAGGAGAGGGATGGGTTTTGCTTACTCCCCAGGTGCAAGCCATCCCCGTGGGTACATTATATGGTTGTGACTGACTTTCCAGCCCTCCAGGAAGGCAAAAAGACTTTGGTCTGTACATAGGAAAGGTGCTGTTAGGCCTGATGCCATTTATGTTTCCATACTTATAGCATTTTCCTTGCAAACAGGATAATGCCAGGAGTAACATAAAGAATCTTGAAAGATCATAAAAATTTTGGTTCCAAATGCTCTCAGTGTGGGCATCCAACTGTTGGTGTTTAAGTTAATTTTATTACTCCTTTGACTAAATTAATTAGGGTCGCTTAAGTTACTACATGGAATGTTTTCTGTAGGGAAAGTGCTAACGTTGCTTCTGATCAAAACAGTGCTTTTTCCCTGTAATTTAGAATTAATAGCTCAATATATGCAGCAGGATAAAAAATGCTTGAACTTTCCAAGTGCATTTCCACTTCTGCCAATTCAGCTGTGTTACAGTAGAAAATTAAGTACTAGGAGCTCAGGAATCTGACTGCATCAATTTTGTATATTAATCTGCATTGGTATTTATTTGTTTGTTTGCTCTAACTTTTGTACCACAGGTTATGCTTTAGAAGACCTGCATTCCCATCATGGAAAAATGGCAAGAAACTAAAGCAGTAAAACTGTCCTTTTTTATCCCTTCATCAGTTTGGTTTATACTTTAAGAACCTGCAGCCAATATTTTTACAACAGGCATCAGTAAGAACTTCTCCCTCCCATTTTTCTTCTCCCTCTTCACAGCAGGTTCTTTCTTCCTTATTCCCTCCCATTGTGGTGATCATTTCATGTGCAAGTGGACAAAAGTGGTAAGTCATGTGCCAAGCAAGCACACAGCCCTCAGCACCACAGTCCTTACGCAATGCTTGTCAGACTAGAGTGTCCTTCAGTGTTCAGGCTCTTTGTCTTTTGGTCCAGTTTGAAACGGGTCACTTTCTATGGCAGACCTTAAGAACTTGAACCAAAAGCACAAGTCACCTCAACTTTTGATTTATGGCATTCACAACTGTTCTGCAAAAGTTTGTAAGAAAGTGACCTGCAACGATCTCAAAGCAGTCTGTGAAAGAGACCTGTAAGGGCAATTGCATTTTCAAACAGAGAAGCAAGAGTTGCTTTTAGTAGCAATTGTCTTGTTTCACCATCTGCTTAACACTAATTGAAAAGGTACATGCTGACATACAACTCACAAGCATTTCTCTTACTAATTATGTATTTACAACAATGAGCAGTTTTACATGCTGTAAAATAACAAGCAAGAATACATGGGTTTTTTAACACCTATTTTAAAACCACACTCTTTGTGACAAAAACAACCCTGACAGTTCTTTGTGCCATCAAAATCAACAACTGGGTTACATAACCTTATTCCCTGTGATATGCAAATTTCTTGGCTTGGGGAACAAGCATCACAAAAGAAGTTGTGCTGGTATTAGCCTGGTCTGAATAGAAGGCTGGATAATAGCATGGAGATCAGCTCTGCTTCTATATTCAAGTTTGAGGATCAGAGAAAATGGATGCAAGTCATTAATCACATCATTGTGGAGTTCTTTCATTGTTTCAGGAGGAAACATCAACCTGCATGGCTGGCAGACTTGCCCTCTCTGTCAGTTAGAAAATGATAAAAGTGTTTCTTAAAATAATCTAATACTGTTACTTGCACGCACAATATAAAATTGCCAGGTCTCTACTATACTTCAAAGAATATGATTAGCAATGAATGCACTCTTTTTCTTTTGCTCTCATTTTGCAGAGACACTTGAAAATGGTAAATCTACTGAAGGCTAGTAGCACTTGGCTGTTTTTTTTTTTCCTTTGTGAGCTGTTAGAGTGTTTAATCATCTAGTTAAAGGCAGCAATCATTTGCCTAAACCAGGAAATAATTCAAGTAATGAGATATGCAAAACAGGCACATACGCACATGAAAAAAAGCTTCATTCCCATAAGTCTCGCTTTCTGAATTGGCAAAAAATAATGAATCTTTATGTCTGTGGTGATAAAGCAGGACTCCTCACTCTCAGTATCTCCATCTTCAGTTAGATTGCTTGCAGATCCACTGAAATTAGATGTCAGTGTAAATTATGGTGTAGGCCGAGTTACTAGCCAAGGCTATGAAGGGTAGACACATAAAAACAAGGTGCTATTGAAGGTAATTGCTTCTGATCTTAAAGTTCTTAGTGACAAAATTGGTGCTGATGTGGCATTTGCATCAGAGCTTCCTTTTTAATTGACGCTGACTGGATTGAAAGCTAGCTTTTTTTCCTAAGGGTTTTATTTTTTCTGCTAAATTCTTAAAATCCACCTTGTAAAACAGTGGCAAACAGTGGAACACAATTCAGCTGAGCAGGAAAAGAATATTTGTTTCACAGATTCAGGGCAAAAGCACACATGTGTGCACATATACGGATTATATGTACATATCTGTGTACACGTACACACGTGTGTGCACATGTGCTTGATACAGAAAACAGAAAAGAGCAGCTTTAAATTCATAAGCAAAACAATCATGTATGAAAGGTTAAATCTGAGAAAATGGTAGCTAGAGTCACCATTGCAGTACCTACCTCTCAGACAAGCCACTGCCTAGTGTAGTGCTCAGCTGGATTTGGTTCCCCAGGCTCCTCATGGCATCTGTAAATAACAACTCTAACAATACATCAAAGCCATCACGTCAAAGTAGGCAGCACCTGATCTAGCCAGGAGGAAAACATAGGAAAAGAGCAAAAGCTAAGATTCATATATTTAATGCTTTTAGTGCATTAAGGCAGAGAGATGGAGACACCAGGCATTTCAGCTTTCCAGCTAAAGCTTTTTCAGAAAAGTTCTTCTAAAGTAGTGGTGCTTTGCCACAGAGTTTCTGCTGATTACTCATTACATCCTTTCAAAGGAGGTAGCACTGAGGTGGGACTCACCACAGTTTATTTTACCCATTTAAAGGACGTCTGGTTTAAGCTGCCAAAGAGCTATTGGAATTCAGTGGAAGGAAAAAAGCACTTCACAATGATCACTGATTTCTGGAAGCGACAGCTATCTTGGGCTGGGGCAAAACTTGTTGGTAGCAATAGTTACTAGAACTGAGGAGGCCATTCTCTGATATCCTCCCGTGGAGAATGGATGCAGAGCACAATCAGTTACACAGACACATCCCTGCTCATTGCCCAAAGGAAAAAGCAACTTGCAAACATTGTTTTATTGTAATTTTTATACTAACATATAGTAAAATTTTATGCTAACTATATTAACAAAACAAGACGACAAAGCTGTGGGATTCACTTTCAGTGAGATCATTCCCCAGAGACAGGGCTGAATAACTTTGTACTGCCTACACAGAATTGAGATTGAGAGAAAGTATATCAATCTGCTCTGAATGTCCCTCTGGAGAAGTCCACCTCCAGACTAGTTAGGAGACTAACTGCCTAAATTCAACCGATGCTCTCCTGAAAGTGGCTCAGCCCATGTCTGGCCATTGAAAACTGGACCCATGTGCCTTGTTCACAGCTACCACCAGCCATGTCCCTCTAGGAGCCACACCATCTCCTCAGCTCTGCAGGCACTTTAGCATCTTCAATCTTCTCACATTCAAGGCAGCTCACAGGAGTAGCCTGGTCCCCAAGAGGCAACTGCAGTCACAGCTCCTGGCCTGGTGTTCCCACCCCACAGCCAACAGATCCTCAGCACAGTTCAGCACTAGGCACCTGAGATAAGCCTCTGACAGTCCGTGTGAAGCACCTCTAGCACTTCTGCCATCACTGTACAGCTTTGTGTGACATGAAGACTCTTGGCAGCATCACTCCCAGGGGTGCTGATGGCAAAATGCGCACGTGCCAGTGGGGAACAGGCAGTGCTGCCTGGGCGAAAGAGAAAATTATGGAAAAGTTTAAGGAGCTGTCTGAACCATCAGGAGCATGAGCAACTTACAAAGGCATCACAGAATTTCTCCATTGATCTCAGTTCCTCCTGGCCCAGCCAGGACTTCATAATCTTATACTGATTCTGTGTATACATCCTGGAGAAATATCATTAAATGACATCTTTTTTTGGCATATTGATATATTTTGTTTACCAGATATTTTTTTCCACAACTTGTTTTTCACTTCAAAGAAGCAGATAGTAATACTTCCGAAACATTACATTTAGTAGCTTAAACTGAGGAACTGCCAATACTTACATTTTCTCTTTAGGCTTTGCTGAGACCAAAAAAAAAAAAAATGAAGCTATCTTTATTTCTACTTTCACATCTTCTGTGGTAATCCATTCTCATTTATATGCTCACATAATAACTGACTAGCAGAAAATTTACAGGATGCTAGCACCCATGTGTATTATAGGAAATCCATATAAATTCTGTTCTGGGAAGGGGTGTTATGATCGTGTAATTCAAGAATAGGAAGAGAAAATTGAGATCTCGATCTCTGCAGTTCAGTCAAAGAAGCTATTTCAGCCTTTCTTTTACCATGCATCTAAGTTACTATGTTCACTATTTAAAAACCCTTAAACAAGGGAAAAAATCAGATACTTCACCCACAAACTGTGCATATATGCATTGTTTTCTCATATCTGCAATAGATGGATGGTGAAGGTATTAACATCAAAAGTGATCCCACTTACCTTTAGACTTTTTAAAGATTAAAGTAGTGAAATATCCCTCAATGTACTTGAGTACAGGTGTCGGTTATAGCTGGCACCAAGCTCACCTATCCTTATGTCTTACCCTTTAGAGATCCTATATAATTTCCATCTTTCAACTTTCCTTCCCCCACTCCCACCAGCAGTTTATTCAAGAGGTGTAACAACAACATTTGCATTTTATAAACTGGAAACTAAGTGATATAGAAGGCACAGTAAAAAACTATTTCTACAGATTATACAAAGCTCTTGACAATAGCTAATCAGTTAGTGTTCAGACACTGCTACTTAGCACCCTGTGTATTGGCTTTCTTGATAGCTTCTCTTCCAGCCCTCCCCTGCAATTGTTTGTTCTCTTTTACTGTTATGCCTTGTCATATGTCAAGATCGTAAGCTCTTTACAGCAGAGATGGTTTTATTATGCACATGGATGGTGCCTAGAATAATAGGGTCTTGAACCCTATTTGGAATCCTTACATGTTACTGCAATAAAGAACAATTATTATTATAATAAAATGCATTGGGTTGAGAATGGTTGGCATAGTATAAATGCATGGAAGCAGTTAGAAAGAAAGACCCTTTTTGACTGTCAGAAGCAGTAGGCTTGTTCAGCCATTTTTTTAAATCAGTGCCCTGCTTTTTTCCCCTTAATAATACATAGATATAAGCTACTTACTTGTTTGTATTCTGAAAACAAAGCTGGTGTTAGTTAAAGGTGGAAGGACCACATCTGGATGTGGCTAGCAGATAAGACATGCCGTTTCCTGCATTATTTTTTTACATCTTCTGAGTTGTTCTATTATGTCTGTGAATGACAAAGAAAAATGCACCGTAGTCTTACATTTTCTCTCTTTCCATTTCACATTTAAATAATGTATTTCCTTTAAGTGCCTTAGCTGTAATAGAAGCACGTCTTGATAAAACTATTAGGAAAGAAAATACAAAAAAAGCTACAAAGTAACCTTCAAAGCCACCACAAAAATCACAACAAAGGAATTAGAATTTAAAACATCAAAGTATCCACACTACTTTAATCGCTGAAATGGAGGGTATAGGGGAAGGAGGGGTTGCATTTCATGTGTTGTTTTTTCCTGTGACTTTAATATCCATGTATTTCAGCAATAACACAAGCATAGAGCAACTGTATTTTAAAATAGACAAAGGAATGTAAATAGGACATGTCATTTTTATTTCTTTCTGTCTTTTAGCCATTCTCTTAGCATGACATTCAGTGTTCATCTACACTCAGAAGAGCGTGTGCATGCTTCTATTCTTTCTCAGCTATTGTGATTTGCCTCTATTTTCTTGTTTAAAATGGAGCATGCAATTTGCTACCGAAGGTGATTCAAGTGCAGTGTGGAAGACTGAGCACTCAGTGACCTTAGCTCAGTGCCCTCTCGCTGCAACGAATAATGCAGTTCCTTCTAATTGTCACAAGAAGGCAATCACATTAAAACCTCAATCTTGCTCAAAAAATCTCCCTGGATAAAAGCATATAATTTGTACACTCCAATGTATCTGGCTGTCAGACATGGATTTATTAGCTCCACCTAGGACCACTTTCCTATTCTGCTGTTTCTGTATCTTGCTTTAGCGATTAGAATTATTTTCATCATCTGCTTCTATTTTCAGCTTCGAACTCCTGTCTGACATTTATCTAAAAGCAGGATTCTAGCAAGAAAATGTAGCTGGAGCCAGAACTCAGTTTCCTTTGGGAGCTCCTCCTCCAAAACACAATTTTTTTCCCCTGCCTACAGCATCTCAATTATATTAAACTCTCTAAAGCACTTCTGTAATGACTGTAAAAGTGTTTTCCTGGTGAAAAAGTGATAAATAAATATGCATAGACAACAGCCTCCATGTTTTTCAGGCAGTGGGAAGCCTTTAAAAATCCTTGCCTCTAGCAAAATTTAATTCTTACTGGACTGCAGGTTTCATGACAGTATGTAGCACTCACCAGAAAGAACTTCCTGTAGCCTATATTTTGGACTTCCCTTGTTTTGTCAATAAAAAGTATTCACAAACACAGGCATGGCTCAAAATCACTCTGTTTCCTTATTTGGACTTACTTTATTTCTTTTTTATTAGCCACACTTTAGAATTCATCTTCAGAATCACAGACAGGAACTTGTGAAGTGACAGCTACAGTCCTTGTTTCCAGAATGCAGTACTATGAGCAAAGCATAAAATGTGAAGAGCCATGCAATAAAAACTACACTTTTAGATAAAAATAGTCTAAAGGAAATTCAGGGGGTCATCTAGCTTGTCCTATGCCATGGCAAGATCAACTTCAGAGATGTCCTATCTCATATATTTTTGTCTCATCAGTTCTTAAAGATTTCCAGTTCTGCAGATCCATATCCACCCCAGAAAATCTATTGCAGTGCTTCACTACTTCTACCATTTAAAAGGTTTTTCTCAAATCCAGCCTGAATTTTCCTTGATACAAGCTCACTGCTCTTCTCTCATCCACCAAGATTATTCTTCCCTCCTTTTGCAGCAGCCTTGAACTTACTTCACTATTGCAGATCCACATTTTCTTTATGGTGTACCTATGAATCACTGCATGCAAGATTAAGCTTCATAGATTGAGGCTACTTTTGTGATGCCAAACTGTAGCATTTTCTGGTGGTTACCTTGCCTTCCAGTGACCCACTAAATCCTAGATTTCCACAGTAATGTGTCTTTGATAGGGAGGTTTTGTACTAACCAGCAGCAGCATAAACCCAGTTCCCATCCCTCTCACTTAGTAAGTTATTGTTGGGGCTAGAGGGAGGATTTCTAAAGGCATCCAATGAAACAAATCTACCAGCACCATCCCATTTGTAGCCAAAAGGGCACTGGTGGCTTTAGAGGACTGTTAAACTCAGAAGCAAATAAAGACAGCCATTAAGTCGTGAAAAATGTGCTCCCTGATCAATCCACAATGAATTTTAAAATAAAGCATTGAACAAAGATAGTATCAATGGAAAAGTGCCTCCCTGCACCTGAGGGGGCTCTGTTCCTCCTCACAGCCTCCCCAGCAACATGAGAGGAATTCCATAAAATATGCCAGCATCCAGCGAGGCTGTGGGAGAGCAGAAGAGGAGTGTGATCACGCATTTTTAGGAAAAAATTCTTCACTGAAAAGGTTGTCAAGCATTGGAAGAGGCTGCCCAGGGATAGTAGTTGAGTCACTATACCTGGAGGTATTTAAAGACATAGATTTGGCATTACAGACATGTTTTAGTGGTGGACTTTACACTTCTGTGCTAACAGTTGGACTCTATGATCTCTGAGGTTTTTTCCAGCTCCAGACCAGGGCAGAGGAGCTAGAAAAGTTAGTTTTCCTCCTCAAAAAAAGATGGATTTCCTGGAACACATCACAGACACTTCAACTTGCTTTTACTGGAATACAGAAAATATTATCTGGGGAAGGGGTCAGAGATCATAAGCACCGTTCTGTTCTCAGGAGTGTTTGTTTGGGACGTGAATTTGCCATTCAGGTTCAAGATGAGATTCAGTGATAAGACCCTGATCTGACAGATCAGGGCACAGAAACAGGCTGTTGTCATGACAAGAACCTTCTTATTTTAAAATGCAGTAAAGCTCACTGCCAGCCCAAACCTCCCTCTGTCCAAGCTCTACTATACCTATACTCTGCTTACAACTGTCTTTGTGCTTAGCTATAAGGTAGATGGGGATTTTTTTCCAGAGCCACTCAGCACTCTTCAGCAGAATGTGTATGGATGAATTTTATTGCAAGGCTACAGACAAAGAAAGTAATTTCCTTCTTTCGTGGTGTGTGGAGGAAGAAGGGTATCAAAATTTGATTTTGCAATGGATATGGCAATAGAACTGTGGGAGAAAAAGAAAGGTGCAGGGACAGTTGAGCAACAGGCCTAGGACTTCAGGATGGCGACCAGGAAAGACCAAGTAGGACTCAGAGAGGTGGCATGTTTTGGGTAGCACGGATGTGGTCAGGTATGTGTCTCCTCCATATTGCTAGCCTTGTATCTCACTAACCAAGCTTACTTTAGGCTCTGGGGTGCTCTTTCCCAGTTTACAAGTCACTTGGAAACTCCATCAGCACAGGGGTTGGCATCTCCATTCCATTCTTCAGGAATTAAGGTTTACCTGGCACCCCACAGCAGCTACCCTCCTTTGGTTCCACGGCGTCCCCAATTCCCAGGCTACCTCCCACACCAGCTACTCATAAGAAAATAATAGAAGTCAATCTAGAAATGTTATATTGTGCAAGTGCCAAAATGAAATCTGCGTGCCACGTTAGTTCCTCTTCAGCATTTAACACAGAGGTGGTGAAGAACTTAGGTGGACCAGGTCTTGGACTGACCAACTCTGCTGGCATGTCCATGTCCTGCTAAAACTGGCACTCCACAGGCGCAGCAACAACTTGCCTGCTGTGGCTTTGCCACCACTCAGTGAACGCAACACGCACAGTCACTTCCATGAGGTGAAGACATAGCTGCACTCATGTCTTTGGCACACTTTGATCTGAAAAATAATCAACCAAAAAACCCCACAAGTACACTCAATTAAAAATTACACTTTAGGACCACACAGGGCACCACATGGAATCAGGGGAGCCCTAGGACAGACAGCTGGATAAGGTGGACACAACTAGGCTATGGCACCTGGCTTAAAGACTGTCTTCTTTTGGCCATATGGATTTGGTTTTGGACACTGAGCAGAGGGGGATAGTTAGCTGTGAAAGCAGAAAGGTGTGTGACAAGTTTAAACAATGTAATCCTGAGTTCAAGTCTGATCTTTGCCTCCCAAAATGCAGGCCCACAACATGAGGCTTCTCATTAATTCCAATCGTTTTCAATCAGGCCACAGCAGTCTTGAGTTATGTAATTTAACTTTTAACTGCTTTAAGGCTTGTTTTATAGTGCTGGCAATACTTAGCAGTATTAGTTGCCACAATGTCCTAGGTTTTAATGTCTTGTTCTTCTTTGCTCTTTTTTTTTTTTGTGTGTGTACCATTAGGTTGTTTAATTTTCTTTAATTGTCTATTGTTTGCAGTAATGGAGGCAGCTTTTAAAGTGGCAAGAAAATGTTCAGCTTTTCTAGATCTCCTTTCTAATGAGAGAAAACTGGAAGGTTGGTAAGTCTGAGGATTGTCAAGTCAGGAAAAACTTTTACTGCCTTACCTTAAATGGCAACAGAGAAGCTGCACTGTGATGACGAAATGTCTTTGAAGTTGACATAAGGTTATAAGCCATGCTCTTCAGATAAGAAGAAAAAGGAGATTCTGGACCCATTGGTTTACCTGTGGAAAAGTCTCAGTCTGAGCAGTCTTACAGGGCACCTATATTCCAGTGGCCATGGGTCAGCACAGAGCCTTGTCCACCTGAATCCAGCTTAACCTCTATTTTACCTACTTAAGAGGAAGTGATATAGCACACAGTCCTCATTTTGGCATTTGCAGAAAGCCACCTTTCCAGATCGGTTTATATTAGTTTTGCCGCACAGCTAATTAATTGTAACCTTTTAATGGAAATCTGATTGTTCTTTTACCTCTGTTTTTTGTTTGGTTGGTTTGGTTTTAAGCTCATTAATTTAATGCTGTTTCTTAAGTCTTGAATGCAAACTTTTCATTGCATACACATTGACATAAGCAGTCATCATCCATCAATAACACTTAGAAAAGTCTTCCTTTTCCTCACAGAAAACCCATGTTTGTAACAAACTGTTGGTACACCTTCAGCAACAAGAAAATTGGTACAAACACACTGTTCTCCACAGTTCTACACTGGCTAAAAAAATGAGTGAAGTCAGTAAATGCATAGTACAACTCAGAAGTTCAGGAGTAACAAGACCATTAATTTACCTTCCTTTTTTATTTTATTACATTAACATCTCTTCCATCTCTACATAAAACTCTGAGGACAAGACATTATAAATTGGTTTGTGAAAGCAGTTTTATCTGAAGGCTAAGGATGTCAAAGCTTAATATTCCTTACTTACCAGTGATAATGATTATAAACAACACTGATGCTGCTTGTATCCTTCCACAATTCTCCATATACACAGAAAGAGTAATGTATAAGTACTTTCTTCTCAGAACTGAGGAAAAGATTATTCACTGAAAAAGGTACAAAACCTGAGAGCTGTGTGAAGGATTTGAATTCAAATTAAAGATTTAACTCAAACTTAATCACTAGTTGTACTGCTACAGTTCCTTACAGTGACATGTTACACTGGGAAGTAAAGCAATTGACTGAAAAAAAATATAGAGAATTTGGGGATGGGAATCAGGCTAAATTTCAGCTGTAATTTTGTTTCTGATAGATGATGCACTACTCTGAATGTACTTTTTACTGTTGGAGAGTTTTAAGCATTTTGTGCTGAAGGTAAAGTTAAAAAGCTTAGATTTAATGGGTTATTCTATCCTCTCTGTCAATGGAAAATGTATTGCTAGGTCTAGCTGCATCAGGCTGATAAAAAACCACAAGCAGACATCACGTAAGAGGCATCTAAACTTGCATATGCCATAGCGGTATAAATGTGAATGTGGTACATATTTTTTGACTATTCTTTTGGTTCAATAAATATTCTTTTTAAATGGATCTGAATAGAGTAACATTACCATTTGAATACCCAATGGTACTGAATGTCAGTACTCATCCTGCTTCTAGGAAAAGCATTGAACTCCTAGGAAGAGGCAGACACCCCTTGAAGTTGAAATAAGGAGCTGCATCAAAAAGAATCATGGGTCTAAAATCATTGTTAGTGGTTTGGTATTTTGCATAGTGACTATGTCATATTTTTTCCTCATATACATCTATTCTTTAAGAAATTAACTTCTCCAGAGAAGTCTGAAAAAATATTTTTGAGCTATGATTGCTTCTGATCTTGTACTCTCTGGTACCTTTGAAAATTCTAATGCTTGCATTTTGTACCTGTGTAAAAAGGGATAGAACAGGTTGAAGCAATGTCTGACACTCCACTGAACTCTAGGGAACCTCAGTAAAAATAAGGGCTTCTGTGGGAAACGGCATTCAATGTGTTGTGTTTCCTTCTTTGTTTTCCTCTCATTGCCATAAATCCTAAGTACAAAATACAGCAGGTGCCACTAAGGAGTCCTTATACCATCACAAGACTTAGAATAAATTTTCTAGCATTTGGAGATGTTAAAGGTGCCAAAATAATAAAAATGCACATGTATATAACAGCAGCTTATTTTTCTGTAATATAGAAATATTGTTGTTGTTTTGCTGTAGGACTACCACATTCATAAAATGAAACTAAACCAGTCACTGGTGGGCCACATGGGCACTAGTCAACATTGCTTTGGTGTTGAAGACTTCACAGGTGTCTGCACGGGTCTCTGCACCTGGGATAGCTATTTTAAAGCTAATTCGGGTGTGTTTAAATGTTTTATTATTGGCTATGCTATAGACAGTCTCTTCAGATGTGTTTTGGAGACTGTACTGTGTTTCTAGCTCTTGAAAGAGGGCACACGTGGATATTGAGTATCCATGCATCAAAGAGCCAAAATAGATTATTGTTAACATTCCTTCCTGCATCTCTGCTGCCCTGCTCCTCACGTTTCTCTGAAAGTTTTCTCAGGAGGGTCTTAAACAAATCTGGCATCTTGACTGCTGAATAACTCATAGAAAACCCCTTACCATCCCTTTCCTTGGCCTGGGACCACTTTGGCAAGAGAGGATGGCTGGTATCACACCTGCTGCAGAATAAAGAGATGGGCAATGCCAAAATCCTTACTCTGGGCATTGCCCATCGCAGTACAAATCTTTATGCTGCATTTAGGGCTTTTTCATACACCATCTAGCTAATCTTTTCCAAGCCCTTTCCAGACCTTTTCTGTATGGCCACTTTCCAAGGATGCATAAGAAACAGACTGTATTTTCTTGAGGGCTTCAACTCCTGCCTCGTCCAGGAACATTCTACAGAGAGATGCTTCCAATTATGCAAATACTAGTTAGATGAGAAAATGCCAGCAGATGGTGCTCAAGAATATGCAGCAATGGTCTTGTACACATTAAATGGCTTCTATGTACATTAAATGGCTGTACTTTGTGTGCAGCCTTCAGTCTCAAGAACCATACCCTTATGCTGCTCCCACTTTGGGCTGATCTAGAAACAGACATATGCAGCATAGGCAGTTCAGCTGTCTGAAAGGGCTCCTCCAGTATCCAAACAACCTCTGCTCAGGCAAAACAGAGGAATTATTGGAGTAAGTGGTAATTTTCTTTAAAATTATTAATCTGAAAACTCTGAGGTTGAATATTATTATACTCTTTGTGCAGAGAGGGACTTGGGGGTTCAGAAAGTATGAATGAACTCAATATGACCAGTTCATATCTCTATATCAGGGCGGCGCTTCTGGCTTCCTACAGTTTCACTATTATGTTAAGTATTATATCAAGCAGATGTAAATATTCTGAAGGGCAAAATCTGGCAAAGAGATTTCACATTTTTCCTCCTGGTGCCCTTCACACACATAAACACCTGAGTGTGTGGCTACATAGACTGTTATCTTTTGAAACTAATAAAAGGCAGCCACTGAGAAAATGTACTAACATCCATCAAAGGCAGAGCTGTTCAAGATCTGTGAAGCTCACCATGAGCTACGGTACACAATGAAGAAAAACTCACAGAGCAGAACTCACGAACCATATAATCTAGCATGTGAAAGCTGCAAGCGCAAGATTTTGAACAAAATAGTATTTCACAGGGAAAGTCTGAACACTTCTTAAAAAGGAAAAAAAAAATCACAGAAACTAACAGCATCAGTCAGGCAAAAAATCTGGGAAGGACAAACATTTCATGCAGTAAATTATTTGATTTCTTTTGTCTATGTTGCAGTGTTTAAAGGCAACAGAGTCGGCAGGTCTAGACCATCTTAGACACACAAAAAGCCAGTAACAGAGTGAAACAACAAACCCATGATGATTGACAGGCATTAGTAATTTATCGCATTTGGTTACTGGACACTACCTTTACACTATGCCTTAAGCATCAGCTAATGTCATATTTCCAGGCTGCAGAGTTCCTTGTGCAGTCAGGAGCTGGAAATTATGGAAACCAAGGACCAATACTAAGTGATGGCACTCCACGGCAATCTAAAATCTTGTCATTAGGTATCTTAGAAGAGAGAAGAAAAGCCAAGTCTCCTGCGTATTAACTTCTGGAATTTATAAGAAATTATTCCTTTGGATATCAATCATAAGGCACAGCTGCTCTACAGCAATCTTGAGAAACCAAACAGATGGACAGGTTCCTGCTGATGCCTGGCTCCCTACAGAGCACTGCAGGCTCATTTAACCCCTGTCAGTACCAATCTTACAGGCAATCTCATGTCTCTTGTTCAGTCCTTTTTCCAATCCTGGCCATAATAATAAAGTTGCATGAAGATCTTGAACAGCATTTACTTTTGATTAGATTTCCATTCCAGCAGCTCATGGGGTCAGCAAGGAGTTGCTGATGTTGCTAGACTCTATCTAGGGTAAAACAAACCCAGAGGACTTTCTCTGGTTGTGTGCTTTATATAGCTACTTTTCTAAGCCAGAGTGGTGAACAAGATCAAGCCACAAAAACAAGACTTCTGACTTGCACGTGCCAAACAGTATAAATGACAGCCATGCACTCAAGTGCAAGCTTGAACAGTTATACAGTCATTTTCTTTTGCATTAGCTGTTAACACCCACAGAAAGCATCCCAGAAAATTCTTGTGGTACCAGAAGTCTGCAAAAATGTATCTTCACAAGCCTTTCCCTGCAGCCACCTGGGGAACCAAATAAGGCATTGCACAAGATGTTTTTGACTCCTTTCTCTGTCATGGTTTCCTACACTCACAGGATGTCATAAAGTGCTTCGTACCATGTAATTTCATCATCACTGATAAAAACACAAGTCCACTTACAAAACCTAAGTCTCAGTGGCCTTAACAGAAGAATTTTCTGTTCTAGCCATTGCCTGCAGCACAGAAAGGAAGCCATCTGGGCCACCACTGTGTATGCAGTAAGAACTGCTGCTGATATGTAAGTAACAATATATTGGTCTCCTGCCCCATGGCTGTGGTAGAATAGATACTTTTTCAGTCGTGCCATAAGCTGACATCTAGCAAGTGCAGGTGAAACCTCCTAAACACCTCTGCATTTTGGTGAGCTCAGATACTTTGAGTCTAGGCAGAGAAGTTAACATTTCACAGTGCCTTTTACGCACATGGAAAACAAACCTAAGTTGCCTTCTGTTTTTTGGCACTAAAGCTGGACTCCAAATGTCTAAGAGGTACTGTACAAGCAAATGATCCTCAAGTTCTCCCTGCCCTCAAGGATGAGCTCGCCTTAGCCTCTGTGTGTGCTGACTAACCACAATAAACATATGGCGAGCAGGAGACAGATGTAAATTAAACCCTTCTGTGCCATTGTAGCCACTTAGCACTCCCTGGGCCACGTTTTCTTGACTGTCTTTGTGGCTCCCACCACCATCTACAGTCTGAAGAAGGTTCATCTTTATATCCAGGACATGATACAGATGCTAAGCACAGATAAAAAAGAAATTATTAAGCAAAAGGGGGTTTGTAAAGTTGCTTTCTGTGTGTCTCTTATTGTCTCTGGGTGACAAGCAAGCCAAATTTCATTAAATTGATAAACTTCCATGAAAGAGCAAGAAGTACACTTGGGGTGGAAGTGGATAGTCACAACATCAGTAATTTAACAGTTTCTTCAAAATTTACTGATTTTAAAATCCAAGAAATTATCCCTACAAGTGTAGAACTAAAACTCTTAATTTAAATAAAATCTGCCCTCCTACTAAAGAGGAAATTAAGCAGAAGCAAAGATAAAAGATTCATAGGAAAGTTGAGAGTGAAGCATAAAAGCTGATGGACAGAAAAAGCACATACATATCCATCCAGCCCTGAAGAGGTCAGGCAGAGCGTACGACTCCATTAACATCAAAGTCATTAGAGTATGAGATAACAGTTTGGTACATTATCATAGAGAACAGCAGACAATGAGTTATTGTATTCCCATGTACTTCATTCCATACTTTTCTGATAAACTCAAATTAAATATACTCTAAATGCATTGCTGAGCAGAAATTAGTCTATTTAAAATTTAAAATTATAGACACTTCTATCTAATTTGATTTGTAATTTCCTTGTGCTTTTTGTTCTGAAAAACTGTGTTGAGAATATCTTCTGCCGACTGAGACACTCCCCTTGAGAAAGCAATTTGAGGTATGTGACCTTCTGTTCTCTGATGGTTGTGCCATATCTTTTTAATTGTTGACTATCATACTAAGCTGCTGCAAAAGTATTGCTAAAGTGGTGTTCTAGTTTACAAAACTGAGAAAGCTGTAAAGTAGCCTAGTGAATATTCTCATATGGAGTTGAATAGAGGCAAACTAGAGCTCCTGATAAAGCTCTTTAGCATTCTGAACTCCTAACTCCATCCTCTAGCACAAAAGTACATGCTTTTCTCTTACATTAATGAATTTTTATAGCAGCAATATGGTAGCTCCAGGTGGTGTGGTTATCGTGAGATAATCACTCCCCTGGAGGATGCCTGTTAACACCCCAGAGGTGATGAGAACCAGGCCCTCTCTCATGCCTTATTGCTTCTATATGTGCTGATGGCAGCAACTAGAAAGAATTGTGAAACATGAAGAGCATGCAGAATTAATCTGCACTGTCCATTCGTTAATTATAAAGGCTATGAACACTGCCAGTGAGCACCATCTACACTTTTACACTGTCATCATAATTAAAAAGTTTTAGTATGTGGTTTTGTGTTGCAACAACATCGATCAAAGTCCATTTCCTGACATGTGCAGCAGAAGCAATATGTTCCGCATAGGTTATTTCTGGAATTGTATTATTTACTGTAATAGAGCCCTGTCATGCTACCTCTATTGCACCAAATATACCTGCCATGTCTGCAGAGACTTATTGCATTTCCTGGCTCAGACTCTCTCAAGCATGCACCAAATGGACTTGTTGCAAAAAAAAAAAAATTATCTCATATTCTGTATAAGGATTTTTTCTATTTTATACAGTGCAAGACTGATTTTTATCTCTGCCACCTCCTCTAGATATCCATGAATATGCTGCTGGGAATAAGGTAACACTTCCTACAGAGGTGGATCAGAGAAATAGCAGTAACAAGGATCCAGAACTAGTGGAAACTCTGTGTAAAATAACTCCAAGTGCAAATCTAAAGAGTAGAAGGGGTGGAGGATGGCTTGGGTCACTCATGCTAGCAGTGCAAAGCATGTGTCACAAGGCAAGGCCACTGTAAAACAGTCTACAGAGTTTGCAGTTATGGCTCAGTTGAGCTCCAGACACAGGGAACTCCCAAACAGCACTAAGATAAGAGCAGCCACATTTCTTCACTGTCACCTGCAGCACTTTCTCAAGAAAGACAGCCCAGAAGTTTTTCCACCAAAGTAGAAGGAAATTATAGAAACTTGGACTCCCAAAGAGTTACCTGTTTATAAAATAAATATCAGGAATGCAGGAGAAAAAAAACCCAAACAACAAAACCCAAAAAAAAATGTAACCTTTCCTCCCTTACAGAACTACATGAGTAAAGAACTTGTGTGGAGGGAGGGAAAGAAGTGGGAAATTTAATACCCACTTTACATCAATGTCCCACTTGTTTACTCTTCGTAAAAATGTAGATGAGATGTCTGCTCTTCATGTTTTAGTGTCTGTCAAATGATGCTTTTTGGCACCTTGCTGTTTGCAGAAGAAAAACAAGAGAAAAGTTGAAAAACAGCAGTGCCTTGATAATAACACCTTTCTTGCTTTTGATTTTCTATTCAGCTTGTATAAGTGTCATAAAGTAGGAAAGAGAAAACAGGTCATCTTTGAGGTTAGTTAAAAGAAAAGACAGCCTGAGCAGGGAACTTGACAAAAAGTGGATAGTATCCCTAAGTGACACTAAGTATGCATTGCCGATGGAGCACTGGTTTTCAGTGTTCATGGGAGAAAATACCATTTCCAGGATTTGATTTCCTTCCCAGAATTTAACTAACTGTACAGAATTAACACACTGTCCTGGTGAATTGCAGAAATCATTCACAGTTACAGCCTGGTGCACAATGTTCTGTTACAAAAGCATGTAAATGAGGCCAGTTTCAAAATATATAGCAAAATCTCATTCTGACCTTATTTGTGCAGTGACACACCTCTCAGAAATTAATGTGTGGCTCTCCACATGGCTCCACTTCTCTAGGTATAACTTTGCATATGCTGTCTTTCAGTTGTACAGTTGTAGGTTTGGATAGCGGGGTCTATGGTATATATCTAGAATACAGGAATATGTGGCATTCATGTATGATCTAATCTACTGGTTGCCAAAGGACAAAGATGCTGTTGTGCTCATTAAAGGATATTACAAATGTGCAATGCCAGAAGAAGACCTCAGTACAGTGAGAAGAAATGGAGAGGATGTACTTCTTTGGGCTGTTGACAGCCAGGTCAGGCAGTTCAGAAACACATACTCACCTGGAAAACTTGTCCTGAGAAAACACCTGTGATAAAAAAAAAATCTCTTTTCAGAAAAGTAGTTAAAATGCATACCTACATACTTCCAGTCACTGAGAAATACACTGACTTTGAACACCAGTGGACAAGAAATAGGATCAGAATACCAGGGATTTGTCTGGTTTCTCAGGCAAGTGGGATAATTAACGTGACCAAAACCAAAGAGCAAGGCAAAATCACGACTGCCGAAACCTCAGGCCAGGTCAGTTAACTAGGGTCATGGCTTTTTCCCAGAACGTGAGCCCAGCTAGCAAGAAGCTAAAGTTACAGCTAGCCAGAAGTTACAGAAGTTAAAGCAACCTCTTATTTTGAGAGCTCAAATTAACTGTATTGCTCTACATCTTTACAGTGAAAATTTTCCACTTTTCTCCAAGACTCTCAGAAGCTTTGACCAAACTTGGGTGTTCATTGAAACCTCATCTCTTTAGTAATTACAGAAAAAAGGGCACTTGAAGTTCAAGTAATGGTTTTTACTGAGAAGGATGTAATCTTAACATTTCTTGAAACTTGTTTAAAATTGCTTCAATAGTATTCTCAAACCTCTTCTTATTTCTGCTTAAGACCTATTTTAATTTTTCCTAGCCAATCATATTTTTGTTACTGTAGTTCATTAACCTCATTTTCAAGTGGTTAAATGTTAAGGATTTGAACAAGAAGTTCTGTGGTCTGATCATGTCAATAAACACCCTTTCCTTTCACCTAACATATAAAGCCAATGATGTTTGCACTTCCACAAGACTGAATCCCAGATTCAAATACTTGTCTTAAACTTAAAACACTGCTTCTGTGGGATAATTTTTAAGGTTTTATAACTATATTTCAGTGGCTTTTTGGTTTACACAAAGGGAAAAATGCAAATCTGAAGTTTGTCAAATTCAATTTATAAACAGCAGAACCTGATATGCTTTTAAATATTCTTAGCTTTCTATTTTTTACTGCCATTTATCTCTTTGTTAATTCAATCTGCTCTTAGGAAAGGGGAGGGGAGGGGAGGGGAGGGGAAATCTGTATGTCTGTGTTGAGGGAACCTAGTACGTGCGGCATGCATGTATAAATATGCTTGATTTCAGTGCTAAATTTTGAGTTATCTTGGGCTGTGTCTAAAGAGAGAAACCCTGAAGTCCTGATTCTCTTGTAGAAATGTGACTGACTTTTCTGTGTCTTTCCTCTGGCTCACATATTCAGGTTTTCCTTACGTGAAAAGGAGCTAATATGAGTTACTGGTCTTGTCCTTATGTGGCTTTGGGACCCAAACCCAGAGCAGATGGAACTGCCACACCAGCTTGAAGTCTGGTACATATTCCCATTCTGCATTTGGTACAACCAGCACAGCTTATGTTCATTCAGTTACCACACTGGAAAACTTAACACGAGGGCCAGAGCTTCACTGCTTTGCAGTGACTCAGCCTGATTATGCTCTAGTACTTTGTAGCTGCCAAAAGCACTGTCATCATTATCTTCCTTAGTTCTGTGACCTCTCTCTGGAGGTGAGGATAGGTCAGGTTCTTGTTAATCCACCTTTGAAGGTGGATTAGAGTGAAATGACACTAATTATTGGTGTTTATAAAAAACATGTATATGTGTGTGAATATAGTTATTTATTTATTTATTTATTTATTTATTTATTTATTTATTTATTTATTTATTTATGTTTATATGGGTTTATTTCAGACCTATTTGGTTGCAGTGGAAATATGTAGCCATTTTGTTTGTTATTATCTATAGTAGTATCATCACTTAAGAAAATGAAAAAGGGAAAAGAAAGAAAGAGAAAGGAAAGATAAGGAAAAATCTCACTGCCCCTGGATCCAGCAATGAGACTTGATTGTTGCAATTTTGGTGTCTGTTGGTCCAAGTGATGGTCACAGTTGTGATCCATTGGGGGTGGGGGAAAGCCCCTAAAACACGGAATTCAATGGGTTAATTTATGTTCAGGTTTACATGGGAACGTCCAAGCACCTCCCCTGCAGAGGGGAGTAACTGAAGTACTGATAGTTTAAATAATTCTAGAATTATATGCTAGAGAAACATGGCTTCTAAACTTTTTAGATTAAAAATGTGGCAACATTTTACTCTGCTTTTATGGCAGTGTTTTTTTCAAAATCCCACTAAACAAATGTTGTTTATGCCTACCAACAGGGTATGATTCCACAGAGCCACTAAATTTCATGTCTCAGTTATAAAACATATACATATAATTTTTTTTTTACCTTCATTAAGTTCTGAACAGCCAACACCATTTCATTCCTGTGGGAGTACAGAATTAAAACAATTTTCCTCTTCTTTTGAAAAGACAGTATGTGAATTCTGTCCCTATTGAAATTAGTAGTATTTTTATTAATGGCTTCAAAAGGTTAGGGTCTGGTTCTAGGGCAGTAAATCTATTTCATGAACAAAATGGTTGTACTGCACATGTCAGCTATCAATAAGCAACATGAGGAATGACTAGCTAAGGACCTGAAGACTGATGCAATGTGCAAGGCACCTTCACCTGCCCTTCATTTTTGTTAGTTATTTAGGCAGACAGCACATCTTGTCCAGCATGGTGAGCCCTGCTCAGAGTGCAGGTGCCGCTTGGTGAGCTGCAAGGGAAACATGCTGCAGTAGAGGTAAGTGGTAAGGGTCCAGCTCAGATCCACCAAATTTAATTAATGCCTGTGCAGCACCAACCAAAGAGGATTTACTATGTTTTGTGTTCAGACTCATGTTTATATTCCTTAGTGCTGAGCCCAAAGTTACAACTTTGGTCAACTCTGTGACAAAGCACGGACTTGTTGCTGCTGAGGAAGGCAGTGTTACTCTGCACCAGTTTAGCACATCAGAATCAGGTAGATACTCCTTGTGTTACTCCATCCTCCAGGCTACAGCAGCAGCACAGCCCTGGTTCTGCTGGACTTTGCTAGCTCCTGTTCCGAGCTCAGGCAGCCTCTGCTATGCTCTACAGAGCACAGGTTATTTACTTAAAGCTATGTGTAGAATGAAATCATCATGGGTTTGGTGTTCTTCCTAAAGCAATAACCCTCACAGAATAGAGTGTAATTCAAAGGCGTATTTAGCATTACCTTCCCAGTGATTACAGGGCCATGTGCCCGCAGGATTTGATTGGCTCCAGTCCACAGGGCTTATGAGATCTGATTCTGAGCCTCGTTACTGTGCTTAACAGTACTTAACCTGGATTCACTCTGGAAATGTGCCACTTAATTTGCACTAATCAACTTTGGCAGCACAAACCTGTACCAACATTTCCTCTCTTCCTTCTATTACCCTTTGCCTCTAGGTGTCCATCTTTTCCTTTCCTACCTCACTTCCCCCACCTCCATGCCACTCTCTTTACCTCCCTACTTTTCCATTATATTATCCCGAATCAGCCTTGGAAGCAAAGTGACATATTCTATCCTTGCTCTGAAGAGTTGTGCACTATCATAAAAGAACTACTGGGTTTTCATAAAAGAGCGCTGAAGGTAGCCTCTAGACCCTGGAGAGAACTGTTTACAGCATTTCAATACTTCCAAGGATTTTTCTAAATGCATCGTATAAGGTTCTAATATCACACCATTGATTTTTCAACAGATTCCAAAATTATCTCCCCAGGAAGTTAGTCTTGGATAAAAAACAAAAGAGAAGCAAGTGACATTACATGGCTTAAACTGGTTAGTTTGAGGTTGAGAATTCTTGGCAATAATGCATTAGATCTTAAAGATAGCATGACATGGTCTATGCATTCCATGATGTTGCATGAGATCTACAAACAGATTAATTCCCACTAGCCGTGCATCTGTAATTGAGATGGTCTGAGGGTGGGATATGGAAGTAAAAAATTAAAAAGAATTGTAGTTTCACTGCTTAGAATCATGTATAGTGCTGTTTCTCTTCACAAAGCCAATCTTAGTATCAAATAGTTTCAATTTTCTGTCTCAGCACAAGGGTTTCTGATTCCAGACCTTAATGGAACTCAGAAAACCTTGATATTAGGACCAATTTTCTAAAGGCATCTCCTGTAATTACATCACAGCACAGAACCTGCTCAAAAGTGCAAAGCAGGTCAGAAGTTCCCCATTACTGTGCAACCCTTTCCACCTGTAGGCCAACAGATCAAATAACAAAAGGTCATGGCAATTTGAACTTGTGTTGTTACCACTTGTTCACATGCTGGCACTTGGTTCAGCTGCACGCTGGTGAGCAGCAGTGGTGCCCTCCTTTCCTAGTGGTGCTTTAAATCCAGCGTGTATTTACTATTCAAATGTGTAAGCAGCGATGCGAAACACAAAACAGTAGCGGTTCAGAGACTCTGCCACAAATTCATGTTTGCTAATTTCTTCGTAAGAAAACAGTCACCAGCCAGATCCCCAAACACTGTTTAATATAAAATGAACACATAATCCTTAGTGTGATGCAAGGTTATTTTTCCAGAGGATTGGGAGTTTTTTAATTCTTTGGAGATATTTCATGTGTCACTTGTGAAGATAAAACTACCTGCACTCTATTTTTCCATTTTCCTTAGCCTAATTTACCCCACCCCACCTCATCAATAAAAAAATCCTTCCTGTAAACAGTTTCAGTACTGTTTTATGTTTCAGAAACCAATGCAATTTTGAAACTAATTATGACATTTTCTCTTTGAGGCTTGTCTTTTTTCCTTAAAAGCTCATCTTACAAATCACTTGGCCATTAGCCAAAAAAATTCGCAATATTATGACTCTGTAGGTGTTTCACAAGCCTTTAAGTACATTTTTGAGGTTTGCTATTAAGCTAATCTCTGAGTAAGATGACGTGGAATATTAATGGAAGCATTTTGGAATTGTAAATAAATGTGTTTGGAGCAATCTAGATGAGGAGCAGAACGATAAAAATGGTTATAAAAATCTAATTAACATTTTAACTATATGAAGCTTGCTGATACAAAAGAACAGTCTCAGACAATAGATAAAGTTAAATATTCCCATGTGGGTTTCCAGCAGATGAAACACTGCTATCAATATTTAATGGAATGTGTCAGAATTTACCATCATTTGAAAGAATGCAAATAGAGGTTACCATAGAAATCACCTTCGCAGATTACTGCACAAAATGCAACACAAACTATCCCTGAAGCATCCTCAAAGGAGTTAGCTAGAACTGTCTGTTACCCTTTCATGTAGTTTCTTAAAAGGAAGGAGAAAAGCCCTGTGTTTGTGAGCATGTATAAATATACCTTATGAAAAGCTATTAACCAGTAATGTTAAATAAGATAAATAAGAAACCAATTCTCTTCTAGACACTTTCATATTGCAGATACCTGAACTCAGTTCATGCAGCAGAATAAATAATTGCAGTGACTAGGTTGGTAAAATGTTTCCATATAGTTTAGAAACACTTCATTCTGTAAGCCACATACTAAAATTATCACATCAACTTTTTATATCAAACTTTTCCAAACTTTTTCTCCCAAGAATTCCCTATTATCAGTTTTCAGTTTATCTTTACACTGCCTAAATTTATGTAGGTCTGCAGAATATAATTTGGACAGTTCTCAGGATAAATTTTATTGTTTTAACGTGTTTCCTCTTTAAAATTATGTATGTTCTTAAAAGTCCATCTCCACACAAAGCTATTTATCAGCCAAATTTTCAGTTCAAGAAGCAGAATGCCTAACTATCCTATCAATTTTACAATGTCTGTAATCCAGAATATAGAATCCTTCCCAAACTTCTACATTCTTTTTGAGGCCTTTTCCTAGTAACTCTTGCCAAATATGCTAAACTGGAGCTAATGAGCATCTTTAGAATGCTACATTTCCTCTCAGCTTCTCACAAACAACAACATGTCAGAAGCAACTAAGTGCTCCTGAACTACTGAAGATCCAAAGTTGGTCAAAACTGCCTCTTGGTGAGAAAAAATACATAAATATAATTTATCAGTCTTTCAAAACTGAGTGAGAGAGCTTGAAGGCAATTTGCAATGATAAAAACCTGCCTCTTCTGTAAGTTATTCTGAAATACCTTAGAAAACATTAGTGTAAAATGCATCTGGAGTCTTACCTGCTATCACACCTCAGAACTTTATCTTCTACTCTTATTATTCATATTTGAAGTAGGCAGTGTGTGCTACTACTTGGTAAAAATAGATACACAGATTCTGGTAATGCGCAAGAGTCTTATACTAAAAATATCTGAATTCTGATGTTTCCTCTTTGCCTTTTGGAAGTTCTACATGCATTCAGGTAATACAGTAAAGCACATTGCATTACAATTTGGGTTTGATTTTGTTATTTGGTTGGATTTTTTAAATTAATCAAGATCTAACAGAAAACCATATGTAAAATGACATAGTTTGTCCTCTATAAAAACATCTGTAGCAATATGTTGCCCACCTCTTCATGAAACCTCAGCCAAAGGAGAAAATTGTTCAAAACTTCATGTTGATGTCTTCAAGGAGGTGCTCATTACCAGGCTACATCCTTGACTAAAGCGATGACCATCTTCCTACTTCAACTGGATCATTGTATAGCAAGGTCTAGAAATACATGAGGCTGAGAAGAAAGGCAAGAAAGAGTCTGCTCCTCAGAGGAAGAAATCACTGAGAAGAGTCCCACCCCTTGAGCCTTTGATGTTTCAAAAAGTTCTCCGAGAGACAGGCTATAACCCCTTCAATTTCAAACAAGATAGGCATGATGCAAGCATCTAGGTAGATTATTTTCCCATAGGAATTTTCTGAAAATACTCATTATTTCTTTCTTCAAGAGAGTGGATCTTAATAGAACCTAGTCAGGCTTTTTGTCTGAATATATTTCGGTGATTTCTCCCAGTATTTTTCTTCATTGCACTCACTTCACGCACTGCAACAACAAGAGCCAAACAACTACTTTATCCTTTCCTCCTGGAGAACTCTACAACAGTACATGGCATGAATGACAGCAAATCCTGGATTGCCACATATCTAACCTAAATTACCTTATTGTTACTTTTGTTCTTCGTGGCTCTGCTCTATAGTGCTTTGAGGGCAAAAGGGATGTCTTGTCTGACTAGACTGATGTATGCTGCCTCTCACTAGTATTTTGCCATATAAACTCCTATATAATCCTTGTGACTGGTTGAGGAGCATCCTGTAACTACTACTGCAGACCACTGGGTTTTTGGGTAATCCTGCTGACCCAGCATTACCTGAAAATACTGATGTTCTTCAAGTCCCAGAAATATAAGTCTCTTGTAAAGTACCTGACCAACACTATAATTTTGTATTGCTCAGCTAAATGGAATAACTCAAATCTTTATGCAGTCGTGAAAAAATAATCCTTTCACATACTGCTCCTCTGGTCACACCTAGTACTCAACCTGGCTCAAAGAGCAGAATTGACATGTTAAGCAAAACACCTTTCTTACAGTGTCATTACCCTAAGAAGGAAAAACTTGAAAATTCACAGGAAAGGTTATTCACAGGAAATCTGGCCATTTTTGTACGATTATGGGTGATTCAAAGACATTTTTGAGTCTATTTTTTTTAATGTGGGTGGTATCTTTGATGTCAGATTACAACCCTTGTATGCCAATGCATAATGGACTGAACGCTTTGTACACCTCCTGAGATGCCAAATGGATGAAAAGGCATAGATGAAAACTCATACCTACTGTGAAATGACATCTAGAACATATTGTCACACCAACCTCTCTATACATTATGAAAATAAAACATTTTCTTAATTATTCTGAGATATTTTACCCATTGTTTCTTTTGTCTGGCTTAGGCAGATACCACCATTTAGTAGTATTGCTACTCTCTTTTAGCTGGAAGGAAGGACTAAAGGCTCCTTCTAAGGCTACTTCTGCAATCAGTGCTAATGCTGCTCTTTAAACAATTTGAAATAAGATCAGTCTGCTCCTCTGGAGTAAAGGATCCTGGAGTTATAACACTAACATCTCCCAGTACGTATCACTCTGTTTTCTTAGCTAAACTTTTAGACTTGTCAGAAAAAACCTTGGGTGTTTTTGGATAATTATACTTTCAGATACAGTTACTTTTAAAGAAACACAACTTAGCTGTAACATGTTATGCACAGGTTATATAACTGGGATGCCAAGCAATTTATCTTGTGGTTTAAGAAAGAAAATATTTGCTTTTATTTTTTCATGAAAATGAAAAATACCAGTAAACCTACATTGTGTCCCATGTGTCTGTTGCCAGCCAAAGCAAAGCTGCAAACTCATCTAAACAGGAACAATTTGAAAGACACCTGGGGAGGTGGGAATGCATTAATTCTCTCCTCCTGCTGTAAACCCCACCAGCATATGGAACTGATGCAGACTAAGGGCTAAATTCAAAACATGAGGGATTCAGAGTGCTCTTCAGCTCTCTTCTCAAGAATATGTCTGTGTTCCAGCATAGAGACCAAAGAAAACTTTTCCTAGACAAATAGATTATATTAAATGCTTGCCAAATGCAGTCACAGAAACAGGTCATTATGCAATAATTTTATATTAACATTGCATCAAAACAAGGTTGACAGATGTGACACAGGTTCCACAGGTGACCACTCCTGGAGCAGAACCTAGACACCAGCAAGGGTTCTTGGAAGGGGATGGACACCTAGATTTAGGTAAATGAGTCAACTTGTTGTGACAGGTGGTGAGGCACCAAACTCAAATAAGTAAACCCACATTCTAAATGCTGAAGTTCAGGTGTCTCACTCTGTAGCTGGGACTGACCCTCATGTCTACGTAGCATTTTTCAAACAGAAGCTTCCTTCTAACAGCAGGGAACAGATGTCAGGTGCTGGACATCCTGACAGTTCTTAAGGAACCAGGGCCCAGAGCAGAGTTGGTCCTTTCTTAATATTACTGAGTGGTGGAACACTACATACTGGTAAAGTGGATAAGGTTTCTGTCATACTTGCTTTACCTCTGTGTTTTCAAATTTGTGCAGTAATTTGGTTTGGAAAGAACCACTAGCTCCAACAGTGGTCCTAACACCATCTAGTCCCAGCTATAGGACCAAAACTATTGTTACAGCAGGTACTTCAGGACAAGCTCTAAACACTTCCAGAATGCAGATAACCAAAATTCCTCTTGGGAACCCATTCCAGTGCTTGAGCAGAAAAGGCTGATCTTTATATTTCTTCCGTATATCTAGTTGGAATTTCCCTCCCTGCAGCTTGTGACAGTTGCCTCTCACCCTTTTGCTGTAGGAAAGAATCCTGTTTCTGTGCTCCCATCCCTTTAGGTAGTTGAAGATGATAACTAGATCCTCCCTTAGCCTTTTCTTCTCTCTTTTAAACAAACTGAGTTGTATCAACCTCCCCTTAGACAACAGGACTTTTCATATGATAAGAAACCTCATTAAATTTCCTCCCTTCCTGAGTATCTACCTACTTCTCTGTGAGTGCTGCTGAACCTAAACAGAAATCATACATAAACTGCACGTGAAAATGAATGTGCGGTGACACATAAAGGAAGTCAAAGAGCAGAATGTATGACATTCTTTCCTCAAGAAACTATGACCAGGATTTTCTGAGAGTCTTCATTTTTCATGTTGCAAAGATAAAACTGTTCATTTCCATTTTATCAGTAAAATTAAAGTCTTTTAAAACTTCATAAAGGTTTGTATTTTAATAGTAAAACTTATCATTTCAAAACCATTATTAAATGCAAGTGTAAAAAACAGCACTGTTATTTGCATGGAGTCCAACTCAATAACAGAATTTCCTATATCTGCTGAAAGATTTATTTTCAGGCTCATTTACCCTTGGACTGATAGAATAGCTTCACAGAATTCTCTGCCTACAACAGCTTTGGAATATAAATGTAGACTCAAGGGAGTGAAGAAAGAAGAGCAAAAACAGGGCTGAGCTAAACCTTCTCTTGAGTAGGAGCAGACATCTGAGTTAATCTCCCACTGCTAAGCAAGAACATAAACTAAACTAATCATGAAAGGATAAAAAGGTTGGGTTTGCAGTTGAACCTTAAATTCAGATTTAATCCAAACACTCCAAAGCCAAAGCAAAACCGATTGCTTGAAATGAAACGTAGTGTTCTACGTTCACAGTTACGCATTGCAGCTGGAAACAGCTGAAATTTCCACCAAAGCAGCATGAGAGAGAAAGAAAGAGGAGAAAAATCTATTTAGGTATAAGAAGCAGCAAACAAAGATATGGTAAGTCACCTAATAACAGGTATCCTATGCCTGACCAATGTAATGAAGCAGGGCATTATATCTTCATATGTCTGGTCCTGTCCGGGTTTCAATCTTAAAAGCCTTTCAAAGAATATTACATGTCTGTAATTTTGGAGAAAGTTGTAATGATTTTGGTCATGATCAGAACTGCATGCCGTTCTGCCTTGAGATCTGAGCATCTTCTGCTTTATCAGTCACACAGGCTGAGACACAGAATACAGCAAAATAAAAGAAAGTCTGAATTCTAGACTGTGTGTCAGGTTGCATCCATGTCTAGTTAAGGATGTCTACAGATAAAAAGCTGCTGAATTGTCATAATTTTTGCAGTGCAACTGATTTCTGAGTCACTGAATGGCACACTACCTTTCTGGAAGAACAAGTATTTGATTTCATCCCTATGGACTCAGCTGCTGGCTATCTCAGTTATTCAGAAGATGTATTAGTAACTGTTTACACAAAAACAAACTCATGTTGGACACAAACAGAAGTCGATGTATAAATCATTGCTTTGATTTCCCATTGACTAAGTCTACCATTTTAGCCACCCACATGCTTGTTTTTTGTAATCTTTACTAAAACTCTTCCCTTCTTGACAAAACTGAGGTAGTGTTGCCATAAGAAAGAACATTGTTTATATACAAAGAACTCCTCCTTGGTAACACCGCTGCTGAGCACTGTTCCACAGCATCAGTGCTGTAGCCGTAACATTCCCCCCTCACCAACAGACTGAGGGTGGGCAAAATTTTGGGAAGGGGACAGCCAGGACAGCTGACCCAAATGTGACCAAGGGTCTAACATCACTTACTGATGGGAAGTAAAGAATAAAATCTCTCTGCGTTTTTTTCTTTCTTTGTGCTCATGTAACCTTTTTCTTTTACTCTATTAAACTGTCTTATCTCAACCTACAAGGGTTTTACTTCCATCTTATTGTCTTCCCCCATCTTGCTGACAAGTGGAGCAATAGAGGGCCTTGGTGGGGACGTCTCATCCAGCCAAGGGCAACCCATCGCACCACAGTTACAGACACCTGAAGCTTTCCAGTCCTCCAATAAGTTCCCTTAATGGAAATATATAATAGCAACTTTTGCTCCTTTAGAGCAAAAAAAAAGGTCTTAGAGAGATTTTTCTCGTGTGTTCTCTCCTCTGGGGTCTCTTTCTCTTATGCATTTTCTGATTGATAAGTTTAGCTTGTCGCACTTTAAAGGAAAGTTTCAGGGTTAACCTGCCTAGAACAGTAGGGAATCTACTTTCCCAAAATTACCATGATGAAAAATGAGCTTGATTCTTTCTGTTTTCCCAGGCACTCATCATGAATGGAAACAAAATTTCGTTTTCTAATGCCAGAAGAAAATTATATTGAAGATTGCCCTTATGACACTAAACCAGAAGGGGAGTATGAATCAAAAGAAAATTACTCCTTTTATGAGCACGGCCCATGCTCAGTGCAAGTCCTTGTACCAGGTGGGAAGTACAAAAGCTGGGTTTGCCAGATGATGTTTGAAGTCTTGGCTTTGTCTCTGGCATAAGCCAGTACTGCAGGTGCAAGGAGAGCAGAAACAACAGAAAAACCCACGAAAAACTTAGAGTGAGGTCATAAGTATAGTTGTAACTCTGTCTGGCTCATCCTGGGATTCTGCAGATACGTCACACTTCTTCCTAATGGTTGTTGTCAAATAACTAAAAAGAGAGAAAGTTGCTTGGTCTTCAGAGGGATTGGGTATGATATGCAAACTGGAAAGATCCCAAAGAAAATCAAGTGATAGATCAGAAACTTTAAGGCTTCAGCCTACCATTCGAGCCTGGCTGAAAAGGAACTCTTTCCTGTAGTTCTGTCTTTATGCAGTACCATTGAATGCTTATAAAAAGTCTTCTGTAGAGCTACAGTCTGCATCTCTGCCAGATTACACTTTGAATGCTGTACTCTTCAAAAGAATAATTTTGTGTGTTTTGACTCTCTTTGTATAAAAGTGTTTTGTAATGGGAACATTCACCGAACATCCATATATCTTTTATTTTTTCTAAAATAGCTAGTGACCACTGATTACATCACAGTAAAAAAAATGTAGTCTATAGAAACCACAGTTCTGCTCTCATCTCCTCTCAGAATCAGTGGAAACAACATCAAGCTGACCCAAATATAAATAGTGCATAGGGTCAACAACACTCATGTCAGAATATTATTTCATTTTAGAAGTTTGTGTGCTGTACTTTTGCTTAATGATTAACTGCATAATGACCTACAAATTTTGGCAGATAAGACAGCAAATACCTTCAGTTTGTAGAGCAGTGTACTTCTGAGAAAGTATCAGTAATGCAGATTTATGTGGTTTAAAGGAGTGAGACAAAACTTCTGAAAACTTTTTCTTTATGATTTTGAAGCTTGAGTCCGAATTAATCAAAAGTACTAAATAAACAAATGCAAGCGTAGGTGAGTAGAAAGACTCCATTTCATTAGGTTAAGTTTTCTTTAGAGTAGTATCATATAAAAAAACTAATGGCAAAAAACTGTTATAAAAATCCCATTCTTGGGGATCCAGCAAGATGAAATATGTTTTCAGGATTCAGTTCTTAAAATGTAAACTACTAGATGAATACAATAAAAAATGGATGAGTTTATTTAAACACTATGTAATCTATCAAGAGGTCTGCCTCTCTGTTCAAGCCGGTACAGGAAGATTTTAAATCCATTTCTTTTCCATCCACAGTCCAAATAAATGCATTTTTCTTCGTAAATGTGTGCATTAAAAAGAGAGAAGGTGTTTTTCCTCCTCATCTTCTTGGGAAGGAATAACAGAGCTGTTTCATGTGAAAAGTGCAATTTTTCACTCCAAGTATGAACTGTTTGCCTTAAGAAAGTTTTGAACTTTTTGAATTAACTGTCTTGATGTTAGATGCCCACAAATTATATATTCAAAATATTATGATAACAAACTCATTGAAGGCCCCATCCTGCCTTAGGTGTTCCCAGTTATGAGCTTTTTCCCATTTGGACATAAGTGTTTGAGAGTTTTCCATTCCTGGATGGAGTTGCTCCAGAAGCCCTTTCAACACTAATAGAGCTGAGTGGAAATTCCAGCAAGACGTGAGAATATTCATTAGCTATCTATCTAGTTTGCCATAATTTCTACATATGTTATGATGACTCTTTGAAGGAAAGTTATTTAATCACACATGGAAAATGAGGGGCATAGCAATTTTTCATCTGACAAGACAGTCAGAGAACTAGATATACAAAAAGGAAGCATTGTGGGAAAAAGAGCCAGCATTGGTGACAGCTTCTTCATTTTATGACAAGTAACTCTTGTTGGTATGTAAAGTTTTATACACTCCTAATCTGTTCCAGCTCCAGCATAAAAACTAACCTAGGAGTAGATAATTTAACCAGCTTTTGAAAAAGAGTTCAATCAAACTGACCATTGTTTTCCCTCTATGTTTAAGATCTTGTTTTCTAATTTTGCAAGAAGTAAATGTACAAAGTTACTGGCTGAAACAGCTTGGCTCCATCACCCGGTCCACATGAGAGGCTACTTCAAAAAGGTCACTCTGTACAGCTGAAAGCAGCAGCACTGGAAGGAGGGCTGTGATGGTTAGTCCAGAGAATTGACTGGAGCCATCAGTTAGGAAGACAGCAGCTTTCAGTTATCTTACTGCCAGCAGTTGACAGCGGGGTATTATTCTCAATGTTTTATTGAGGAGACCTGTATCACTCAATAGAACAGATCTTAATTTCATTGAGAATTAGTGCAATAACTTTGTCTGTTACCTGAAGAAGAATCCCTAAAACACAAGAAAATTAAAGCAGATCCACTCTAGGGAATTATCTGCAATTTAAAAAAACACTAATGCAAAAGAAAAAGTCTAAGAACTTTTTCAATATTTACTAGGAAGTAAAGACCACTGTGGCTCCAGAAAACAGATCTCAAGCTTCTACATATATAAATCATTATAAACATAATTGTAGATGTGAATGTGGGTCAATTAAGTATGCAGAAAATTCTTTGATTTTTTTTTTCTATGCAAAAGAATACACCTTTGAACTCTAAGTTCAATAAAATATCAAATTATTTTCAGAGCATGCTATATATTTCTGAATCAGTTATGGTTAGCCAGATTTTAAATAAAATTTTAAAAGCCCCATAACTTCTTTTCCCTGACTGGAAAATTAAGTTAATACTTCCAGAAACCAATAAAAGAAAGTCAGCTGAAGTCAGTGGGTGTCTTTCTGGGTGATTACAATGGACTTTGTGTCCTTCCCCTTGTTCATATGCAGAAATTTAGGATTGGAGACCGGTATATGTTTTCTGTGAATGTTCATTGCTGGCAAATTGGCTGCATGACTGTTCATAGAAACTGAAATCATCTAAGAGTCACAAATATATTTATTCAAAAGTTCAAATGCATATCAAAATTATTTGACCTTCTGATCAGCTGCTGAAGGATAGAAAAGCTTAGTTCTACAGAAGAAAGTAACTTTCTCAGCAGAAGCAATACTGTATGTATGCACTGATATTTCCTTACACTGAGGTTAGATTAGAGCTCTTTCCAACCTAAGCTTTTTTATGATTTTTAGTTAAAGTTAGAATTCTTACCTCTGATAAATATATGTAGATATTTTGATTTACACAGGCATGATTGTAGGTCTAGAAGCTGCCTTTCAAATTATAATGTTGAAGCATCTAAAATTCACATCAGTAAGATATGAATGAGGTAACACCCAGACAAGTGAGGCTACATGCAATTATTCTAAAATAAGTCTTAATTATAATTCAACAAATATTGGAACATTACAGTTCCCAAATCAGTGATTATTAAGGACAAGCATAGCTTAAGTATTTATATAAGCTACTTACAGATGACTTACAGATACATCATATAATAGACAGTGAGTACTTCTTTCCATCAATATTATGTCACCTGAAGGAATTATGAAGAGCATGTGGAGAGATTTCTGTCCATCTAGATCTACCAGGAATACGTGTGTATATTTAAGTTTGTAGTGTTTCTGTAGGTTTGTACAGTATTAAAACTGGGTCTTACTCCTTATCTCAGTTGTGGAATTGCTCCAGTGACAGACGTACAATACTGTGGTGTCCTAAAAGGAGAAATTCTTGCAATCTTGGTCAAAAGAACAGGCACAGTGTCTTAGGGTGCATCTTTCCAGATGCATTCCCTCTCAGAACTTCCAGCCAGTCATTGAATCTCAAAGGAAGCGTGCCATTATAAGCATGCCCTCCCAAGTGGAGAATCTATTCATAAGCATTGTTTTTCGTAATGGGACAGGAAAATACATCTGGCCCTCAGAGAGCTGTTAAATCAAATATATTTTTTCTAATAAGTCTTTATAGAGAAAACAGCTAGCAGAAATGGCTCTTGCATGAAGTTATTGTTTTTGAGCATAAATCAATGACTTTTTGAACAGCACTTGGAACCATCTTGGTGGCCTGATATAGTCGGTTTAGAAGGAAGATCCTAGCTGCTAGTTAGTTGTTTAAGTGATGTCAATTTCTGTGTAACAGACAGCTCCTGAGCAAGTCTGGTTAACAAAATAAGGCAGCAAAGTTCGGGATAGGTTTTGATGATGTTTGATGTGGTAACATGCTGCCACAGATTACAGACAAAATAATAATTACAGATATATTTAAGTTTTAAAAAATTAGAACCATGTAAGATTTCTTGAAATAAAATGTAGTTTGCACTGCTTTAGTATCAAATATTTACTAGATAGAACTGGGACTGAAAAGTCAATAACTCATCAGAGAAAAAGCAAGAATAAAAATCTTCTGGGACTTTAGATAGGACAACCAAGGCACTGTAACTTATACAAATTATTGATTACAATTTGCAGATTAGAAACCTTTCTATTGTGAAGAGCCACTAAAGAATTTGCAGCAAGGATGTTACAAGCTGTCTTACTAACACACTTTTCCTCTTTCAATGCTTCACTACTATAGCACTTTTAGGAGACATATAGAACAATTTTTAATTAGCCTTCACAAAATCTTTTTTTCACTAAGGATTTATCATATCACCCTATAAACTTCAATTACTAGACTGTACCTTCCACAGCGAGTCCAGTTTCAATGCTATGATATCCCTTACAAGCAGTCACAAGATGCCCCTTATTATTTTCCAGCCTGTTAAAGCTTATTTGTGAAGCCAAATGAGTATCACGTGCAAACTGCCTCAGCCAAGATAGAAAGAGCCAACATAAAGTACTTACTCCCAATATAAAAGAAACCAACTGGGAATTACTTCAGCATTCAGATTCATGGCTCTAAAATCTCCTAAATTTAGTGCAGCAAGAATAGTCAAGGATTAAGCAATGTGTTACCAAGGGAACAGCCATCATGTCCCAGAAGAACCACTGAGAATCAGTGCAATCATCTTGTGGAGGAACTGGAAAGATAAATGGAAAGATTTGCAGCACATGGTCTGCACAGAAAAAATCAAATTAATACTAAAACCACAAATGGAAAATATTCTGATGTAACTAAAATGCACATTAAAGATCTGAGCACATAACTCTTTGCAGTATTTGCTACAATGTTCTGCTTTGTCCCAGAGCACTAAAAAATTTTTGAATTAATTAATTGAAATGTCAAAGTCTAGATTATCAATATTTCAAATATAATTAACCCATTTAGAATAAGAATAAAGACAAGTTTTCTCGGAAAATTTTAAATACACAGAAGTTTTAAATACACTTTAGTTCATATGTTTTCCAGCTTCCAAAGAAAAGTTTTGTAGCATTTTTTGCACAGGACTGTCAAAACACACCGGTACAGCTACAATTTACTCATTTTTAGTTCCGTTGATATTTCACTAGTATCTAAAGTGAAGAAGGTGATTTTGACTACCTATCCTTTCTGAAGGTGTTGATAATTTTTCTATACAGAATGAAATAAAACAAAAGCAAGGCAAATCATTGGAGGTCACATTTTTTCTTGCTGTGTGTGTTGGGTTTACATGGCAAGGTTTCGGTAGCAGAGAGACTGCAGTGATGGATTCTTTTGAGAAGACACCAGGATCTGGCTCCATGTTGAGCAGAGCCAGTTTTAGTCAGCTCCAAAATGGAAATGACACTGGCCAAAGCTGAGTCCATCATCCGTGTGGGTGGCACCTCCGGGAAAGTGTTTCAGACAGTGTGGAAAAATGCTGTGCAGCAGCTGTGAGAGAGGAGCAGTCCATGCTAGAGCAAGGGCAAGATTGTGAGGGATTGTCTTCTGTGTGAGGGACTCGTTGGAACAGGGGAAGAGTGTGAGAAGGAAGGAGAAGCAGAGACAAAGAGTTATGGATTGATCATAATCCCAATTCCCCCTCCTCTTGCGCTGCACAGGGGGAGAAGGTAGAAGAGGTGGGAGTGAAGCTGAGCCTTGGAAGAAGGGGAGTGTGGTTAAAGTGTTTTTCATTTAATTTATCACTCTCCTGTTCTGTAATTTATTGCCAATAAATTGAATTAGTTTCTCAAGTGAAATCTGTCTTGCCCGCAACAGTAATTGCTGAGTGATTTCCCTGTCCTTATCTCAGCCCACAAGCTTCATTCATTGTACTTTCTACCGCTGTCCTGCTGAGTAGGGAGAGTGATAGAGCAACTTGAGGGGCACCTGGTTCCTTGTCAGTGTTAACCCACCACACCATGACGCAATCATAAAGATTTTTTTTTTACTCCTTCAACGATAGATTTGCCTATACATGTGTGTGCCTTCCTTCAGAAAGATATGTAATTGTTACATCAGTACCACTTTCAAGCTATGCTAAATCATAGCAGCAGAAACTGGTTCAATTACTGAGTAAGAAGTTGAGAAACCCAGCTGCTACTTTAGGCTCTACTACTAAGTCCTCACAGAAGTCATTATTCCTCTGTACACTCAATTTTATATCCTCAAAAACGAGCTAATGGCACTCACTTTCTAATAGTCACCTAATGAGTAACCATGTAAAGGTGACAAATATTTATTAAGTATTTGGCACCAATATTGAAGAAACTAGTGAGGTAAAGCAACTGTACATTTTTAAAATAACATCGCGTTGGGATGGACATTGAGATAATGGCAATTGAAGAGGCACGAACGATTGACAGACCAAAGCTGATAATCTTTAAATCTTCTTAAAATGTAGTTCAGAGAGTGGACCATGACATTAGCAATCATCAAATTTGGACTGATAAAGGGCACCACTTACTGAAGTCTGTCATTTTATTCTGTCTTTTATTATTTTGAAGAACCGTATAAACACTGCAGTGCAGGACACTTTATTTCTGATCTCTTCTCTAAGGTTTTGTTTTTCAGCTGTGTATAGTGACATGACTCTCACATGGTAAAAGGCAGCCCAAAGGTACATTCACCTGGGTAATAGCCACATGTTGGTACAGTGTAGGTCTCCACTACCATCTCATTTCCTTCAAAATCAAGATTAGTGTAAGAAACAAAAAGTCTCAACTGCTCATTAAAATTAACTTTTTATACTTACTGTTAAAGCACTTCAGGAATGAAAAGTTGCTATGTTTTAGCTTGGTCTGGTATCTCCCCATTTACTAGCTGGTAATTTGAGGAATTTAAGCTTCTTGTAGACCTAGTGCCTGAAGGGCTGGATACCATAACCTCCCACTTTACTTTCCAGAAACACTCATACCCTTTAAAAAGCACGCAGACTTTTTGGCTGATTACGGATAACAGCATGTTAAAGCACAAAAAACTCTGCAGCTCACACATTTTTAATTCAGCTCCTGGGCCCAGTTGTAGCTGTGGCTCAATGCATTAAGGGCTTTACCATCTACTGGTGGCTCAAGGGGCAGGACAACCGCCACAGCCAGGTCTGCTGTGCCTAGACTGAGCAAGAGCTGAGATGTGCTGGTGCGCTGGGCACGCTTGGCTGCTCCAGGCCCTCAAGGAGAGCTGGTGTAATCTATTCATGGGTGAAGGTTTGCACATGGTTACTGGGCCTGGCAGACACACTTGGGTTTGAGGATAAACTTGCTGTTCATAAACATAAGAGTGTACACTTATTTGGTGACAACCCGGTTTGCACAATATCACCTTTCGGTGTACACAGTCATGTTTTATTCTGGTAGTAAAACAAGGTTTGCAGTATATTGGAGACTGGATCTAGGATGCTCAATTTTTTTCCCCTTCTATGTTACAAGAGTGTTTTGGGATTTTCTTAGCTGGAAGATATTTGCTTTTTTCTTAGTGATGATCTCCACTGAATGAATACAATGTTACCTTTGAACAATTTCTTCATTATATGTTGCATAGCTGCAATTGTATGTCTTGATAGATAAGTGATAGAAAAACTTAACAAAATTATCACTTAACAGGTAAAGTTGTCCAAAATATCACTGCCTAAATGTCAGGGGAAAGGCATTGTGTTCCGAGCAAAAATACATCTTTAGAGGTTGCATATTTCATAATTCAAACTGTACAAGATTTTTCAGTATTTTACAGAAGTCTAAATAAATATGTTTTAATCAAACCATGCCATTTTCAGAAAACTGAGCTGCTTTTTTTCTACCGTGGGGAGGAAATTCAGGACATGATTTGTCTTGGAATAATTGACGTAGATATAGTTGCCTTCTGTGTATATAAATTACTCAATTACACAGCCTTTCAGAAATATCCAGATCTATCTTTGTTTAAGATCAGTGTAGGCGAGATATAAGGAATTCTGGAAAACATTTGCTCTTTAACATAGCCAAGCCTGGGTGGATCCCAGTTCAGCTGGAATTTGTGCTCTGAGCATAGAAGAGTTGGAGAGAAGTGGACTTCTTACCAAAGTCAGAGGAAAACCATGACTATGAAGACTGGTCCTAAGCCTATCTCCATTCCCTCTTCAAGGCAGGGCTCTATGCAAGCAAGAATAAGTGGGCAGTGGAGGCAGAAAAGCAACCTGACTGCTGATGGTTAGAGACTGCATTTAGAGCAGGAGTAACATGGACTCTGCCACAGCTCTCAAATTTTTGCCAGCAAATACCTTCACTTCATATGTGCTTTACAGTGCCAAAGAAAAACTCTGTTACTGACAAACTTGTGTTTTTAAAGAAAGCAATGAGATGTAAACAATTTATTTTTAAAAATTTCAAAAATACTTAGGAACTGAGTGAAATGAACCCTTTTTCATAAGAAATAAAAACATAAAGATATGTCATAGTATTGTCTGCAAAATGATCTGTGCAATTAGATCAGAAAAATTAAGTACTAACTGCATATGGTAACACCAATATTTTTGCACTCAAGAAATTACTGGAGAAACAAATAAGTAAAGAAACAAGATAGATTAATTATATAATTGATCTAATGCAGCCTTCCAAGGAATAATTGATATGCTCTCATTAGCATAACAACTAATTCACATGACAAAACTGATACATGACACCTTCTTAGAAGCCAGTTAAAAATCATTACTAATCACGTCATTCTGCATTATGGCAAATCGGATGAATAACAGCCTATTTGTAAAGCATTTAGTATCGTCATTTTTCATAGTTCCCTGAATGAAATACTAATGGACATCACAGTTAAGAGTGAAATGTATCTGAAAAGAAGAAAGAACTCCCAACATAATACAAGATTCATAACTGTGAAAAATACAAGGTCTACAGATACATCAGCATAATAGGTGGTGGTTTTTTTTCTAAACTGGAGAAGAATTCAGAACTCTCATTAAAACAAGATGCCAACAGGACTGCCATGCCATGGACAGACATTAGACAGTTTCAAATGGAAATTTGAATAATTCTAATTTCAGTGCTTTGCATTTTCATATTTTGAGGTGATTAAAAGCACTAAATTAATTACATTACAATGACTTTAAGGGGGGGAAAATTCTCATTCACTTCCCAGGAGGAAGTGAATTTTCAATACATTTTCCTCCTTTTCACAATCATCCTGAGAAGTTCCGACAGCCACAGAAAGGGCAGTAGCTTTTAAGATTTCAAGAAAGGGAAAAATGCATTAGTTAGGTATCCTTGAGAGGGGGCAAAGAATGACATTTTAAAAGGTTAAATTGGGCAAATTAATTGGCAGCACCAGGTGGAGAAATCAGCCCAATTTAACAAATAGCAACTTTTTCATACAGTTCCAGTGCATTTTGTAACACTCTTCAGTTGGCTCCGGTAGCTGTTCTCAGGCTTAGAAGCTCTCTTCCATCAGGTGAGGAAAAAGTACATTATTTATTCAAATGCAATGTGTCAAAATTATATCAGCTTCTTAATGTGTAGGAATATCTGAAGGAGCGAGGATGAGGACAGCCAACTGTTTTTTGAACAAAAGTTATAAGAGCTTTCGGGTATTCAGAACAAAGTGTTGTGGGTTTTCATAAGATGACAGAAAGAATTTTAAAATCTAATTTTGGCACAGCATGAGTCAGTGATATGCCTCCCAGGTTTTACACCACCATCTCCACTAAGCCCATTTTCTCTGCCTCTTATGTCATATTTTTTCAAGCAATTTCCCAGCCTTCTTTTTCCCTGGATGAAAGGCAACAAAGGGGTAAAAGTCTTAGCCTGATATGCCAGAATATACATATGTAATAGATTTAGTTTCTAAATTACCATATTTGAGCCTGAGACTCAGAACATGCAGGTCACTTATTTTAAGGGAAAAGTTCTTACACTCACATTGTATGTTGTTTATGCAACCAGAATTCCCGTGACATCAATTAAATTTGTTAAGGATAAGAATGTAAAGTCTACTCCTAATGCTTAGAAGAAAGCATTTTTCCCCTTTTGAACAGTTTTATATGACAGAAACAGACAAAAAACTTTACTGTGTACTCATATTCATTTTCAGTATTAAGTGTTGTTCAGTCCAACTCTTCTCCAGAGAAAAAGAAAAAAAAAATTCCGTACGAAATGCAACAGACAAAATACAAAAAAGCAATTAAATATGCCAGTACTGGAATCATCCAGAAAAAAAGTGCAACTTTGGGGGAAAACAGAGAGAGCTGCAGGAAATGTCTTTAGTAATCCAGCCTTTCTCTGGGAACTGATACTTGCCAATCCCATGACCTGGTGTTTCTCATAATTAGAGCCTTCCTGTCATAAGGATGATACGGCACAAAGAATTGCTCCACTGGAGTGTTACATAAGTAAAAGAGGATGGTATCCACTCACATGCTACTGTCACTGCTGACTTGTACATAAATGGCTGAAAGCTTTCTCTGATGGTTTGGGATAAGAAAAGTGTATCAGTCATTGTAAGGTCTGCATGGGGATTACAGCTGGGTGAGATGCTGATACCCACCCTCAGCAGACTTCACTGCACTGATTCCAGGCCCCTACATTTGACTGGCAGCAAAACCCCACCACCATGCTGCAGTCAAACGGAGTCAGTCGCAGTCCAGCAAGTTTGATTTATACACACAGTCAAAAAGAATCAAAAATTTTGTTCCCATTCTCACATTATCAAAGGCCTAGGGGATCAAAAGTCAGCTTCACTGTCTGAAGCTTTTATACTGCCAAATTTTAAATTTTCTGCTCTAGCAAAAAGGTTCAGCCAAGAGAGAAAAGGAAAAAATTAGTGTGAGCTTTTAGAAAGAGGGTCCATGGACATGCTGTTGTATTCAGTGTTAAATAATTGTGTTTTATGATGCTAGAGGGAGATACCACCCTGAAGTCCAATTACCCCTCTCCTTGCACTTTGTCTGCACTCCAAAAACATGCAATAAAACATGTGTGGCTTTCATTTATTTGGAAGGAGCAGAAGAGCAGATGAGGCAAAACTACACGGAGGTAGAAGTGCTGTTTTACTCGCCTTGCAGAAGCTGGTAGAAAGGTAGGTCTGCCAACAGCTCTGAGTACTAGCCTGCTGAGGCCTCAGGAGGGCAACCCTGAATCCAATTGGCTTCTTTTCCAAGATCCATTTCCAAAAGGAAAAATGCCTTTCCAACCAGCTTTGGCATAGCTGAGTGAGCCATGGGGAGCTAATCAGAATTTTTACTTCAGCAGGAGCTGGATAAGTTTAGTGCAGCTTCAGCAAGCAACTTTCTTTTTGAATGCTCTAGCAAAGTGAACCTCTGATTCATCAGCAGTAAACTGAGGCTGAGACTAAAGCTAAGTTTAACCAAAAACATGTTGGAACGCCATATTTCACAGTTCTGTGCCTACCTGAGAGACATGATAGGGCATCTACAGGCAAATGGATTTTGCAGAGAGATGAGGTTTGTAGTTACCCCAGCTCTTTCAGACGCCTTCAGCATTTGTTAAAAGGGCTTTTGTCCATGACTCAGTCTTTATTCGTATGTCTTGACAGATTAGATAGAAAACCCAATTTGTTCGTCATTTAAGACAAGAATTAGCAAAACCAAGTGGTGTCAGAATTCAGTCACACATGCCCTAAAGGGCCTTTTCTGGATTTCAGTTTTCACCTAAAAAATATGGAGAGTGGTAGATTCAGTTAATGGTCTGAGCTATCCATAGATTTCCAGACCTCTTTAAACTAAAATAGCCTTTGTGACTATATCCCTACACTTTACTATATCATTATGTTGTAAGTGAAAGTAGAATATGAGTATACAGAAATACAGATTTCTCCCTTAGGCTACAAACACAGGACCCAAATACTGCATAACCAAACAATTTATGGTAATCTTGACTATGTTCTCTTCTTAGCAGATAGCTAATAGAACACTGTGATAGAATTTTCATATAACCTACTCTATTCCTTTTAAAGTGACATTGTCTTGGAATTAGCCTTAAGCTGGGAATATTTTCCAAAGGAAGTTGTCAATGGAGAACACCAACAGTGTTAAAATGAGATAAGCCAAAGGAGTAGCTGGGCAAAAATCAAGGATTATAAATTAAATGACCATGTGCTCCATTCCCATCTCTCTGTCCTTGACCCCCAGTCCATGGGACCAGGTATGAAAGAGCCAATTTTGTGACATAAGAAAAAAGAAAGTATCACTATATTGCCAAAATTTGCTACTTTAAATTACAATTAAATCATATTTGTCAAAAAAAAGCAACAATTATTTAGTTTTATGATCCCAGGGTTATTTTTATTCTAAGGAATTGGTTCACTCAGCCTCTCATGAATGGCATGATACACTGACAATTCTCTGTCATGAGGAGATTAAAAGTAGAGATGCACCTTGGAAGCAGTTCACAAAAATCCTTTAAAAGTCTTTGAGACACGCAGTAGCCATCCTCACTCTGCAAGGGAGCCTGATGGTCAGAGGTGTAGGTTTTGCACACTGTAGGTAAGAGATGAGAAACTCTGGAAGCTATCGAACGGTGAATTTTCACAGCAGACCAGCACAAACATATTTAGCACAGGGCTTTCTGTCACCATGAAGTGTCAAAAGAAATTTGAGAATGTTCAGTAAACTGCTCTGTGGTTTGTTTGTGCTTCTTTCTTCCCCTTAGTTTCTCTTTACTGAATTATGATGTGCCGCATGGCATGGAAACTATCCTTATATTACACCGCAAAGCATTGTCTAAAAGTACTTGAGCAAACAAAGTTTTGCTGACCTGAGTTTTTTACTCATGTAGCCTTATAGAAAAAGTCATTCAGAATAGCAACACAAAAGAAGCAGGGAATAAAATTTCCACTTAGGTAGCTAATCCCCTGTGGATCGGTGTGTCAAACTATATGGATAGAGGGGTCACTGACCTATATATTCAGCTGTGTTCCTCGGTATGATAAACACTGCAGGAGAGTCAAAATAACAAAGTATAATTAAACAAAATGCCTCATAAACAGCTGTTTTCTGAAGAGTCAGTACTTAAACGCCATTGAAAGTCCAGCGTCAACCAAAAATTACAGCCCAGTAGTACATAACATACGGGTGCGATTTATTGTCCGGGTTAAGAGAAAAGCTTAAAAACACCTGTGATGACAGGTAGCAAATGCTGGCTTTACTAAGATACCCACTAAAGTTCCCATCATTTCTTTCTCAGGGTTCAGTAATAGCTGCTTTGGATTCATTCCTAGCCATCACAGCTATGGGGGAAGTCAATAAAATATCCAAAATACATTAAGTTTGGAACTGCTCTCATATAACTTTTCCTTATTATATAAAAGCAAATAAGTGCTGAGACACCAGTCTTGTGAACACACATCTGCATAAATCCCAACCACTAAAAAAAAAAGGATAGAAATGTTTCATTTTTCTCCACAGGCATAGCATAAACCTATATCCTTTAAATATCAAACAATAGGGTTTTGCACTACTGGTGTCAGTGGAGATATTGACAGGCAAATAGAAGGAAGGTTATGAAGAACATTCATATAAAATGCTGATGATTATACTCAATCAAAAGCACTCTTAAAGTGCTGCTAATTAAGCAAGAATGAAAAACGCTGTTTTGGAACATGAAAAGAAACAAATGTAATTTTAAAAAAATACAATCTTGTGCTTTTAAAATAGTATTTGACAGTGTTTTCATTTTTTTTTCTTAAAATACCACAGAGAGGTGTCTGTCATAAAGGCACAAAGAGATAGTAGTCATGGTTTTGTTGATACTAATATGTAAGAACAGAGAAAATTAAAGACTTCAGTCTTTCTTCCCTAGTGCTGGATCTGGCTAGCTCTTGTTCCTTTTGGAAGCTTCGTTTCTATTTTAGTTTTGTTTTCCCCATTTTGAAATTATTCACTGTGTTGTTCCTCACATGCTTAAAGCATGTCTAGACCATTCTCAAACCAGCATTTAATGAAAGCAGGTTATTCTGATTGAAGGATGGTAGCTGCTTCATGCTGTGGTTTGGGGTTTGCCTCTCAGATAGCTGTATTAAGGCATCTATTTCTACCCTTTCATGAGGCCTTTGACATTATCTGGTATGGGACTAAAAATCACACAGGCACTCCCTTCTCCAGAGTAAGGAACAGCAAATGGGCAATATCAGAAAAGCTGGAGCAGGTGTAGGAGGCATGATTTATTCTGCCTCAGTGCAAGACTACCACAAAAGAATGTATTTTTTATAATGTGTCACAAGCAGGTTTGCAACAACATAAACAAAATACACAGCAGCCGTGCCAGCAGTGATCATAAATACATGTTTAGCATAGCAGCTATAACTTCCACATCATCATACAGGAGCAAATTCTTGTCACACTCTTGTAGGTGAAAAAAAAATATGCTCTCTAAAATGTTTCACATGAAAATTCAATGCTCCCATTACCAGAGAGTGCAGTTCTCACAGGACAAATAAGACTGCAGTCTAAAAACTATTTTAATAAATCAAAACTAAATATGCTGCTGTCTATATTCTCTTTAAAGGCCTATTTTGACTCTGACTGGGGGTTTTGTAGAGCAGATGTGGCAGTGAGCATATGCACACATTCTTTTTTCCTTTTCTGCCTCTTTTTAAACATAATAGAGAGAAAACAAGTGGCACTTGCTCACAACAGCTCCCAGTCCCAGAGGATCCTCAAAGCACTTTCTAATCCCTACTTTGCTAATAAATCTGATATAAAGAACAACCAAGCGTAAAGTCCCTCCAACAAAACATGAAGTGGATATAATATGGGTTGGGATCTATTCCCTTTTCTGTCCCTTCTGGAGCCTTGAACTCAGGACTACTGAGGAGAATGCAAGTCTCATTCTCCACAGTTTCTCCTTAGTATTCTTAATCAGTAATTATTTGCCATGGAAAGGCAAGTTTAAGGTGAGTTTAATATTTTCCCAGCTGCATGTCTTTATTGTTCCTATATTACTTTCACCTCTCACTTCTGTTGAATACATATCTTACTTTTATAAAACTGTCTTAAGGAATTTTAGTTTCCTAACGTGGTTGTAATCACACAGGGAAATCTTTTCTGTTTTCTTCTACTGTCAACACTTCAAATATTAAGCATTTATTCAATCTTGTATTTCTGATTGTTCACTCCATCTATTTAGTCCTTCCTTTTTCTTTTGGTATCCAGGGAGTCAGGGCTGCTGGCTTCTGAAGTCAGTTCAGATGGTTATCTGCAATTTCTCTTTGCAGTGCTCTTCGGGGTCAAATCCATTACAGCATGTGCTCAGACCGACTTTCCACACTTAACTCTGCCAGGCTTACTGTGACACACTCAGCAGTTCACCTCAGAACCTGTTATCCATAGATACAGTAGATGTTAAATTTGATATATAAAAAGAACCTGTTTCCTGTCTCCTCTTCACTTTAAAAAGTCTTGTGACGGGAGTGATGTTTTTGAGGAAAAAAAAATAAACATGATACCAGAGGCTAATTGGTACCACCATATCCAAAATGAATTATACCCACAAATAATACATCCACATAACATGCAATACAGCCAGTCAGGAAGTTTAATCACACTGACCATCCCAAAGAGATTAGAGGTTGGCTTTTCTTTCTGTTTTACCAAACCAACTGGAAAAGAAATGTACATCAGCAAATAAAGCTCCTTAGATATTTGCAGCTGATTTGTAATGGAAATTACAGCACCAAGATGACATTATTTTCTTATGCTTCACAGTCTCAGGTAAACTGGTGTATATATGGCACTTTTTTTTATATACAGGAATAGGTTTTAAATCCATCACGGACATACTACTAATGAAACAGCCAGTCTCAGGTACCTACAATTTACATTCCAGCTGTAGATTAATGCATCAGCCTTTTGCAGCTGCAGGCAGGGGATTCTTCTTCTTCAATTTTCAGAGGATTTTTTTTCCTAACCTTATTAAGATGGATATAATAACAGTTGTTAGGAAAAAACCACCAACAGGAAAGAAGTGAAGAAATTTCAGTCTTTGAAGTGATATTTGTATTCTGAATTTGGTTGGCATTTCAGATTACCCAGCCTAACAGTGACCAAGATGGCAAGATGACCCTTATAAGCAGACTGAAAATGGCTCATCCTCAGTTAAAATACTCCGACACTCATCTGTCCTCTCTCTCTAAACCAAAAAAAAACCAGCTGAAGCTGGAAATCAGGGCAAGGCAGAGAGGCTGATGAGACTAATACACTCCAAATAAAGCAAGGTTATCTTGCCATGACTGTGTCATTTATATTTTGGAAACAGAACTGGCAATGACTTCCAAGGACAGCCACAGGATCACTTATCCTGAAGACATACTATCTCTCCCTTCTCATCACACGCAAGAGGTACAAATTTTGACATCCTCTGAGCATTCACCAGCTTCTTCTCCCAAGGCCTGGTGATACCTTTTGTCTTAAAATGGAGGTTCACTGTCATTGATCCAACAGACACTTTGCTAACAGTAAGGATGGATGGAAAAACTGGGGAGTTAGGGTTTAAAGATAAGTTCACTTCTATTTTTTTCATCAATTTCATATTGTAAGCTTATCATTCAGAGCTGAGGTGCTCAGAAGCACCTTAGTTGGGCATGCTACGAGTTTCCACACTAACTCTGCATCTACTTCACCAAAAGCCAACAAAAACACCCCAGAATGTTTCATGACCATGAAGAGTCAAAAATCAGCTCGAAATGTTAGAAAAGCAAAAAGTAAAATATGTGTCCATATCATCAAAGAACCATAAAGTTCTTCTCTCAACTATTCAGAAAAGTGCCTTTGATTTCCAGTAAAAGGAGCTTTGCATCTCAGAGGTACAGCACAGTAGCTTGATTATTATCATGTAATGTGGCATTTGCTAAGATAACGACTTTTTTTTTTGTGAACGGCTGAGTCAATAAGCACATGAAATCCCTGCATTTTGTCAGTGTCTGTGTTATTGCTGCCCTTTCGCTGAAGTAGTTACACCTTTTTTCTTTTCAGAAAACTTACCCAGTGTTTGTTTTCTCTTTATTATGTCTTCTGTACTTATATTTAATTTCTCAAGGTTTGGCAGTCTGCTTCTTATTGTTTACACTCCTGTGATATGAAAGAAGCTGCATAAGACTGGTTAACATGCTTGGTTATCAATACTGTTTTGGGTAAAATTATGTGAATTAATTAGACAAAAATATAATACTTCACTTTCACTTTGAAATTCAAATATTTTTATCCAAAAATGTTTATTTCGCAAGCATATCACGCTCAAGTTTCTAAATAAATGTTAGGAAGGAAGAAGACATATTACCTGATTCCCAGCAGGCGAACTATTAGTTAACCAATGTCCTAGGTTACAATGTAAAATGTAACCAAAAGCAGGTATTCTATTATAATCTTCACAAGCTGTTAAAGCAGGTGGGGCAATGCTCATTATCTCCTACCATGACTCATCCCTGATAACTCCCTCCGGGAGCTATCTCTGTTTAATGGGCCATCAAGAACTCACTGCATAACTCACAGAATTACATCAGCCCATTGTGAGATGCTCCGCCCAGGGGGAGGAGCCAAGCATTCCCACCTGGATATAATCTGGGCTTTTGGAACAGCATGAACAGCCCTTACCTATGGGATTCCCAGAGAACAAGAGCTAGCACTGGACCTTCAGGCGAAGACCAGACCATTTTCTACAGGGTCACTGCTTCAACAGGACCATTTCATCTGGGCTGCTACCACCACCCTGACTAACAGGCTGTCAGGTTGTATCCTGACTGCCACTGTTCTTGTATTATGGAATTTATTTTAATTTTCCTATTAAATTATAATTCTGACTTGTGATCTCCCACTGGTTTGTTTTCAAACTAGTACAACAAACTGTGTGGTCCATTCTACCTACTCCGATGTTAGCAGAAGGTCTAAAGGAGGATATAGGTTGGTTGGAATTTCTACATGATATACACCAGAGGACTGAAATATAGAGAACATGACTTGGAAGACTGGTACCTCTTTCCTGGCTTTGCTGTGTTTTGCTTGTGTGGCCCTTGGGGTCTTTATGCCTCACACTGGTAAGTGGGGGCAGCACTACTAACTTATGCCCTTGCTTTCCTGACTCAGGTTTTGGACTTTTCTAAGCACTGAGTTTTTTGCAGACTGCATTGAGGCCTCAATTCCAGACTCTAAAAATGGGTTTTAAAAAGATTTTTTTCAGCTCGTAAGAGAAAGTCCCAACTGAGTAAATTGATGATACATATATAATTGAAGCCAATTAGTTTGTTTAAAGTTAGGGATACTCTTAAAGAGTTTACTTATTCAGGGTCTTAACCTCTTAGGAAAACATTGATTCATAGCTTGAGGTAATGGCTATTTTGCTTTTTATTTTAGTGCATGCTTATTTATAAAGGTTTTCCTGTCTGAGCAGACCTTATGGCCTTCGCTGTGCTGAGTTTCTGCTCAGTAATCCCAACAGTTTATAAAGACTTCTAAATATGTAATTAAAAACTCTTGCATCTAGCAATTGGACCTGTCAAGGGATTGAAATGGAAGGAACACAAATCTTTTCATTGAGAGCTTAATGGCCTGAAATACATCTGCAGTGTTTGAAAGAATCTGTTTGAAAGTCATTTATGGATCCCATTGTGAATGTGTGGAATGATTGTTTTCTTCCTGATCTTTTGCTTTCACACTCAGATAAGAACACTAAGGAAGGGGAGAAGAAAAGATGTCAGGTGGCTTTGAAGGAAAAGGAGCAGAAGGAACAGAACATCTTTAAATGGAGCATCATGGACAAGGAGACTTCTTAGGTAAATCGGGTTTTTAGCTCTGCTGTTAAAACCACTGAGGAACAAGTCATTTGCATCTGGTGTTATAACAGTTCATCAGTCCTGATTAGACACTCAATTGACAAAGGGCTGTGGTGCTTTTAGAGATAGGAATATCTCCCTGGCTGTGCTAAGGTGAGAAGAGAAAAGGTCAGGAGCAGAAACAAGAAACATACTGTACTATATGGAGGAAGAAGACTTCTCAGGTGGGAATGGAAGTCAGAAACAGATTAAAAGGATCAGCATTGAACACACAAGTGGGCTGGTTTGTTGTTTCAGATAGATGTGCATTCTTCTTGCCTGTTTACATCTCTCAGCTTGATGCAGCCTGCATGTTTCTCCTGTTCCTAACTACCAGGTTTGCCTCAAGAGGCAAGTGGAAACCTCAAAATCCTCACAAGCAGGAGTCATGGGGGCTGAATCTGACCTGGACTGCCCTGGAGACCAGGGATGGTGGGCTATAGGATGCTATGTCTGTGAACAAGGAATGGGGTTGGCAAGAGGAGGTGGGAAAGAAGGACAGGAAGGAGAGTGGCTGTGGCCTCCTAATGTAGAGCAGAGTGTCAGGACCAGCTGTGCTGGAGCCTAAGCATAGGGACCCCAGGGTGCCCAGCAAGCAGGCAGCCAGCAGGATGCCAGGGCTGCACTACACCCGCCCCTTGGCAGTCACCTGACATTTTCTCATGAGACAGGAGGATTAACCTTTGCAATACCCATGCTGAGGGGAATGGAAATAGACTCTGAGGTACCTGTTGTCCTGGCTTCCATCTAATGAGAGTTGAGAAATATCTGTGTTGATGCTGTGGCCATTGCCAGCACCCACACTGTGCAAATTCCACAGGTAAGCAAAGGACCTGTTTCTATTAGTCTCAAGCTGGCATTTTTTTCAAGCATAAAAATTCTGTTTTAAAACAATGTTCATTCACCTGTTTTCAAAGGCTGCCAAATGGGCACATTGCAAAGAAGAGAGACACTGCATGACTTTCCAAATTAAATTCCTGCCATCTGGGAGCAGAGTAATGGCTTTTAGCTTAGCAGGCCAGGAGGTTCATAAAACAGCTCAGGAGTATGACAGGGTATTTCTACCTTCAGGAGAAAGAGAATTTTGCTGGTCAACTTTGAACAATCTTCTGCTGCATTGTAATGCACCTGTCCAAAGGTTCAACTAACATTATGTTTTCTGAGCATACAGGTATTGACTTTTCTGACAACTTTTACCAACAAAATCATGTATGAAAACTCACCCAACATATGCTAAACATTTTTCAAATAACCATTCTACTCCCTTTCCTATATCCTACACACTGACGTTTGTTGCATATTTAGCAAACATCTTTAGGCTGCACAGCAGATTTTGATAAATGCCCAAGTGGCAGCATGAAACCCTAGTAAAAAAAGACCCAGTGTGGGGGTTGTCTGTGGGCTGAGGCACAAGATAACAGTGGCTTAAAAAGTTATTGTGAATCAATCTGAGATGCCCATTTGTGTGCATGCCTTCCACAGGAACACATAGGAGATGGTGAAGACGAGATCAGCACAGGGATATTGAGAGCTGCTTGGTAGGCATGCAGCAGCTTGTTACGCTGCCAAAGCATGATTTTGTGTCTGAGCCTGATTGCATAACCTGTGCTAGGTTAATGTGCAGAGGTTTTCTGCTGCCCATCTGCTTATATGAGTATAAGGTGATGTCAGGTATCAAACATCAGTCAGCAGCTCTAAGAGTCCTTTTATCTAGTCTTCATATTGCACTGTGTGTAGGGATTTCAACTGCAATGATGACTTTGCCGCGTTAGACACACAGCAAAGCCCGTGGTGGCAGATGACAGTCCCTGGCTTAAGGGGTGACAATATAGGAAGAGCCCAGAGAATTATCTTGACACCCAGCACTTGCAGGACTGAGAGTTAGGTAGGATATCTCTACCAACAAAAACATGAAATGCAGACATTACACCCATGCAGCGGACAGAGAGCTGGGGCACAGGGATAACACACCATCAGCTGCCAGGGCGAGGTGCACTTGTCCCAGACCCGAGCCCAGATCCTTTCAGCACCAAAGCTACAGGTTCTTCTAGTCCTGAGGGCATGGGAAAAGGCAGCTCCACAGAGCTGCAGGAGCCAGGGCTCACTCTCACTGTGGACTTTCATCTGCCACTCAGTTCTGAAGTGGAGTCGCAAGAGTGCCTGCTGTGCCTGCAGTCCTCTCTGAAGGATTTCCCATTTCACACACCAAATGCATGGTTGGCTCCCCACGAAGCAGAATAATTCATTATGTTTAGTAAACCAGGAGCTTGGATGCATAATGCTAACCACTATTAACCATGGATCAGTTGCTAAAAAACAAGACAGTTGATTTCAAGAAAAGGGAAGAATAATGAGTAACTGCAACACTACCTACAATTAATTACTGTGGTTGTCAGTTACAAACAATTACAAGCCATTTTTTGGTTTTAATGTTACTGTCGATGCCCACTGTTGATGCTAGCTGTGCTGGGAACTCCCCGAGCAGCAGGCTGCCTTGTTCACTGCTTTGTGGACTCACATTCAGGGCGCCATTTGGCCTGCAAACTTGCTAGATTGTCTGTAAACACAGTGAAAGGAGACAGGTATTGCATGAAACCCAGAGAGTGCACCTGCATGCTAATGAGGTAAATATCATGACAGAAACACAAGACCAACACTTTATGCTGCCCTTTAGAAAGGAGATTTACTTCTCCAGCATTTCAAACAGAAAAATGCAGTGTAATTTCTTGTGTCAATACTTAATTTATTTTGTAACAAATAACTAGCATATTACTTGCACTTCTCTTTTAATCCACTGTTGTGCTTTTCACAGGTTCTCCCTGCCCCAGAGGTTATGTACTGGTTGGATTGGTTACAACATTTGCTGTCTGAGGTTTCTGTACACTTAAATCCCTATAACAATGAAGATATTTGGACCAAGAAACAGCTTTCATTTCCCTCCAAATACCCCCAAGTTATTTGTTTTGCTGTTTTGGTTTTATTTTACCTCAGACTGAAGGGATTTCTAGTACCAGTAAAGAACAAACTGAAGACAGCATGAGCTATAATGCATATAGCTTCTTTTTTTTTAATCTGCATTGCACCTGTGATAAAAATCAACAACGCCATTAAAATCACGGCTGAGGCTGCAGTCAAACTTTGATACTCCCACTGTAGTTAGGAATTACAGCAGCAGAGAGCACACAAAACACGCATCAGTATAAATTCTGCTGTGGATTACAGCATATGACATTGCAGCTTATTTGCAAGCTGATTTCAGATTTCTGCAATGCAGATCCAAAGAATCATAAGAGAAAATTTCTTTTACTCCTACAGTTTAAGTCTGATTCACTTTGGCAGTGATTGAGAGTTATCATAAGATGGCTGTTTGAGCATCCATGTAAAATGAGATAGATTTAGTTTTTTTACGTGGTGGGCCTATCCTTCATAACTGATGAGTGCCTGCAGCACAAAATAGCTTCTCACAGATGATACAAACTGGTTCTGATGGGTGAACTTCTAAGTTCTAATTTTTAGTTTTTTAATACTGTAAAAGAAAGGACTATTCTCCTCAAGCTCTATTCATGCATAACCTCAGAGGACTTCAGTTATGTCTGACCAGCAAATGCCATGGAAGCATTACTGCGCCTGTCAGATTAGCCAGTCCCAACAAGGCCATACACAAAATGGAGAAGGCAGAGCAGTGAGGAGGAGCTACCTAATTTCCCATCCAGCTTTATGCTTAAGCCATGAAGCCATTCTTCAAAAACAGCAATGAATGTAAATTCTTACTATTTTAGTTTAAATAATATATTACTTGTGCCCCATCCCTATATGACAGCGGTTTGGTTTTGGAAGGGCATGTCCAAGCCAGACCTGACAGAGTTGGCAGAATCAAGGTACCTGAGCAGGTTTTTTATTGTCTGCCCTTCAGTTATCATGTCCTCTCCAGCTCACCATTTGCCCTCCAGGACCACACCAAGCCCTGGATCTCACAGAGAAGTTCAGATTTGCTAGATAGCTAAGGGACATTTATCCCAGCCAGCTTCCTTATTTCATAGAGAACAAGCCAAGGCACCCAGTAAGAGCCCTTGCAGCCCCGCAGAGGCAGTGACCCCAGAGTGCAGCCCAGGCGGAGCTGGAGCAGAATGTCCACCAGCTCCAGGAAAGCACCATTTCACAGAGGGTGAAATGGTGGGCAAAGGAATTTCATGACCACTGGCCCCACGCTGGCTGTTCCACGAGAGGTAGAGCCTCCAGGACAGGTCGCTGTGCCTTTGCTGTGCAGACACAACTGTGCTTCTTCCCCTTCCCTCCTGGCACAACAGGGGAAGGAATGGTGGGAGTTGTAAATATGAAACTATTTTTCTGAAGTCTTTTCACAGTACCATGCATATGACTCATCCATGGCACCCCCATCCATCCTATGCTTCTGTGCTTCTCTCTTCAGGAAGGAGAAAAGAAAGGGGAAAGTTCTCCAGTATTTCTGAGGTGCAGAGATAACTTGTGGCAGCACATACTCTTTCTGCTACATTCAGATTTCAGGGGAGAGAGAATTTCCAGCAAGCGGGGTCCCATTTTGCTCCCATTGCTGTGAGGGGGGAATTGTTGAAGGAAGCAAAATCTCATCCGTGCTCCTGAGAGGCTACTAACCTCCTCTCCAGGAGAGGTGCACAATTGTTTACAGGCCCTTTACAATGCAAACTCTGGTAGGTAAATGCACACTGAAGGCTTTTAAGGGTGAATGTTATTGAACCACTGGGCTGACAACTCGAAGCAGCGATAGTCTGTTGTGTAAATACACGCACAGGGACTGTTCCAGGTCCTCTTTTAGCACTCTCAGCATGCAAAGAGAGTGCTTCAACACCTAGTGTGAGATGCTCATTTCCAATTCTTTCATTTAGAGAATTCCCCAAAGGTGGCCCAGGGCCATCTATTTTTTGGAACGATGTCAGCAATATGCACATTATATCTGTAAAGAATGACGTTGTTACTGAATCACAGAAACAAGAAAGCCATCTGAGATACTCAGCCCAGAAGGAGACAAAACTATTTTTTACCAGCCAGAAATAAATCTCAAACACAGTAGCTTTATATATCTACTGAAAATACAGACATTGTCTCTGATACGTAATAGCTGTGCAGATGGAGAAATCTCCTTAGTGGTTTTTACTGCTTCTCTGGAAAATGGGGCATGACTGTCCCTCGGCTGGGTTTGCTCTCAGGCAGTCCCTGCCTGCCTCCTCCCCTCCCTCAGCACGCGATGGTGGCTGGCGGTGGTCCCAGGAGGCACGTGTGCTGCCGCTTCACTGCGTTGCCGAAATGAAGCCTGGTACAAAGGCCCTGCAAGCAGCTGAGAACCTCAACATTTCTCCCCTGTGCCTCTCTTTACCCCTCAAAACCAGACCTAAGCTAATTAGGCTTTGGGAATAGTGCAAACTGCAGAGGACTGTGGCCCTAGACAGCTCCTGTATTCCTACCTCCTTGGTGCCTAAAAGGGCAGCCTAATTAATTGGCTTTATTGAGTCTCTTCCTGGATGCAGGGTGTTGATGCATTAGCTAATAAAAACAGAAGAGAAGCTAGCACTTACAGAAAATGACAATATAAGGAGTAGGCAGGGTGCTTTGTGTTATGTGTCACAGCTCATCACGGAGAGCAGTGGTTGATATCTTTATTAGCTCCTAACTTGGTGTGCAGTTTTGTGTGTGTGCACGTGTGTGTGTGTCTCCCCAGGCCCTGAGGAAAAGAAGGAAAGACCAGATGTGTAGAAGGTAACTTGAACACTTTAATGTAGTACACAGTATTTCTGTATCCTGTTTATTGGAAAACTGTTGTAAAATAAATCCTAGGGAGTTTTAAAATATTTTACTATACGTGGAGACCTGTGTGTAAACAGCCTTAAAAAGAATTCTATTTTAATGCTATTTTACTGAAATTTTCTTTAAAATGACGTATTTGTAAGTGTTTGGCTTTAAAAAAAGCTTTTACAGATTCTGATGGTATAATGAGGTCAAGCTGCAATCTTTACAGGCAAGTACTGTAGAAATGAACTAATGAAAACTAATTTCAACCATTTCCTGTAGAGCATAACTGATAGAATATATCACCTCCAAATGCAAGAGGAAAATGATCAGGAAAGACGTTATTCGTTTAAGACCCACCACAGAGCTAAAGGAAAGGGTACATGCTGCTTTTTTAAAATGTCAGAAATCCATTTCACAGTGTTAATGGTCTCTCAATGCCCACTTCAGATTTAATCAGTGAGCTACTAACATTTTCTCTAAAAAATAACCTGTCTTTGATTTATGTCGTATGTTGTTCAGTTGGGAGAATCAAGAATAAATGAGAAAATTTTTAAAGTGTAAATAATGTGACTACTGAAAGCTAAGTGTACACAAAACTGTTCAGTGGGGTCAAAGAAAAACTGAGTATTCACTCCAGGGTGTATCTGGCTGTGTCATCTGCTCTGCTGCCATTTTAGCCTGTTATGTGGCAAAAACCTTCCACACGCACATCTCCTCTCAGTCTGAATTAGTTTACTGAGGACCTTGGTCCCAACCTTCACCTATTCCCATAAGAGCCAATTCTCTACTTTTCAAATGTTTTTCTCTTTTATTCATCTATTTGTTTCTGCAAGTGAATTTCTGCAAGTGAATTACTGCAAGCCTAAACTAAAACCACACCTGTTTCAGTAGACACTGTGCAAGCCTCTTAGACAGCTCTGCAGACTTATTTTCATATTGACCTAATTAACATTATTTCTGTTTAAAGTGCCCATACAGCAAGATGAAGTTAGCTAAATACGATGAAGGATCCATGTTAGTTCAGCCAAGACCAGCAAACTTGTTTAACCACTAACCTCAAGCAGGCACAAATCTCATATTTTGAAATAGAAAGACTTAAGGAATTTATATTCTGCTTTTTTGAAGCATGTGAATTTGCTTAACAGAAGGCATTTCAAGAATTAGATAAGACAGACTTACAAAACCAAAGGTTTCTGATAAAATAACGTTCAGACTCAGTTCCGAGAAATGCAGTAGCTCTGATACTGTAAGTTTTAATATCAGTTCACGATGTACTTTATTCTCCCCTTCTTTTTTTTTTTTTTTTAAATTTTTGGAACCTGTTTCTAAAGTTTAATATTTAATCTGTAAATTATTTTTAAACAGAAGTGTGGTGATTGATGCAATATTGGAGACTGCATGGATTTTAGGAATCTTCTTTTGTTAGATGTTGTCTTAGAGCAGCATCTAGTGGCACACCAGCTCTGCACCCTCCCTCAAAATAACTTGTGATGCAAGAGGTGTTACAATGGTAATTACCTGTGACAAGTTTACACACACACACACTCTGCAGGAGGCATTATCCCCAGCCATTCTGAGGTACCACTAGCACACCTTTACAGAATTTTGATTATATTCAGAGTGTAATCATAAAAAATCTGAACTTAGACCCTCGAAGTGACAAGAGGAATTGTTGAGCACCTTACCTTGCTTTTTGCAGCTGCACCCATGTTAAAACTCTACTTCTATTGTCTTAGTTCATACAGAAGTGTGTTTTCTCTACAAACTTCAGCATTCAAAAGGAAAAATATACATTAACATTCTTTCCTGATACAGCATTCAATTTCTGTATTTGTACAGCTAGGAACTAGAGATTTGTCACCTTGACTGAAGCAGTTAATTGTTACTCTTTTCTGTGGTCTCCTTGATTTCAATAGGAATCAATCCTATTCAACTGATTTCACATTAAATCAATTTCAATTATGTACTTAGGGAGTTGTAGTTGTACCTGAGAGTATTGTGGCAAAATTGCTTTGGTCTCTTTGAGCTGCTTTTCAAACACCCTCAGAACAAAACCCACCCTGTAAATTATTCTGGGTTAGTCTATACTCTCTGAAGAAGGAAGAAAGGAATTATTATGTGTTTAGACAGATTCAAGTACCACTCAGGAACCAAAATCTAGGGGAATGTTATTTAAACAAAAGGATTGAAATAGCTCAAAAAATAAATAAACATTTCAAAAGTCAGATTTGCAATAATGATTAAGGTTAGCCCTCTTATAATTGTTTAAAAATGTTTAAGTAGTTGAAATCAACACGCAAGAACATTTTTGTAGCTAAGTTTTTATGAAAGGTAAAACCAAGAAACTGATGGGGAACGTCAGGTGAAATCATGTGTGAACCTCACATGTGTGAGTGTTTATTTTAGCAGCAATTTTTCAAGTGCTGGAAGATGCTTTTCCCCCTTTATTCTGGTTTAGCAGCTTTGTACGGGATTTAGTTCATTCAAAGTATAAAACTGAGTGGATTAAAAGGTAATACTTTGTCTTCCACATCCAATCTACAAACAAAAGCAAGCAATGAAAGAGTAAAAGCTAATTATTTTAAAGTCTTGGGGGAGATAAGCAACCATGAGCAACTTGATTAATTCACTAGTTACAATGAATACTTTCTCATTAATAAATCAATTAGCTCATAGTACAAAGAGTTTTAATTTTAAAATATGTGACCAGACTATTAAAAGTATTTTTATTTCATTAATAAATAAAAATATATATTTTCTGTAATTAAATAGAACTCCAATTTAGTAAAATTTCTATTTACATATACAGTAGTTTGACACAAAGACTAAGTTGAAGTATCTGACAATGAACAAAAGATCTCACTTAGCATTTTAATAATAAAATATTAAATTAAGGAGTAGTGGTGTGTAGATTTAATGTGTCATTTAGATTTATTTGCAAATCAACATCTCTATAATTAACGACAAGAAAAATTAAGTATTTCTCAAGAAAATAATTTGAAAGAAAAAAAACAGCAATGAAAGACTGAAACTAGTAATTAGTTCAATCAAGGCTGTTTTGCTCATGACAGAAATTGGGCTGAAAATACTTGGTGTATAAATTCTTACCTACATGTGCTATATATACTATTTTTAAGCAACAGTATTGGGGTTTTGTTGCTTTTCAAGTTTCTTCAGCTCATACTGAGCCCAACAAATTCTTAACAGCACATCTGTGTGTTTAATGCAAACTAAAGAACTCATGACAAACATCACAGGAGTGTTTCACTGAGAAACACCAGACAGTGCCTAAAGGGGAAAAAAGAGGTGAAAAAAGGTACCACACCTACAGAAACCCTCAAAATAAAGAGAAGGCTGCAGATCTACTCCCCCACCACAGGATGTCAAGTGAGCAATTGAACCCCGGGCAATATGCTGAGGGAAGGAGAGTTGAGCTCATTTGCTTCACTGGCAAGCCCAGCTTTGATAAGCACTCCTCAAGGATAAACAAGGCATGTTTTCTTTGTAAATATATCAGAATTGCTAAATGAACAACATTTTTAAACCACAATATATTGTTGAATCCAGCACAGATCCAATGATGAGCTCTGGGTCCTCCACATCATTCTGGCATGCTGCCATTTCGTGCCCATATCGGGGCACATATTTAAAGATTGGCAATAAGTCTGTCCTGTGATTAAAGTGGTTATTGATACCACATATTTTTAGCCACATAATTTAAACAACTATTCTTTCTCAAGTCTGGCCGGTAGGCAGTGGAGAGAGAAACAGGTTTTTTTCTGAAGGTGGTTCAGACTGTGCAAATCAGAGATCTCTGAAGAGCTTGACAATAGGAAGAGTTTGGATAATAAGTTGATCATATCCACTGCCTAAGACTGGATTATGTGAACACTTCCTTAAATTTTTTTTATACTGATTCAGCTGCTCATTATGAGCTATTGTACTTGTACTATTTGAAGTGTAAAACTTGGTTAGGTTTGAAACATTTCCTTTTCCTCCTATCTGGACAAAAAAGTAGGATTTACTTCATATATTTAAATAGGATTCTTTTATAAGCCAAAGGCAGCTGAGCAGATTCTGCTGAATCCAAATAGTCTCTCAAGCATGGAAAGCTATGTCATAAAGGTCAGTGTTATAGGAATTAATGGAAGTACAATAACAGAATTTTTATAACAGAAATTGATCTGAAGCCTCCTGATGACTTCTCTGTAAAGCAGTAGGTTGAAGCCCTTTTCAGATATAACTCTATTTAAATACATACTGAGTGTAAGCATCTCTGGAAGTTGAATTATTGGGTCTGACAAATTTGTAGATTATAAGCATATGGATAAAGACAACTTGAGAATATGTAACTACTACAGCTAAGTGTGTTCAGAAGTCTTTCTGCCAAGTATTACATTACAATCCCCTCACCTTTTCAATAACTCATTGAAAGGGGAAAGAATATTTAATCATTTGCAGTGTATCTGAGAGAATTCACTAAATTGCAACCTTAACATTATAAATTTAGTATTGCGTCATCCTTCTCAAGATCACTGTCACTAGCTTAGTTTTTTTGTCTGTGTTCATTTTGGTCCTCACAGTTAGCATCCCAGGAAAGAGATTAAAAAAGACGTCCCCTAGATCTTGTGGGAAAAAAAATTAACTTCCCTATCTTCTCCTATGTCACAGTTTAATAACCTGGTAATTCTATTTTCCACATTTGAAGCCTAAGCAATAGGCAAGTTTTGTTAGAGTTTTACCGAATGGAATAAATAAATTATAAAAATGGTATGTTATGGTATATTATTTATTTTAAGGGTAGGATTCTGATGGTTCTCAGAAGAATTATATTGCATCGAAACTATCCGTTATCTAAGAATATTAAGAATATGTATTTAGTGACAATTAACACATAGCAAAGCATTCTTCTAAATGAAAAATAGCCCTGATTTACTGAGTTGGTTAAGACTCAGTAGTGGAAGGTATTGAGATTCTCCCAACGACTTCCAACTACACTTTACATTATGAAAAAACATTAATACTCTTGTAAGCTTTGCATAATTTGGTAAAACACTATAATTATATTACCTGTTAGGATTTCATATTTCTTCATAAAAATAATAAAAAAAAAACCCACCAAAAAACAAAATATATTCTAAACTAAACCACGACAAGACCAGACAGCTCCCATGGCTGTGGTCACAAGTCATTGTAAGACCAGGTGATCTAAATTTCAGATTTCAATCAGACATGGAAAACAGGGTAGCAGAAGTTTTCACTGACTGAAGGGCTAATGGAGAAAAAAATAAAATCTAGAATTTTATAGCACATAAGGTACACTTTCTGATGGCTGAACTATTTGAAGAATTAAACTAAGCAAAACTTCAAATCAAACGGAATTTCTAACTGACTACATTCAACAAGTTGAATGAAACTATTCTCATGCATGAAATTGAAAATCTGTAAACTTCCAAATGTGCTCCTATAACTAAAGCAATCAGTCTCTCAAAAAGAACTGTTGCTTCATTTATGCTCTGCAGGAATATCAAAAAAAGTCTCTTGATTTGTCTCTCTCAATCCTTCCCAAAAATACTTTAGACTTGAGAATACAGTCATGCCATCATGGAATTTTACTCTCATAATTCTCAGAAATGCAAAATCATGTTTGCCTATTGGAAGGACAGAAATAGGACAGAGACAGGAGGGGATCACCTGACATCAGCTAGCAAAAATAAAGGGAGGATACTAAATAATCCAAAAATAACAAAACCAAATAAAAAAACTCACATGGTTGCTATGATAAACAAGACAGATAAAGAACAGTGAAAATGATAACTGGGGGGTGTGTGGGGAGGAGAGGTTAGATAATTTGTGCTGAAATTTAATTCCTTCTAATCCAAAATGAAAAAAATTTCCAGAATTATTTATTTCCTATTTGTCTCAAACTCCACCATTTTGCAATCTAGAATAATTTAAAATAAAGTTCAGGAGGTTTAGAACAACTTTTCCAAATGCACAGATCTTCACAAGGATTCACTTCCAGGTCTGAGGGGCTCATGTCTGCTGTGTTCATACACTCAGAAGATCTATAGTGTTTGGCCAACAGTGTACAGAAAGAGAATTGCCTTCCCTCAGACTTCTGTTGTGGAAATAACTGATACACAGGGCATTCTTAGTGCACAATTTGAGATGCCTTGAAAACGTCTAATTTTCAGACAATAATATATTTCTGCTTCACTGGATTCCCCACAATTACACACCTAAAATTAGGAGGTGTTTTTGATATCCTGTTCTACATAACCTCACTCAAATAGACAATCATGAGCCTGCATCACATGCTACATCCTGAAGCTTAAGCAAGCACTCACTGCAAATTATGGAGTCCTCCTGAACCAAAACTTCACTCATTACTTTATCAGGAGAGAGACTGTTTCAGGGATCAGTCCTGAAAGAATCATCCATTTATGATCTTTGCAAAATATGGTCATAAATTGCTTCGCTAAGCACAGAGATTTAACTATTAATGATAGACAGGTGAGGAAATTCTCATGCACTAAGACAAAGTTATAAATTTATGTCACCATCTGATGCTGTTTTTTGGAAAAATCTACCAAAATGATATGGGTCAACTAACTGTAAATAATGATTTATCGTGTGATCTCATTTAAAACTGCACACTGTATAAAATCTACTGTGCCCAGTAGAGTACAGAACATATACAGTCACCTGATGGCTCTTAATGCAAAGTGTGTTTTCATGCATATGTATACACCAAGCAAGAGAGAGAGAAGCTAGAAAATGTCACAGAGTGATTTCTTTATAAAAAGGATGTTTTATTATTTGGCTTGATCTGGTTATTTGTGTTCAACAGACTCAGGCAGGCTAGTATTCTGCATTTGTAGAAATCCTAGCTGTGTAAAGTGACATTGAATAGGTCTGAAAGCCATCTACTCAGTTCCTACTCTCATGGCAACGCTTTATAAAATGTTGAGTTTCATCAGCTCCTGAATTGGAAAGATTGATTTGCTTGTCGTGTCGAACAGAGTCTAAAAGAAGTTTAAGGAACAATTGACCCTGAGCAGAGCTGCAGCAAAGTCTTCTGGGCATCTAGCAGAAGGGAGCTGAAGATTTTCAAGATAACTCAAATTGTCGCAGTTATGAAATCAGCAACATAGCTCACTGTGGACTGACTCAAGAGGATTTTCATAATTAAGACTAAGAGAAAAGCTTCTTTAAAGCTGCATTTGCATAAATACAGTTAAATCTCCACTTGGATACGCTTGGCAGAAAAAAAAAGTCAACACAGATTTGGGGTTGTACTGCTTTCATTCTTATTTCCACTTTTAAATACAGTTGTTCTAACTTAATTCACACTGGGATTCTTGCTGAATGAAAGAAAAGGAAAAATGAATTGGTGTTGGCATCCCAGAGCAGATGTGCATGGTGACTGTGCATCCCTGGCAGCACTTAATGATGCACAGTCACACATCTCAGGCTGCAGCACTGGCAGGGGTGAGAGCAGGGGGTCCCTGAGGGATGCAGCTAGGCCCTGCAACACTCAGAAGAATTAAGCTTCTGCTGTCTGCTTGTACCTCTCTGTCTGTGAACATCTAAAAATCACAATTCTAGAACAACTTCCTCCCAAAAAAGGAAACCTCAGTTAAGTCAGTGCCTAAACAAGGTAGGAGGTTTGAAAGCCTGTTTCTGACCACCCACTTTTCAGGCAGTTTCAGCTTTTTAATTCCTGAGCAGTCAGAGACCCTATCCTACATATCTGTGCTGAATACACTCACGTGTCATCCCAGACATTTTCAAAGTCTTTAAAAGCAATTAAGTCTAGGAAGAAAAATCACAGCTCCCAGACAGTGTTCACTCCTCTGTGATGCATTTATTTCAAGGATCCTGGCTAGGAATCCTTGGAAGAATTACAATTGCATTTTTATACAATTGGATTATGGTGAGCAGAAAAACATTTTTATATTTCATATATTTTTATATTTCATATGTTTTATATTTCAGTTAAACTGAAATTTGAAAACATGTCCACTGCTCTGAAATCGTATCGCTAAAGTTGAAACTGGTGCACTTAGATTTGTTCATAATATAACACTTGTTATGTACTATATGTAAATGTATAAATATATATATATAAAAGCAGTCATGTCATATGCATTCTGGTTTTTTATACAAGTTATACATTTATGTAAATCATGGCGCTTTTATTTTAATCAGTTCATAATGTTATATTGTTTCAACATATTTCATTCACAAAGCATTCTGACAGTCCCAATCCAGTGCACTTTTTTTGACCTGAAGGGCAAAATATTCTTTAAAACAGCTGAATTGCCTATAGACTGTAATCCCAATTTCCAGTGATTTTAGGCGAGGGAGAAAATCAATAGCTAAAGAAATGCCATTTGATTACTATTGTATTTATTGCATCTCAAAAGGAAGTGGGTTGTTTAGATGTGATGGCTCAGTAAAATAGAGCAAGCTGAGGAGCACTGCCTGAGCTATAAAAAGCAGTAGCTCCTGCAGGCCAGGCTCTGCTGCACGTGGGTCACTCTGAAGAACACACTGCCAACTGCAGCTGCTGACTGACACCGCAGATGTCCATTGCAGGCTGTCTAAAACATTTTAACTGCTCATTAAGTCCATTAAACTCTGGAGCTGAGGTGACAGTCATATGTACACAGCACCAGTGTAAATTCAATATGCAAGTCACATGCTTCTACTTTCAGTCCATTATTTCAAATTTGGCTAATGAAGAATGAGTGTTTTTACATCGATGGATTCCAAGGCTGAGCTGCTTTATAGCACGCAAACCCAATCACCTCAGCTGGCTGTGCTCCCACTGGCAAGGCAAAAAGCTGGCCATTAAACTGCTGTATAAAGTGGTAGCGTGACTATTGGCAATGCTCAAGTTAAGGTTGTGTCAGCAATAGCCTTTCCATTACAAACTCACATTTTTCAGGGGTTTTATGCCTTGAGGTAAAATCCAGTTGTAATTCTTCATTCAGTGCCTCAACTCGGCTGTGAGGCTTTTTGCATCCATCATGTTGCATCCATGGTATTTTTTTCTCACTGATTCATTTTCAGTACTAAACACAAAATACTACAAAATGGGAACATGTAAGGAATCATAGCAAAAGGGAACAAGCAGAGCCTCTGCCATTTTTCTGAAGAAAGAAACAGGAAAGAGGCCTCCAACTCCCTGCCAGCAAACTTCCCTTTTCACCTCAGGGTATCCTCTGCCATGAATCAGGTATTCTAAGCTAAAACCACGGTGCAGGTAAAATCTGCACCCTTGTGCACAGTTACTTAGTGCAATGCTTTCACTTGTATTTTTACCTCAGGCTACCTGAAATACATAGCACCCTGAGGTGAAACACAGCTGTTGTGGTAATCAAGACAAGCCCTAACAGGGATCCCAATCCCTGCCCACAGTTAAAGGTAGGTTTGTTCTCAAAGAAGCATTAATATCCTGACATCAGGAGCCATGCATGCAGAAAACATCACACTCCCTGGAGTTAAAACTGTGGCATTTTCCCTTGTACCAAATGTTAGAGATGCCAGACGTCTCTTAGCATGCAGAGCAGCCACCTGTGAAAAGCTGGCTGTGCGAAGAGCACCTGGAACAGCAGCATTTTGGTTTCTTGTTTCAACTTAGACGGTCTTTATCTGGTCTGAGCAGGCATTGTAGTGTTCTTAGATGGCGTTTATTTAGATGTCAGTACTGGATTTGATAAATAAGGACATTTATATAAGAACAAGCATCCTGAAAAAAACAAAAACAAAACAAAACACCCTTGGGTGAAAAGGACTAATGAGAGGAAAGTAGAGTCTCTGTCTCTCCCACTGCCTGCCAGTTCCTATCTGTCTAACCAGCTTCTCTGCAGCACCCAAGGTGCTTCCAGGGCCGTCAAGCTTCAGCACAAAACTGGCAGGGGCACATATAGGTAAAAAAGCCACATGGGCTTTTTTTGTCACCTTGCACCTATAACTGAGTTAATCAGTCTGCTGCACCCCTAAAGAGAGTCCTCTGAACACGGGCTGCTTGTACATTGTGGTGCAGGCACGGTGTATGCAGTGTGCTCCCCAAGGACACAAACATAAATAGTCATGCAGGCAGGAGGGCAACACAATCAGAGGCATCACTTTGAGTCTGAAGCTCTAATCCTTTCAATAGTTTATGCTTTGTCTATTCAAACCACTTTTTCAAAGTTACAGAAAAAAACTACCAGAGAAATTTTTGTCTGCATGTTTTTAATGAGAAAACGTGATCATTGAACATTTCCTGTAAGTAATATTTTTAATTTGATGGGTTATTTTTTGTGGGTTATTTTTTTTTTAATTCCCATTAAAAACAAAACCCAAACCACCATATTTTGCTTTGGGTTGAAATGACTCCAATAAAAAACACTTCATTTCTTTCTTGAAGCTGAAGCTTGGCATCAATATACAGCTTCATACTGCCAAGTTCTACCACGATGTATATATTGGTGCAGGTCTCCGTTTCTCTTGTTAAAACTTTTTGATCTTCTACAAATAAATGTTTCTGGAGCAAAGACTTGAAAGTCTGGCCCAGTGAGTGCAAAGAAATTATTCAGAGAGAAACAAGTCCAACAGACAAGAAAGAGACTGAATCTGTAGCTGAGAGGTTTGTGCTGAGAAGGAATTGAAAAGAAGAAAGCAGAGCCCAAGCAGATCAGTTCAACACTTTTCTGCACAGACTGTTGCTGAACTTTGACAGCACAGTTAGCATTGCCCACTGTGAGAAGAAGGACACCCTGAAGCTACTTATAAATTAAAGACTTGACCCTTCCAGCATGCATTCTTGTATGCTGTGTATACCAGTTGCCTTAAGTCCTCGAGAGCCACAGTGGCATTCTTTGCTGTTCTGAAAGATGTTATGCAGTGTTGCTTCCTGCTTTAATTACTTCAATTATTTAAGAGTAGCATCAGCAACATTCAAGACACGTTTAAATAAGAATTCTCGTTGTGAACAGGAAGAAGTATTTAATGGGAATGCTATCAGCACAGCAAACAAATACCCTGACCTTGAAAATTTTCAAAGCCGATGGATACAAGACTGAATACAAATATTTATTTAGTTGAAAATTTGCTGCACTTGGCTTTATCATTCTGAGTTACCCACATTTCAATTTTCGTAAATATGCTCAGAAACCATGGTTTGTGACAGAAAGGAGACGAGTGGATATTGTTGCCATGGAAACAAAAACATTTTTCTTCTGCTCCAAAAACATTGTCTATTAGGGACCAGAGAGGGGGGAAAAAAAGTATTTATAATTAATTTTACTCTCTGTCATGATTTCCAAAGATTGTTTCCATTAGGGTTTTCAGAAACAGAGATACTTAACCACAGTAGGAATTTTTACAGGCGATGGGGTAGTCCTGTGCTAATGCAGTGAAGCAAAGGTGCATTTCTCCTTGCTATCCCCATGCTTCAGTAGGAATTTTATTTCCTCACTCGCTGTTCTATTGGATAGGACATTCAGACAGGATTTAGATTTGCATTTTATATTTGGGATTTGGAGCTATTTCCTCTTGATGTATTGCTGTTAACAGGCCAAATAAAAATGAGAGATATTTTTATAAGCTGAGAGTTTGTTAAAATGCGGGTAATCATTGTTTATTCCGTAAAAGCTTTGCCAGTTTATTCATTCTCAGACTGAGCTCCTTCCTTTGTTCTGCATACAGATGGACCCTGGACTTTAATCCCAGTGGTAAATCTAATTTTCTTCAAAACTGCTGTGAGTTCTGGCATTCAACAAGATAACAGTTTTGCCCTCAGTCTGGACACAACTACTATCCCCCTCATATATTTCAACATGCAAAAAGTATTTCAGCACCATTTTTACTTAGATGCCATATTTCTCAGCTTCATTTTTGTGCAAGAGAAAAGTTTTGTTGGGGTTTTTTAAATTAAAAAATACACATACTCTTATGAAACTTTCAACTTTGTCTTTACTTCCATGTAAAAGATGCACGTCTTTGGACAGGGAAGCACACTGGAGCATTCAAATATTTTCTACTGTTTCAGTTCCCTCTGTTTTGAAAGTAGTAGATACTTTGTACTCCTCTTGTCTTTCAAGAGTATATTGTAGCTAATTATGTGATTTCTTATTAGCTTTTTGTTGATTTGAGCTTATTTGGTGCAGTCACTTGTGATTCTGCAACACACGCTCCATCATCTCTTTGATTTTTTCCTAGTTAATTGAAGAGTATGATCAACCACTTCCAACTAGTCTTTAAGTACCCTTAATTATTTTTTGTTTGGGAACTGATTTAGAGTTGAAACATGTCTCTAATTGTAAGACATAATACCGCAAAACTGTATGAATTAAAAAATATTAATATGTACTTAACATCTATCCTAGATACCAATATTTATACACACACTCAGAATGCTGCAGCAGGCTGAAATGAAAAGACAACGACCACGTAGTTTATTCAAAGTCTGTATTTCTCTAGTGAAATTTAAGTAAGCACAAGGAATATATCCCTTTCAAATGAGTTGTTCAGCATCTTTTTCAATAACAAGACTTTCTAGATGACCCTTGTGCCAGCAGAGGTTGTGCTTCTAGCTGGTACTAAAAAACATTCAGTATGAGGTATTTCTCCAAATGTTTTGACTTCTGTTTCCATTTTTAAAAAAGTACCACATGCTTTTAATTTCTCCTGTTTGACACTAAAATGATGCATTATAAATTTTTCAAGTTATGCAAATGAGAACCATTTTATATTCTGGCAGACCATAAATTTTCACAGGAAAAAAAAGATTTTAGAAACTCCAGGGTTGTTTGAACATTAAGTGATGTAATTTTTAAGTACCTTCCATCACTGAAGCTTAGCCACCTCATGGTATCAAAAATCCAGCTGTATAGGCATCAGAAAACAACAACAACAAAAAAGAGTTGAAGGGGAGAAAGGGAGGGAGGACATCCATGTGTGACCTTTGGTGGTTTTAAGACCTACTTAGAATATTGTACCTTCATCAATGATTAAAAGTCTCTCTCTTTTAAAATGTATTGAACTCTCATTTTTATGTAGACAGTTATTACCATACCAGAAATTTAACCTCTCACTGAGAAAAAGGTTCATCGTAGGGATGGGGAATCCATTCAAGCAGTAAAACCAATGCACATGCAAACCATTCACCAATTCTTTGAAAGAGATTGACAATCGGAAGTGTGAGCACATCGGGTCTGCATTTCCCAAAATAACAAGTGTTGGCAGATGCTCAGCTGTCACTGACACTTCAGGTAACCATCACTATGGGAGGACAGGTGGTCTCTGAAAACTGGGCACTTCTAAATAATTTCAAAAGAAAGCACTCAAATATTGAAAGCCCAAAAAGTTTAACTTGCTTGCGAATAGAGATTTTACCTCTTTCTCAAGTCTTTCGTTCTTTCTTCTTTGTATGTGTCTTTTCTTCCTTGCTCTGACTGAAAATACTAGAAGGGCATGACACAATATGGGACTAGAATAACAGGTATATATACACATATTAATTGTATACATCCATCAGTCAGCAGGTTGATTTTTAGAGAGATGCTATTTTGAATGCATCTTTCCTTTTTTTTTTATATTTTTTGGTTAAGGATCTTTAGGAGGTTTCCAGTATATACATTTACACATAGCAGAGACATTGCAAATGGAAAATGCAACTTTGATTCTGCCCTATTTGAAACAGTTCTGACCACATACAAGAGGATCATTTTGATGCAGTGAGGAGAGGAAGCAGAGAAATGAAGAGCAAATATGCTTTACAGTGGAGAAAGCCGTAACTATTTTGGGTCCACATCTTTGAACATGGTCCTCCAGGAAAGCTGAAAGATGAGTGTAGGAAGCCTGGGAGCTCTGGGTCTTTAGACGGGCAATGACAAGAACATACTGGATGAGGGAAAGAGAAGATTTTATACCTTTTTTTTTTTAATTTTTGCCTTGTTCTGTACTTTCTAGCAACAGACAGGGACTTCTGCAGACAGTTCATTGAAAAGCCTATGATGATTTGCCATAACTGTCTTAGTCTCCAAAAATTCAAACTGTAAATTAGACAGAAAGTGGAATGCAACTAAGGTATCAAGCTTCTGTGGGCCTGTGTTGGCAGGCACATTAAAGCAGCTGGGTCTCACATTGCAGAAAGGGATGTTTGACATTTTCATGCTCTACAAAGCTGCATCAGTGAGCTGTCTAGAGCAGTCCAAGACCATTTTGAGCTTGCTCACACTGGGGGGGTTCCTGGGTGTCCAGAGCTGTACTGATGCATCAGCCTGGTGCCTGATCCAGGCAAGGCACTTAGCCCAGGGGGTAACTCTGCCAGAGGGATTGCTGTTATCAGAGCTTAGCCCTGTTAAACTGAAATTGAAATTTCAGAGCATTATTTACTTACATAGAAATACTTTGCGTAGAAACATATAAGATCTCATGTTGCCTGCCTTCTAGCCGCGACCATACTGACTCCAGGGAAGCTGTGAAAACAGAAAGTTACTCAGTTGAGGAAGGAGCTGATGATGCTAATCATGTGTATGCTTTGCTTCTGTGTACATTTTAAGCACCTTCTAATCTTACTTTAGAGAAGAGCAGGCATTGCATGTGGTTTTATTCACAGGGATAATATTATCAGTCTATGGGAAAGCACTGCAGACTGAAAATTACATTAGGCTGTAGAAATTTCTGAGCGAACTTTAAACAAGCAACTTGGGTATCAAAAGCAGTTGCTGTGGCCACCTAGAGCTCAGTGCAGCCTAATTTAGTCTGCTTAATTGTGTGTAGCTGGCACAAAAAGCAAAGCTAGATTTTATCAGATACATCTAAATGCTTCTTAATAACCTGTGCTTTCATCAGTGTTTTCTCTACGCCTTGTTCTTTGTGAGAAGTACTTAGCAGTTATATAGTCCTTCAGAGAGAGGGCTGACAGCAGCTGAGAAGTAATCCTGTAGAGCAGTGACACAGATATCCTTCATGTTATGTATTCAGGCCCAAATGCCACACATTCAGGACAGAATTGACTTGTACTGAGATGCAACATGACAGGAAAAAATCAGTCTAATTTTTGTACTTGAAAGAACAAAAGGAAAATTGTCCATCTTGTCAACAATTGCACCTGTGTTTCACTATGCTCTGCACAGGAAAGGTGAGCCTGCTTGTCTTACTGGGCTTGCCCCTCACTGCTTGCCCACCATGTCTGCAACCAGACTGGTTCCTCCACGACTGGCTCCTCCACACCCAAACGCACGCATGCTGCCTGCAGGAGCTGTGTTCTCAGCTGTATTATTTGTGGGAAGGAGCTGGCGGCAAACAGCTGTAGAGAGCAGGGTGGCAGTGAAGTAGCTTCCCAAAGTGGCAGCAATGCCATGTGGGGTGTTCTGCAATCTGTTGGCAGGCAGTGCTGGGAGCCAGGCACGGCTCCCTGCCCCAGGGCCTGCACACCCTCATCCTGCAAGCAGAGGAAAATTAGAGAGGGATGCATTGCCCAGAGCAGCTGGCAATGTCCCATCCCTGAGAGTGTTCCCAGCCAACTTTGACAGGGCTCCAAGCAAGCTGGCCCAGTGCAAAGTATCCCTGCCCAAGATGCCCATGGCAGGGGGATTGGAACTAGGTGATCTTTAAGGTGTCTTCGGACCCAAACCATTCTATAGTTCTATGATTCTGTGTTGCTCCTCCCCACCCCCATTTCCATCTATTCCTCTGGCTCAGAGGCCTGGGACCTGCAGCTGAGGGCAGTGTGGGCAATGAGTGGGAACTGTAGCAGTGACTGTGCTGAGGGAGAGGAGCCGTCACTTCCTGCAGCTGACATGTGCCACTGGCAGTGATGTATTTGCTGTGCCCTGTCCTGCTGGCAATGTGTGGGCCTGTGCTGGGCACATGGGACACCTGTGGATAAGTGGCCCGAGGCTCTGGAAGGGAGCTTGGCTGGATCCCTGGAGGGTGCCTGCTTGTGTCCCCTGGCCACACAGCATGGGGAAGCTGCAGTTCCTTGCTAGCACCCAGATGCTGGGGTGGACAGACGTACGTCCCACAAGCTTCCCTCACCCTGCTGTCCATGCAATGCCTAGTGGGGAGGGCAGAAAGCTGACCTTGAGCCTGAGCAGCAGCAAGCCATCAAGCAGGACAGTGATGACTTTCTGCTTACAGAGGGACCTGTGGGCTCCTGTCCATGGCTGACGAATATGGCCCCATGGCTTATGGCTAAGGTGTGACACGCGTTGTGGGTGGCACAGCTGCCCAGCCAGGGGCCTTGCCCTGGCTCATCAGCGTCCCTGGCAACCAGAGAAGCGGTGTATGTGCAGAGGGTCCCTCATCAGCACGCAGTGGGTCCTCGCAGCAGCCCACCGCTTCATCAAGGCCAGGTAAGGAGGACCAGGAAATGGGGACATCGCAACAGGAGCAGGTGCCCTGTTGGCAGCACCATGTGCTGTTCCCATTCCCTCTCCTTACAGTGCACCCGGTGCCTGGGCACTGCAGGGTCCAAATGAGAGACTGCTCAGGAGAAGGCTGGGCTTGAGCCACTGCTTCCTAGCAGCCTTCAGCCAACACTCCTGGAGCTTCTGCCTTGTGAAGCAGAAGGTAAGGGAACTGCTGGCCAGCTGCAGCTCATGGCTCTGGTCCCTCTCACCCCTTTCTCCACCTGCCTTCCAGGAACATTGGCATGTGGCACGTGGTGATCATGGCGCTGGGGCCAAAGTGCACCAGACTGAGCAGCTGCTGGTTCACCAACAGTACAGTGCTGTCCATCAGAGGAATGACATCACCTTGCTGGAATGCAAGCAGCCTGTCCACTGCAGCCCCTACTTAGAGCTGGTCTTTCTGCCTGGCTCCACACTGACAACACCTGCTATGCTGCTGGCTGGAGTTCCAGCACTGCGAGAGGTGAGTTCCCAAAGAGGATTTGAGTCCTGAGGGCAAGCTCGGTGCACTGGGGAGACAGGTTTGTCTTTCCCAAGAGCAGAGGCCAAAGTCAGAGTCAGGCTGCAGGATGTATGGCTCTGGAGAGATGGACCTGGCCCCCTCCCCAAAGCCAGACAGGAGGGACATAGCAGCACCTCTCCAGAGTCAAAGCCAAGCCCTGGGGAAGGGGGTCACCCCTGGGCAGCTGAGAACTGACAATGACCTGCTGGCTGCTCATTCCTTTCTGTGCTCACAGCTCAAATGCCAGGTGATGTCCTGCAGGAGGCCAAGATCCACCTCATCAATGTCCAGCTCTGAACAGCAGCCAGAAGTGGGGAACATCCACACGGACAACTTGTGTGCTGGCTACCCAGAGGGAGACATCAACACCTGCCAGGTAGGAGCATGCTATGAGTCATTCAGCCCCCAGCATCCCAGGCAGCCCTGTCATCATCCCCCAGACCACCATAGGATGGGAAAGAAAATTCTATGCCCTAGGTTTCCTGCAACAGAATCTCAGTTATCCAGTTCTCAGAGAATGGTATGGAGGATGATATGTAGGGCTGAGAGCAGGAGCATCCTTCTCTATCTACACCTTCTAGCTGCTGCACGTCCCTGGCCATGCACGCCGAATGTCACTGCCCTTGTCAGTGCAGGCACAGAACAACCACAAAACTCAGACAGCAAGGGCATGGAGCCTGCCAGAGGCTGTGTCTGACATGGCCAGCATGGACTGTGCTGCACCTGTGTTTCACTGTGCTTTGCGCAGGAAGGGTGACCCTCCTTGGCAACGCTTGGCTTACGTGGCTTGCACCTCACCCCTCGCCTGCTGTGCCTGTAAGCAGACAGGCTCCTCCACACCCAAACAGATGCACACTGCCTGCAGGAGCCATGTTCCCAGGTGGATGTTTTTGGGAAGGAGCTAGTGGGAAAAGCAATATTGCTGAGTCGCAAATGAAGTGGGAATCTGTGGGAGTTCAGGGTAGGATTGCCTTCGTCTTATATAGATGCTGAAGGCTTTCAAGGTTGAGTAGCTTGAGATAATTATCAGGTCTGTAACTGTACTACAGGGACTGTGCCAGTACTGCTCCTGGATGCCTGCAGCCAGCCAGCTGTGTGTCTATGGCATCGTCACCTGTTAGAAAGGTAGTACCCTGCACCTTTCCAAGGGCTCCTTTGAGGCTGTGCACACAAGTTCCCTGCGAGTACCAGGGAGGAGCTTAGGTCGAGGGAAGCTGCTGGCACACTGAGAAGAAACACTTCAGGGGAAGCAGAAGGTTCATTGTATTTTCTGCATGAATATTCCTGATGTCAAAAAAAGGCTTTATACCCGTCCCTACTCTCTAACCACCACCAATACAAAGTTAATGGAGCTTTGTCATTCATTTTCATCTGCCAGCCTACTTTCTCTGTCTAGAAGCTCCCCTTTACACTGAAAACATAAGGGCATATAGTTGGAAACAGTCTGCCCAGAAATTAAGGAGCAAGTAAAATACATCAAAGAGAGAATGGAGGAGGAGAGGATTTCTGCAGACATGCCCTAGTCAGCCTTCTCTGGAAAGAAGAATCAGGTATATTTCAGGAGACAGAAAAAATCTGGAATAAATTATTGAGCTAATTCCTAAGATGTAGGCCCAAGCACAGAAAAAAATAGTGATTATAATGAAAAAGAGGAGAAAAAAAATAGAGATAATAGAAAATTCTTAAATATATGGGTTAGCCAAAGATAATGTGGACAAAAAACCCCGGGGATACCCGTAACAAGAATCCAGTTTTCATGGGACCTCTTTGAGATCAGAGTGTAAAGCCAATAACTGTGTTAAATCCCCAGCAGGCACATCTGGAAACAAATCCGGGAAAACACTTGACATGCACAAAACAGCAAAAAGCCTTCCTAACCTCCTTCCTAGCTCCTGCATTTGATCATGTTAGTGCAACTCCTCTTTTCTGCTAATACACAACTTAATCTGGACACAGAAATCCTGTATTTGCTACTGCAAATTGCAGAGTACTAATGGTTGAAGAGACCATGTTATTCTATCTGTAATTACCATATAATTTGCAGCATTACAAGAAGATTGTAGTGTAGAAGACAGAAATGAGTGGCTTGTGGCTATTCCGTAGTAACATGGAATTTACCATGTAGAGTCTTGGTCAAATTTTATCCTAAAATTATACAGCATTTTATATAGCAGCTTGACTGCACCCAGTAGAAGAAGAAGATGAAGAAGAAACAGATAGCCAGGAGTGATACAGGTATATTGAAGCACAAGCTTCTTGAAAGCTATTGTCTAGCACTTTCTGGTAAATTTCTAATATTTTTGAAACTATTTGTTACATTTTGCATATTTTGAAAATAATCACATAATGTCTGAAGATTTAGAGGGGGTTGACCTAGATGGGCGTCAGCCTCTTTCTGTTCTAAAATTTCTTAAAAGGATAATAGTGCTATTCTGAGAGCCAGAAAATGTATCAGTCTCATTGCCTGTGAAGAAAAAATGCCTGAACTAAGTATCTTGTCTACTTTTTTTTCCTTGTTTCCTCAATACATCTTATCAGGAAGACTGCTTCAAAACAGTCATTGTAAATTCTGTGGATGCCAGAATAAAATACTCAGGGTCCATAGTTCACTCTCAGAAGATGAAAGAGCCCAGAGAATGGAGAGTCCACACTGAGTTTTCAATAGGCACCTCGGGAACAAAAGCAGCTCCATTCTGAAACGTGACAACTCTGCCCACGCAGTGTGGATTTATGATTTTGTTTGCACAGTGAAATTTACTGATCATGAATATCTGAAATCCTCAGCTCACCTTAAGGAACTCAATGGACCCAAATGGCACAAAGGCAGCAAGCACAATTGTCAGGGAAGACACAGGCATTCAGAGGGGATGGAGAAGAAGTGGTGAAATGAGAGAAAACCATTCAGTAGGGAGCAGCTGTGGGATGGCAAACAATAGGCTAGTCAGCTAGTTTGGCTAGTCTTCATCCTGCACTGGATTTATCAGCATCACTTCCACTGCTTTCTTCCCCCAGTACAGGTGGGACCTTGGGCTTAGAAGTGATACCGAATCTCCCTGAAGGCAGATGACATCTCCATGCACCTCAAACTGCAGATAAGGCAGCATGTTGCAGCCACAGAAGCAACCTCTACCATTTTCCAGTAGAAGGTGAGAGTTAAGTATAAATAGTGAGCTAGGATTTGTGGTAGAATTGTAAACACCTTCATGTGGTTTATGACCACACTTTAAATGTTACAGTCTTTCCATAAACTCTTGCAAAGGCTTGTCTTAAAAAAAAAAAAACAAACAGATTTGTCAAAAAATGTTTTACTATAATTCCAGAGCAATGTAAAATAGTGTTGAAATGTTGCAAGTGTAATGTCCCAGGACATTACAATGCATCTTAAAAGGGGAATGAGTACCACTGCTTCCACTTTAAAAAACAGTCTAGTATTTTCCCTCATATAGAAGTCTTAGAATGAGAGAGAAATAGAGAAATAAACAGCCAAATGGTAGTTTTCTGTTTTACTCAAAGATATGTAACTCAGTTGAAATGAAACAAGGCTTTCCATTCTATTTCCTCCACTCCCACAAAAACCCCCAGATATATATATATATAGCCCAGCTCTAAATTAGTGTTCCAGCAGCCTGGTGGTCTGAAGCTAGGTGAATACAATAAGGGTTATCAGACATGTGCTTCAGTTTCATTCTGTCCCTCAATTGCCTGTTGGTGGTTTCTCTGCTACCAGCAGACTGTATCCAGATTCTCATTCTGTTTTTTACAGAATACATCTTCCCTGTTTGTGAACTAAGACATGAGGTGGTACCTCCCACAGAGCTAGGTGCTCGCAGGACTGTACACAGAGGTTTTGCCACATCAGGCCAAAACAGGTAGACAGAAGAGAATGACACATTTGCCATCTTCCATTCCAGACCCTTTCCAGCGGAACAGGGGCAAGCCATTTCTTTGCTGTTCCCCTGTTGTAATAAATACACTGTGGTATCTGTCTGGTATTTGCAGATGTTGCCATGGTTTGAGGTAAAGCAGGATGTCTCAGCTCCTAGGTGCCTGCAGCTGTGCTGAAATTTCAGGACAACAGTAGCCTCTCCTAATGTGCATTTGTGAAGAGCCAAATTCATTTCCCAGGGTGTTGGTGAGAGAGGTACCATCTGAATGAGTCTTTTGGTCAAGACTTTTACGTTCATTCAGAGCTAGGGATTTCTCATCCCTACTGTTCTTCCAGCTACTCAGACAAGATACTAAATGCCAGATTGTTGCCAGATGAAGAACTATTTGCTCAGCTGGTGGAAAAACACAATGCTCATTCTGAAAACCATGCTGAACATTAACCAAAAAGAGGACACAAAATAATGAACCAAACTAGTACTGCCAACTCAGCTCCAAATTTGGGAAGAAACACCAAGTTCAAGCAGTCAGGTAGAACTTTGGGGTTGATGACCACCAAGGGCCACCAGAGGGACCCTGGGGACTAGAGTTTTCAGTTGCTCATAAGTTTAATTGGTGTTTCAAGTATATCCAAGAGTGTTATATAGCATAAATGAATGAGGAAGTTCTTTGGGGGTAAGACACCAGCGAAGCAGGGAGCCATGACATAGTCTGTGCTCCAGCAGGGATGTGATCCATCCTAGTGCTGCACCTGGCAACACACCCATCCCACCCAAGAGCCAGTGTACAAGTCACAGCCACTTGTACCAGCTGGGGAAGATGGGTCCTGCACGTTCACATCGTGCATGTGCCACCTCACCCTTGGGCTCAACTCCCTTGGTGAAGAAATCCAGATGAGGTTCAGGAGACAGTTCTTTCTGGGAGCTAGTTTGTGTACACTATGCACATGGCTGCACCTCACGCTGCCTCCCAGGTGTGTTTGATCCTGGTCACGAACTTCCCCACTTTCCTTATACTGCAGCTGAGGCTGCACAACAGGTTTCTCGGAAATCACACTAAAAAAACATTCTCACATGCTGCAACACAGCCTCCTCAGTACTTACTAGCAGCTGAAAACAACAAAACCCCACTAATCATTACAATCAATTATTAATGAGTAATTAATTTTATTAATTGTGATTAATGATTACTACTACAACATCTCAAAGCCCAAAGGACTACATAACCAGAATCCAAATGCTAGGTAGTATTGAGTTGACTCATCCATTGCAGAGAAGAATAGTTTTGACCAATGTGAACATGAACCTTTCAGTATCACTTGGCATGAGAGTGGTCATTAGGATGGATGCCATCAGTACCACCACACTTACACCATACCAAAGTCTTCACTTTATATCCTTCTTCATGTCCCTTTCCATGAACAAGCACTGCCTCAGAGAGGTGGACTAGCCTGACAGTGGATGCAATCTCAATCCCAGTGTTCATCTTAGCTGGAGATGAAATTATGCCATATTACTACTTACTCACTTCTATAGAGACTTTATGACGTATTTCCCGTAGAAAACTCAGCCGTGCAGCCACATTTCAGGCTGGATCTTCAGGCTGGACAGTTTGGTTTTGATATGAAAAGAAGTAGCTAGCAATAATTTAGAGGCCACTGTTTCCTCAAGGCAAATTTATGGCAACACCATAAAATGAAGGACTGGGGGAAGGAAGGGTAGCTGCTTCTTGAGGGACAGCCAGACAGCCAGCAGCCTGGCTTTCACACTGTGTAACCTCTGCAGTGTATCTCTGCAGCCACACTGTTCAATGGGGAGAGCTGAAAGAAGCTCTCAAGATAGAACAAACATACAAAAATAAATGCCATGTATGCAAATAAATGTAAAACTGACTGAAGGCTCAAAGGGATAGCCCAAGGTCAAATTAGCAAAATTTTGAAGGTCATTTAATTTCATTAACTCATATGCAGCAGCTTCAAGTAATTTTTAGGCGTGTTTTTCTATAAAATGTATGTTTTCATTAAACGCATCATTACTTTTATAGTCTCTGCAATCAATCTCCCTTTTCTTCCTTTTTAAACATGAGAAACCAATCAGACATAGACACAAACATTTATATTGATGAGTTTCTTCCTAAGTGTGTGTGATAGCTTAGAGGCAAGAGAATGAGCTATCATTTCATGACATATGATAAAAGAGATGGTTTTGACTACCAGAGAAACACACTTCAGAAAACAAGGCTTGACACCAGAGATGGGGAACACACCCATGGAAGATAGAGGAATACAAAACTATTTTTCTTACTCATATGTTTCTTTTTTTTTAGTACATATTGTTTGTAGTATAGGCCCCTATACTGTAGCACCCTCAACTGCTTCTCTTTGTCCATAATACTTAAACAAAATACACAGCCTTGTTCACAAAATACAGACCCAACATTTCAATTCCTCTCCCTGTTTCTACACAAAATCATCTACACACCATTACTTTAACTCTGTCACCACCATTTCATCAAATTTCTTCAATCAGTCCCAACATTCTAAGGACATTATACAAAGAAATGCAATCAGAAAAGTGCTCAGTATCAATGCAAGATGCCATTTACCCCTAACCTTACTCAGTGAAACAGAGAAATTATTTTTGGTCAACCATCAAAATCTTCAATTTGTGCTACAGAAGCAGTAGGGAAATTTTCCACAGAACAGGAAAACTCTTTCCTATTCAGACCTGTAGTTGTCCTACATTATCAGAAAGCACAGACGTTTGGAATATTCTGGAAAATTAAGAAAAAGGTGGAAACTGCAGGTTCAAGGGAAGGTCTGAAGAATACTGTGCAGCAACAGCTCGAGGTCTCTCATGTCCAGCAGAATTTATTAGCGGCAACCCAGTTCCAGCAGATTTCTTTTTCTTGTGCTGCTAGTCTCTGTAGTTTATCTGTATAAAGTGTTTCCAAGGTTGGGAGGCATGGGAATGATTCAGTAGCCTGTGTGCTCTCCTGGCAAGCTTGCTTGGCACAGACAGTCACCAGCTTGGTTGGAGAAGGGCTGCTGCCAAAGCCCAGCACCGCAGGGACCCCATTGTCACATCAGGAACCCACTGGTCACCTGTACCTGTGGCCCTGGCACAAGCACCTCAGCCAGCCCTGTGCCCAGCATGGCCACACTTGTGCAGCATCACGCCCAAGTTTAACACCCCTCAGCTATGGATGGCTCTACACACAGCTAGTCTGCACGTTGCCCCATGTGTGATACAGTAAATCCACCAATAAAATAAATCCTGTATGGAAAATTGTATTGACTGTATTTGTAATGAAAAGTGGAAATCAGCTGCTTGTAATGTAAACATTTAATAAAAACTGCAGCCAATAAAAAAAAACCCCTATGCCAAGTACAATTATGTGAGGATAGTGCATACATGTATGATTTTCGCCAAAGAATAAATTTTAACTTTGCCATTACTGACCTGTGTAGAAGCCATACCGCAGCAACTGCTGTCTCTTACTATACACTAGCAGTATCTGACACAGTGGGGCTCTGCTCTCAACGTTCTAAATAACAATAATTAAACGAATGACTGAAATCACTGCCCTCATCACTGCATTCCTTTTTCCCCCTTTCTCATCCCTGTGATAAGATCTGTCTACCTCACATCAAGCTTAGAAATAAATTATTCAGAACCAGGTTATCACAAGCAAACACTGTCTCTTTGCTTGCAGTGGAAATATTTGCTTGTGCATTTTTGTCTAGACACCCTATACTTCAGGAATTCAGTTTTCCTTCTGGCCTCTGAGTGACTCATAAAACAGCAGATCTATACAGCATAAGCAACCAAGGGGAGGCAATGAAAATAATTACCCAGACCTGTGGTTCCAGAAAGCTCAAATAGTAATTAAAGTAGATGGCTCTGCAGAATAAATCATGTTTTGAAGAGTGAATTAGTAAGTGAATTCCTGCTGGTTAGGAAAGTAAATATCATAGCAAGTGCAGTGGTGGATGCTTGGACAGGATTCTCCACTCACCTGAGAGATGAAGAAGGGAGGGGAACGAAGACTGTTCATGAACCATCACAGTTGTACACTGGGCCCACCAAATGCTCCAGGGGTACTTGCACCAGCTCCTGGGAATAACAGCCTGGGGTTAAGGGGAGGGCCTGGGAGCATTTCATAACTCAGCCAGAAATCAGGGCACCTGAATCCAAGCCTCTCCCTCATGTCATCCTTCTCATTCTTTGCATTTCTGTTCTTTTCAATGGAATAAAGAAAACTATGAATTTATTTACAATGGACATTGTTCTGCTTCCACAGCCCGTAAAATCTCAACATGCATTTTCATTTTGAATAAATTCAGAATAGAGTGCTTAAGTCCTTAAAATTCAAGCTCCTAACATTTTTTCAATGCAAGTCTGCTACTTTTGGTTTGAAAAGGAATCAGGGACCTGGAGGTAATTGCTGAATACAGTGAGGAGAAGGAAGGCACACCTACAAATTTACTCATTTTGCAATAGGATCTTGCAGTCTAAATTTGGAACTCAAAAGATGATTCAAAACACCAAAATAGTGTCTGTGGTCATCTCCAATTCATCAGGGCATCACAACAAATCAAGGATTTAAACAGGCATTTCAGTAGTAAACAAAAAATATGAGAGATGTGAGAAAAAGTCTTGGAAATAAAGACAAATCACTCATGTTTGAGAGAGAAGGAATGGCAGCTGAGGAACTAAAAGAGACAGTTGATTTCAAATTAGTAGAGTAGAAAAATTATCTTTGCAGTAACATTGTGAGTGGATGTGAGCAAGGCAAGACAGCAGGTGTCAGAGGAAGAGATCCCAGGAATAAAGATGTGAAGGGAACCTGCAATAGAAACGTGCACACATAGATGGATAGGACAGCCTGCCTCAGAGACTTTGTATGGAACAATTCCATAAGATGAAAACACAACTCGAAAGTGAAGACTTCAAGAAAAATCTCAGCAGGTTACGGGAAAAATGAGTGGCAGCTGCTGATCAGCAAAAGCACTCAAAGGGAGAGACAGTGGATAAGAAAGAATTCTGCCCGCACACACAGCTCATGTATTTTCCTTTGCAGTCACTGCCACTGACAAGAGCTGGGTTTGCCTTCTCTGCTGCTGGAACTCACAGGCTACCTGTGCCCAGACAGACAGTGTTGTGTGACACTTGGTACAATCTGTGTCAGATTCAGCAACTTCGTCTTTAATTAATGAAGAAGACCTGAGCTGGAACTTATTAATGTGAATGCATATAAGTACTATTTAACTAAATCACAAATAAGCTACAAATTTAGAAGTCATTCCATCTGTGTGATGAAAGCTTAAACCTTTCAGATGACTTTTATGTATAACCAAATTAAGAATATCTTAAAGCAGAATCGTCTTTGTTAAGGAGTCTCAGTTGATGCAAATATCCTCAGACAGCAATTAGATGGTCTCTCTGCAAATCCAAGTGTGGTACTTGGATTAGACTTTGGACTTGCACTAGTGCAGCTGCCCTGTGAGGCAGGCAAGTCTGAAAGTAAGCTTAATAACAAAAAATAGTTGAATGATTTAATTAACATTCCTGCTTAAAAAAAAATCATTGCTGAATTTATGTGTCTAATAATTTTTGTTTAATTCAATTGGGTTTTTTTTTTTTTTTGCTGCAGACAAACTTCAAGTATTCATGACAATCTGCTTAAGAAATTAATACAGATTGGAATTTTCCGTGACAAGTTTTAGCTTTTAACTTTCTGTCATTTCAGCTCAAGTGTGGGAGATGGTAAAATATTGCTTTTAATTAAAGAAATGTGTTTATTTTTGCTCTTTTACAGAGTACTTTTTCTTTCAACTGGAGACCAAAGCAGAAACATTTTTATAGTTAAAATTAATTGCTCCATTCATGAAAATTTGAACTATTGCAGAAACCAGTATATAGTCTAAGATGTAGCTGATCCCAAACAGAAGTGCTAGAATACTCAACAAAAATTTTACTTTGGATCTTACAATCGTTTAGTCATCATCAAACAGAGTCAGGCTGTATTTGAGACTTTACATAAGTGTGAAGATACATAATAACCTTTCACTATTGTTAATACAGTGAAATATTAACTGCAAGCAGATTTTATAATATAATTTTATCCAGGGTTTTTTTTCTCCTTAACAAATCTGTGTGAAGAGAATTTTACGCTTTATTTCAATATTCCATTTTAATTCCAAAGAAATATGCACTGTAGAGACCAGTAAAATAAAATCTGTCTAAAAGCAATCCATGCCATGCTTTTAGGTCAACCAAAGGACCAAAAAGAGCATGTATGCAAACACTTTTAAGTTAGTATAAAATACTAAAAAGAAGAAATTGAATTTTACCAGGGCCAGCTCAAAATCATATTTCAAAATTTGTGAGTTCTGGTCTAACTCTCGTATTTCTCACTAGGAACAATAGTGAGACTAATTTTGGCACATCATTTCTGCCTGCAGAGCCTGTGATCAAGCCTGTGCCAGGAGCAGGCACCCAGCCGCCCTATGGAAGCCACACATCCTGGTCCCCTGCAGCACTCAGCGGCACCAGCATCAGCTGCATCAGCTTTCCACGGCACAAAACAGACAATCTGTGCTAAGCCATCCCAAAGAGCAGCTTTTCAATGATTACAATAGATCAATGGCAGAGGACAGAGTGAACAGTCTGAAACCTCACCCTGGCAGCAAACAACTTCATCCTTAGCGCCTATGAAAAAATGTCAAATAAATTAGGCTGGCCCCAACAACAAAGTAGTCTCTGCATTACCATCTGTGTCCAGGTGAGGGGGACCAGTCAAACATTCATGTGAAGTTATGTTCCTACCCAGCCTCTGAAATGCACGATTGCATTTCCCTGGTCTTGAGATTAATTGCTGCAAGTTAATGCTCGTTGGTATTCAAAAAACAATGGAAATCAATTAATAAGGAATAATTACAAGGACCATTTTCGGGTCTTTGTAGCATTCTTTGGGTGACCCAGCCTTAGCAGCCAAGGGAATTTGTAACCTCTCATACTAACTTGGATGATTAATCACTGTCTCTGAAGTAGATGCAGCTCCTAACACAACAGAAACAGACAGAGAAGTAGCATCTCCAGTCTTGTTCCTCTTTACACCACACAACTGGGTGTCTGAGTTCAAAAAATGTTATTCAATGTGTTGGGAAGCATTTGCTGTTCATGTAACCCCTGGTGATAGTTCAAAGATGAGATGGAAACATCTCATGGCTTTGGAGAAACAGTTGATACAGCCGAGGTACAAGAGAACAGTCTCCCTGCGTTCCTCAACTCTGCTTCTAGTCCTAATGGTACAGTTCTGACAGACTTCACTCAACTGCTACAAGCAGGAGAGCCCAGGAGAGTAAGGGCAGATCATATTCTTCCAAGCAGATTGTCCTACAGCTCATCCATGGCCTGCAGCCTTGCTTTAACAGAAAAAAATTATTCCAACTTAGTTATTTGAATACAGCTAAAAATAATATCCAGGAAAACAAAGGAGCTTTTTAAAAATCCAGATTCCCTATGGCTAGATACAAGAACAAGACACTGTAAAGCCTGAAGCCACCTCTCTGTCCAGTGTACAGCACGAGGGTGCCTACAGCTGCTCCCACTCAGGCATACAGCCTATTGTTATGTCCAGTCAATCCCTAGCATCCCCAATGGAGGGAAAAGCAGAAAGACTCATTCATATTCTCAAGCATAGGAGACATTTTCCACCGAGCCCTTACCTGTCACCACAGAGGGATGGGTACCTGAAATGAGTGGAGGATTCCCAATCTTCCCATTTCTTCATACTACTCTGAATGCTCTTAAACTGCCTTCCACTCTGCTAAGAAAAATATGTTAGACATCTCCTGACAAATTAGAACTTTTTTGTGCCCTCTAAAATCTCAGCAGACATCTGAAAAGCTTGACACAAGTCAAGTGGTCCTGGAACAAATCTAAACCTGATTGAAACTGCACAGTATCACTGTGACACCAGAAATTTCCTCTAAACAAGCCACAAACACCAAAAGTGACTGACACAGGGGACAGCTCTCTACAATTTACACTCATCTATAACAAAGATTAGCCCACGGCTCCACTATCTGCTTCAGCTGCTGGTGACCAAAAAGGAGAATTTTGGATGCCAATTTAGGATAAGAAAAACATTCTGTGAACCTTCCTTTTATTCTCTACTCTCTCGGGAGAAGTGGGTGAGGCACTGGAAAGTAGCACTGAGCAATGTAGCAGGCTTGGGGGAATTCAGAGATGCAGCCACAAGCGAGTCCAGAGAGACAATGAATCTTTATTATTGTTACAACACCATAACATAAGTGAAAAACACCAGATACGAGATTATTTACAAAAAACCTATCTTACTATTTACATAGTCTGCATAGCAAAGTAGAAGTTTCCCGCAGAAATTAAGGAGAAGGAAAAATCCTCTGCCCAGGAGCTTTTTAGTATCCACAGAGCAAGAGAAACAAAAAAATAAAAAACACACACACAGTTTCTGGGCATTTTTCTGGAGCATTGTTTTTTAAGTGCCTCTGGCAAAGAACAAGAATTTGTGAGCGAACTAGCCAAACATTTTATTGTTCACAGTGAATGCTGAACTCCCACTAAGATTTGCGAAGGTGTAAATGGAGTTTACAAAACACATTAGAGCTATCCAAGCCCTAATAACTGATTTTAAATGTGTGAATATTAACCTACAATCAAACTAACTTCTGCTAAAAACCAGCTAAAAGCTAAGCACAGAGGCAGAGCTGCTCGTCCTGCTGAGATCCAAGGCTCCTACCCCAGGTTCTGATCCAGCAAACTGCCTACATGCAGGCAAAAAGCCCAACACGCTCAGCTGGAGCCATCAGCTGACTTCCCAGACTGTGATTCACTGCCCTGTTTGTGTGACCCACAATATGCTTGACCACAGGCTAAAGAAGAAAATTCAATTAGCCAGCTTAAGACTTCACTCGGTGTTATACTTCTTAGGTGAAGCTGTTAGCAAAATAAATTAAAATAAAAATAGTGAAGATTTAAGAAAACTTATTTTCATTTAAAATATGGTGCTTCAGAGAATTGTTAATGACCTTCTCTCAAAAAAACCAGCACAGTCAGACCATTAAGACTTCCTAGAGGAATTGCACTGCAGTTGTGACTAGCCATTCGGTGAGCTCCCCACAGGATATGATAGGTCCCTTACTCCGGTGGTGCTGTGGGAAGCAGTGCATCTTGCATGCTGTGGGCTTTTAACATCCACTTCATAATCCCTGAAATGCAGCACTGAAGAGAGGACAACCCTGCACAGAGCAGCCATGAGGGCTGCAGAGGTAAAGACAGCACTGCTCCATGATGATGATCAACAGGAGCTGCATTACCTGTCTCAAACTGCAAGAACCTGGGCGTGGCTGATGCAAAGGACAAGCCTGACTTGTATCTTAATACTAAGACAAAGGTAGCATGCCTTTCATGTGTCAACACATGAAAAAAGGAACTGCTCAAGAATGTAAGCAGAGATAAAATTGAAATGTATTTGCAACATAAACTTCTGATTGACTGCAGTGGAGAGAAGCTTCTTTTGTTCACATGCATGATACTACTGCAAAAATGGGGAAGTGCTTTCTTCTCAGTTCTCCTTTGAAAAAACAGAGAATATATGTGCACAGTAGTTCATGAGTCTGGTAAAACTGTTTTAAAAAGAGTACCAAGATAAAACAAGGTTTCTCCACACATAAGAATCCCCAAAAGAAAAATGTCTTTTGTTGACATTCTCATAAGTATTTGTAGGAACAGCGATGTAGTATGAATTCCAATTACAGTAACTATGGAAGTGTTAAGGAAACTTTCATGTGACCATCCAGGAGCTGCTCTGGCAGTCACACACTCAGACCACCTGAGCTGGGACCGAGGCCCTTTCACAGCAGGTGGCTCCAGGGAGCTGATGGGTGCCTCGCTTGACTCCCTACACACCCCACACCCACACAGTCAGACAAGGTTTCCTCACCCGCTCGACCCTCGGTTTCCCATAGCAAAGCCTCAGGCATCTGGATCCTTAAAAGACCTTAATCATGGTGTAACAATGGAATAACAGCTTGAGCTGGTGCCCCTGAGCAGGGACCCCAAACCAAGGAACCCCATGGCTTCTATACCCCCACAGTCTGTGTGTGCGACAGTGTGGGGATTTTCCTCTGGGTCACTGGCTCCTGCTGTGCCTCTGGTGTCCAGTCACCTGGCAGGGCCACAGGTCCCCGTGCCCTTTCCTGTGCAAAGGGTCAGCACCAGTTTTGGCCTCTGGCTTGGTCTGCCCATCACCCAGAGCTCAACCTGCAGCTCCCACTGCAGCCACACACCGAGCTACCTGCACTCATTGTATTCCTCAATATAATTTTATTTTGACTTCACAGCTATTCAGAAGACTCCAGGTGATCCAACCACTGATCCAATGAGCCTGTTAAATGCCAGAGAGATGCAAAGAATTTTTTCCATAGCAACAAAAACTTCATTAAAATCCCAACAAACTAAAGCAACCAAGCCAACCAGCAATTATATCAATTCAGAAAACTGCTGTAAAATGTTGAGAAAGACTTGAAAAAGGAAGGAATAGGCTTGCCTCATGGACAGACAGACTTCAACTGGATCCTCTCAACCCTGGTGTCGTGGTTTGAACCTGAGCTGATTGACAAAGTTCTGAGCCAATCGCTTCTCACAAGGATCGGCTCTGCAAGAATATTTCTTCCACTGATTATACACAATTTGTTTCTGTTTCCATCTCCATTCAGCTCAAGTCTCCCATTTCTGTGTGATCTTCTGGGACCTTCTGATATCACTTCTTCCTTATTTTTGCTCATATTCCCCTAAACTCACGCCCTGTTTGTTTTCATTCTCTCTCCTGAAGTCTGCATTCCAGCTGCCCTTCTTTCTCCTTTCCCTCTCCTTCCCCTGAGGGCAGCAGTAGGAGCACCCAAGAGCACCAGCCTATCCCTGACTTCACTGCTCAGCCAGCGTGCCTGTCACTGAAGCATTTCAGTGTTTCCAAGAAAAACAATTTCAGGGAAGGTCTTTCTCACTTCTTTCTAACAACTGTTGGCTGTGCCACAGAGGATGGGCTATGCTCAATCTTTTAAAAATTTCAGCTTACAAAATTAACAAACTTCCACTTCCTTTTTTCCCCCTCTGTGTGTGTGTGTGTCTGTGAGTGTTCAGATTTGGAATTTTTTTCCAAGATGTTACCCAAAAAAATATTTCAGGTTGCTACTCCTCCTCATTATCTAATAGTACATTCCTAAATTCTGAAGTATAACGAATTTTCAACTTTTGTAGGACAGACAGAATAGCATGTTTCCCTAATTTCACATTCTGAATCTAGAAAATTGTTGACATGAATAGCCATCATGAACAGATTGAGGCCAAGTGCCTGTGATGAAGTCTAAGCTGTTCAGACCAGTGTCTTCTAGCAGTATCTGTTGAGCAAAGTGAAGGGCTCATCTCACTACCTGCTCTGTCTGTAATAGAAAGTATGTGCAAAACAGTGGGAGATAAGCTAAAACTCTGTTCACAAATAATAAGAGTCTTTGGCCAGTTAATTTCAGTAAGACAGTTCAGCAGTTTCAATCTTAAAAGCAGCCATCTTGGGCAGATAGAAAAGTGCTGGAGATGTTTGTGTATTTCAAGAAAACTAACTGAAGTTTGAGGAGACTGTGATGTACTTTCTATAATTAATACACATTTTACAAGCTTATGCACAGCCTTTCACAAGACCTTTAAGCACTGGGGGTTTTATCTGGCACTGTTCAGAGAATGGCAGGAAGCTGATAAAATGCTCAGTGGAATTTGCCATTCATTTATCTGTCCTTCTGTGGCCTTCAGAATTTACAATTTTCATTTTTGGGGGGCTTTCAACAATATAATTATATATGAAAAGGCTTCTCATACCACACAAGCTTCCATTATGGCATATTAGAATTAAATGAGAGGAAAAACTTTTCATTATATGGCTTTCATTGTTATTCATTGATGCATTCAAGTAACAATACTGACTCAGACTTCTGTGGTGTACTCTTAAGCTTTAACAAACAGTTTATCTCTTAGTGCTTCATCCACCAGCCAATGTTAATTAAAAGGAAAGAATAGTCCTTATTCCTATTATTCTAAATAGCAATTGATGAACTTCAAAGGCTCTGATTTTAATCAGAGCTCTCAACAAACTTTCACACGGACTTTTAAAAGCTTGTTCTCTCTGTGCAAGCCTGCAAAGCAGCTTAGTCTTAACACAAGGCCTGTTACATTCAGAAAGGAAACATCCTAGTTGCTTTGGTAAGATCATATATATTCTTTAAGGGGATTACAGGGCAACAGATTCAGCACAGGTGTTAAGAACTGAAAATTACACCTTATCATGTCAAAATAAACTCAGTTATAAGCACACCTGGCACAGACTTGTATGGGATATCATTTAGATGACATGCAGAATCCATGTTTTACAAGCTTATGCATACAGCCTGTGGGCACCAGTGAACTGGAACAGTCTCACCCTAGTTTTCCATGTCTGCCTTGAGGCCAAGAAACCAAATATGAAAACTTTTGCACAAAATGGGATTTGTTCCTGATTTTGAACCAAAACAGAAAAGCATAGAAATTAGTTCTTGAAAGTAATGAACACTGACTGCAGCTGTTGAAAATTATGACAAAAATTTGGGGATGTATTTTCAGTTTAACCACATATACATATATATATGTGGGTGTTTATGTATTTACACCCCTGTTGACAGATAGGCATGTAACTTTCTTCATTCATTTGAAGGCTATGGCTTTGAAAAGACCAGAATTCATGTCTCAATTCCTGTGATACACACACAGCATGACAAAAACTATACAAAAAGAAAAATCATCCAAAAATAATTTGTTACTAAAAATATTTGGAGTTGGGTGGAAAAGAATTCTAGAGGACAGGACATTTTTCAGTGAAGCAATCTAATGCCCAGTGGCAGCCTTGCATTGTCAAGATTTGTGGCCATCCTTCTGAAAAATTTCATTGGTCATTTTCCTTTATGGTAGGAAATACTGTTACCTTCCTAATTTCCTGCTTCTTTTACAGCTACTTCTGATCACAGCACATTTTTCCAAAAAACACAGTGAATAATGATTGCATTACAAAAATACAACAACTTTCCAGATTTAGGGACAGTTCAGTAACAGAGTTACAGAGTTACAAGAGGGAGACCTACCTCAGCATCAATGTCCAGTAGCCCACCCAAGATACAAACAGTACTAGGAATCTGGATAGAAACCTTATTTGTCAATAAACAAAGTAATAAGGGAAAATATTGGAAATAATTTGCTCCAAATTTTGGACACTGACATTGTACCTGGCCTGTGATTCCTGTACCCATGGAATGGGGAGGGAAAAAGAAATTCTTACAAGTTTGTTCATAATTCAGAGGATTGTCATCCAAGCTAAACACTTGTTGAACATTTTGATCTTAAAGTTCGGGAACATTATTTACAAGGACATGATCTTATAAATCTTTGTTTTGGGTTATGTCAAGATCCCTTTTTACAGAAGAAAAGGCTGATGTTTCTTCCGACATTTTACTTTTTCAGATTTATCTACTGACCTTACATTTTCTGAAAGGACAATACAAAATACCCTAGAAATTATAGATCTAACTTGATTATGCTGTGAGTTATTTCCTTTCTCCAGGGTATATATTACCCAGAGAAAGCAGAGGCCAGCACAGGTCTCCACTTACTGCAGTTTTTGGCAGTCTTTTAAAGAAGGGGTCATTTGAACAGCGTGGTGTGTTGGAATCCAATTTAAGGGCAAGATCGTAGCTCAGATATGTTGATGAGATTTTGTCAGCGTTTCTTTGCTTTCTCCCATTCTTCCAGCATCTCAGTATTTGATGTCGGACATTAAATTTATTGACATGATCAGGTTTTGAAGAGAGGAGAGCAGTTCTGGTTATTCCAGATGCTGCTCCTCATTTTCATTTCTTTTGATTTTTCAGTGACTTGGTCATGATCCTTTGGATTTTTCTTGGTGCTTCTCTTAAGAGCTGTAAGCAGAACCCTACCTGGGCCCACCGTATCTTCTTAAGTAAAGGTTATTCATAACACTTTTTAGCCTGAAAAACTTGCTTCAAATGTGAAATTCTTATTTTAACATTAATTTACCACGATAACAGATGAGAGGTCCTCTGGTGAATCCTCTCCCATCATTCTAGATACCCCTCAAGTATACACAAAGTCCCTCTCTCCGATTATACAGAAAACACAGGAAGGAAAACAGAATCCTCTGAGGGGCCAACTTTCATATGATTTACCTCATCCAGCTAGTCATGCAGGATTTCTTTAAGGCCAGTGGCAGAGGGACAGATTCCTCCACGAGGCAATTCAGAGCAAAGGCTAATTCAGTGTCTTTGAGTCAACTTCCTCACTCAATATCAAAGGACCAAAAATACGAGCCAGCTATGTCTGTTTCTCACACTTGGATTATATGAATAAAGCCTTGGGTGTTTTACCACTGCACCATTTCTCCCTTATTTTGTCTTTTTCTGGGTTTTTTTATTTATGTATTTTCTATTGAGTTGAAATCAGATTCTTGATTTCTGATAAATCAATCCAAAATAGAAAAGATTTTTTTTACCAAACTCTGGTTAGGCTTTCTGGATGCTATATTAATAAAAGTAGAGAGGCATCTTCCTAGCACATTATGATCTTTTTCTACTGGTATTCTTTTCCTGTTACCAGAATATACGGGCAGCCATGTGATATGGAGACATTAAAAGAGAACTGGAGGAGAAGTGATAATGAAGTGTCATGGTTATTCTAAAAACTTAGTATGTGCGGAAGTTAGAGGAATTATATATTACTTAATTTTTCATATAATTTATTTCATAAATCTCCTATAAGTTCAAGTATTATAAAACAACTGAAATAAGAGGAATGTAAAAAGTAGAAATTATACTATAAACGTGCTATGTAGTTATCATAAGGAAATCATTTATTCTTCAATGTCAAAGTGAAGATTGCAGTATAAATGAGCCTAGTACAAACTCATTTGCTAAAGATTTAGGGAAAAAAAAGGAAACTCAAAAAACTATTTCTCTTTTTTATAAAGACTGTGCCTTTTCAAGCTAATCAAAGCATAACTGCCTCTGCTGGTTTGCTGAAAAGGTATCTGCAACCTTGCAGTATCATTCCTTTGTTTCAGAGGCAGCAGAGTTCCTTTTATGTTTCTGAAACTTTTCACTCCATCTTCTTAGCAGGTTTTGCCATGTCAAGAGCTGCAAAGAGGGAACATATCCGCTCTCTCTGGACAACATGAAAAAATCAAAACCAACCTTAAAAAAGGATAGAGAGGAACATGAATAAACAGCACTTAGCACGAAATCTTCTTAAACAAGTGGGTAAACAAGCTCGGGGAATTAGCAAGCTTGGCGGCAGTGTTTGTTGTGCTGCTAGAACTAACCTGTAATGAATTACAATTACAATAACAATTATTAGTATCACCAAAGTGGTTCCGTTTCTGAGAAAATTTTCCCAGCCTCCTGTCATTAATCTTACCTGGGTTTATTACTAGCTATGTCACTTGTAGCTTGGGTAGCTAAATTCTTTAATATGCAATCTGTAGGGGCAGCTCAGCGCTTGTTTCCCACAGCAGAACGCATGGACGTGCATGCCATATCTGGTGTGGGTTTGTTTAGAGAGAAAGAAGGAGAGACTGTGAGCTATAAGTGTCCTAGAATGTAACGTCAGATTTAATATACTGCAAGAAAAGAGTTTTCTAGCCATCACACATGTAACAGGGCTGCTCTGTCAAATACTTGTGTAGAAATATGAATATTCTCAGGTGCCTGTATAAAAAATTGCTTCAAAGCATTATACTACTGTAATAACTGTTTACAATCACATATTTTATTTGTATGTACCAAAATAATTCTATAAAGCCCAGTGTATATTATTCTGAAATTATTTCCATACTGTCTTTCACAAATTCCATAACCACTAAATATCCTATAAGACAAAGCAAACAAGGTTTTTTTGTGTCTAAGGTGAAAGAGCTTTTCTTTCCACTTTGCAGGCAGCACTCAGTAGCTCAAAGGAAAGGGAGCATTCTCTGCAACCTCAGAGGAGGAGAGCAACATTCCTGATCAGTAGTGATAACTAGGAAAATAAGCTATCTGTTTCCTAAGCCTCAGGAAGAGCAGAGATGAGCACTGGAGGGGCTCCAGTGGTGAGGAGATGTGAGGTGCACAGTGCCAGGGGCTGCCCATGGGGCTGCCCACTCTGCTTCGCCTTTGAGCTCAGTGAAGGGTCCTGGATCATCCCACTCTAACACAAGAAGTTAAAATACATCTAATGAATTGCATCTTTAAGTGACAATGCTTAAAAAGAGAGTGTAACAAATCTGGGACTTGCAACAATACAAACACCCTTGAGATTCATATGTGATAAAGCGAGTTCTTTGTCTTCATCTCGCTGCCTCAGTTATAGTCACTAAGGGTCCTCGTCCCTGCCTGTGACATGCAGGCGTCCCCCAGATGAGTCTGTGTTTGCACAGTGTGTTCAAAGGGGTTATATTCTCCATTCATCTCTCCCCGTCTCTCTCCCCTGCCCTTGCACACACTCCTCTCTGGAGTCCAGAGGCCATTCCTGGAGACAGCATCCTGGGGTAGTTTTGGCCCAAACTGGGGCAGTGGCTCCTGTATTCTGCATGCATCTTTATTCACTTGGTAGAGGCTGTTACACAGCTCTGATGCCAATGCACAGGAAAACACAATTCAGCTTTGGATGCACAAGGTCCACCAAACCCACAAAACGGTCCACAAACGGTTGCCTTCAGCCTGTGTTTGACTCCAGCTGTGACTGCTTCCCTCTAAAGGGAACAGCATAAGAACAGGGTAAGCACAGCACCATTCTTGCCCAAAATAGTCTCCAGCAAATTGTAATGTGGTGCTGTCTTCCCAAACACTCCTGGTATTTTTGGTTCATGTTGGGTTGTTCTTCCATTAACTTGCTCAGCCATTAAAAAGGCAGCCAGGAATACTCTTAGCAGCTGTTATTTCCTTTGGTTTTGCACATTCGAGTTTTTTCGGGGAATAACGCATGGTTCTCACTTAGTGAATATAAAACCAGTATCTGTTTGCCTAGCCTGTCATATACTAATGACATATAAATATATTAGTTTGTATGTACTAGTGACATGCACATGTAAGTAATACTCTTTCATAAAATGGCTGGCATCTATCCTTATAACCTTGTGGCAACAACTGCAAGAACTCTAATACATATAATAATTACTTGCAAAAATATTGATCTGCTTTTGCTATTAAACTTGGGGGACTGCTGAACATAAAAGTAGCTACAGGAAAAAGAAATAAACTTACCGAGATGAAATCTTTTTAAAAATTGAAATAGCTTAAGATCTAAAGACTCTAGTCAAAACCTATATTGTGCTATATGTAAGCAAAAAAAAAAGGTCCAAATTTTTACACTTAATGATAAGACACAGAAGAAATTAAAAATTTCTTTAACTTAAAAATACTAAGAAGCAGGAAATTTATTATTTGGGTGCCTCACATGGTAGAGGAATACAGGTTATATCTTCTCCCAATATTTGTAGTGAAATGAGAAACCTGACCAAGTATATATGTATGAGTTACCAATGGGCATATTGATAGAGATAAATAACACAAAGATAAAATAAAAATCACTGTAAATATTTTACTTTGCACATGGGAAAAAAACCTAGAATTTCTATATTCCTATGACATTTGCTTTAGTTCAAAGGTGGAACAATTGTGTTTTATTTGCACAGGCATAGGCAGAAAGCACATTTTACCCTTGCTTTTGCAAGTGTTCTCACTGTCACACTTCAGGCTTCACAATGCTTATTCTTTCATATTCTTCTCTGCAGCCAGCCAAGCAGGAAACAGAAATATCCTGTCTAAATTCATGACTCGTTACCAACACAGGAGAGCATTTAGGGAACCTGGTTTTCAGTGGCCACTGCAAAATATTTTCCCTAGCGTAAGAGATGGTGATGCTCACAAAGAAGTCCAGAGCAGCTCTGCCTGACAGCTGCCCATACTCAGTGGTGGTGGCTAATTTTGTCACATGCATTATTCTCTGTGAGCTACTACCCACTTATTTGGTTATGTCAACAGCTATTAAATTCTGCCACCAGCCAGACTTTAAACAGGGTTTTCTTAAAACCAGTTCCTTTTGCAATTGGATTGGGAAGAATACCGGACAGATAGAAGTACAGTGGCTGTCACGGTCAGTTAAGGCAGGGTCAAAGTCCTGACAGTAACTACTCCTCAGGGCAGAGATTTATATCTATCATCATAAATAAGTTTGGGTTAAGTTACACAGTTTAAATGTCTAAGGCAGCAAGACTTCAGGTTGCCTCAACAGCACGAATCAGGATCTCTGCAGAGGTGAGCTGGTGTGCATCATATCATCAGTGTGAAGTCCCCTGGGGCTTTAAGCTCTAACAGTGCTTTTTCAGAGCATTATTATTAGCAATACAGTAACTCCAGCAGATCTCAAATAGGACTGAAATCTCATTGTCTTAACACTGTACAAAACTGTTTAAAAGGCACTCTACACCTGGAAGCTCTTATGACATAAATTGGTTAGAAATACAAGGGGGAGGAAGGTGGCAGCATTCCAGATCCTTGTCTGAAAGTAATGCAGTTTTCACTAAAAAAAAAATCACAATAAAACAAAATTCACTTGGTGCAGTGCCTGAGATTATACATTTTATGTTAACCATTTTAATGGGTTTTGTTAAACTTTTTCCTCAAGATCCCACTTAACAATAAAAACCCCTAGTTCTTTAATATGCACAGACCAAATAGCCTTGAATAATATTATTGCTTTAACAGGATGAACTTGTGTTTGTAATTTGTAAACACAAGACATTTTTTAATTTGTTCAGCAACACTTCCATGGGGGGAAGAACTTTTTTAAATGCATCATATCAGAAAATTTTTTCACTTCTAATGAAGAATATTCACAAGCATACATGATTCAAAACCTATAGGCATTTCTGCCCTAACACAAGGCTGTTAAATGATGGCAAACATGGCAGCAGAAAAGCAACAATTTATCCTCACACCCTCCTTGATGCAAAGTGAATGAGTTGAAGGAAGAATGGCAGACCTAATGTCTGCCATGGATGACCAATGCCAGCCTACAGAGATTGTGAAGATATAAACACACATCAGAACGAGTATTAAATAACATTTTACTGCATTCAGAGAGCAGATTTGCGCTTCAAAGAAGTGATGATAAAAACCAGGATTTTGCAATGCAATTTCAAGTTAATAAAAAAAGGAGAGAGAAATGGATTCAGATTGTTGTGCCATTCATGTTTTGAATGGCAATTGTCAAGAATCTTAATTTGATTGCAACGGTCTGCAGGTGAAAAACACAGCAAACTTTGTTTGCCATGTACCAAAGAAGGTTACTATGAGAGGTAAGATTTTCCTTCAGGGTTAAAAAATGATGAGTTGGTTCAGAGTATTTGGTGCTAAAGTCACCAATATCTCTTCCCTCTGTGAATATTCCCACACTTGAATGTTCCCACAAAAAATGCTTTACAAAAGTGATTTCCCTTCAGTCCAGGGCGTCTCACTAAGATGCCAGTTATGTTTCCTGTTATGACACCAAACAAGGTTCCCTCCATGCAATGGAGAGTGGCAAGTGCTCCTAGAGAACAATTATTTTCCTCTGTGCCACATAGACCTACTTGGGATACAACAAATCATCCTCTGGAGGCATCTCTCTCCACTGCTGTGGAGGCAGATTGGATGACCTAAGACTAAATAGAATCATAGAATGGTTTGGGTTGAAACAGACCTCAAAAGATCATCTAGTCCACTTTCCCATTCATGGTCAGGGACATCTTTCACCAGACCAGAATATAAGAGTTACTGAATACAAAATTATTATTTATTTTAAAAAAGACACCAAAAATGCATTCTCCCCATGATATATCTCCAGGACAGTCTAAAGCACTTAAATGACTATTAAAGATACATGCCAATGCAAAAAAAAAAAAAGCCGACAACAAAGTACAAAAAACAAAATATGAAGAAAATAACTGTAGCAGCACAATACTAAGGAAAATCACAGAAGTATCACCTATGGAAGGGCTCCTCTGACAAATCCATTAGCCTGGGTGTTGTGCGTAGGCACAGCGCATTCTTACATATTCTTGGTTCAGGCAAAAAAACTATAGGGCTGTGACATTCACGGAACAAAGTCTCTGCCCTACTTGCTACCTTCTCTCCCTTCACCCAGTCAAGGCAGTTCTTTTTCAAACATTTGGACAGACACTCAAAAGATTCACTCTTGATTTATTCAAATAAGTCTCAGGGTACAGCAGATGCAGAAGCAAATAAGCTGTGCACATTCAGAGAATGCCACTGACGATGGCAGTCAGTTTTCTTTTAAACCTGAGTTATGCAGTGATGAAAATAACTGAACCAGTACAAAATGCTGGAGATAAAATGCTCGAAAATAAAGATTCAGTTCACACAGAAAGGCTACAATATTTCCAGATTTGCTATTTCAAGAGAAGGAGTAAGATTTCCTTTCTTGTTTTGCCACAGTAAGACATTAGTGACATTTAGAAAAAATGATCATTCCTGAACAGGGCAGTTATGTTACAATAGAGTTTACAACACTGAGATTTATTTTGGCTCGAGGCAAAGTTAAGATTAAAGAGTTGGTGCCGCTCAGACTACAAAGGCTCATAAAACACTAAGCCATTATCTTGACCTTAATATAGAACTTAGGATTCAAGACATCAGTAGTCATAATAGTCTTATACTCGTTTAAAATTCAGCTACAGTTTGTCACAGTCCCCTTTTAGTTTTGATCTAACCTCCTCTGAACTTAAGCTGCACAAAGTATTTATTATTTCTTTATTAGCTGCAAAATTCACAAGGTCAAAAGTGGGAAGCACCAAGTCCCTGAAAAATCCAAGAAGAAACTGTACTATTATCCAGGCTGTCCTCTTGTGCTGCCTTTTTATTGTAGAAGGTCAATTTACAACATAATAGGAAACAGTATTACTACAATTTCAGGCTTGCCATGCAGGAATACATTTGCAGTGTATTGAAGATGGAGACAAATTTTCACACCACAACCTTGCAGTCATTAATAAAGAAGATTGTGGTCTCTGTTTGTCAATATATGTTGCTCTCACAAAATATCAAATCAGTTTTTCCTAGAAGATGGAAGGAGCAAAATGAGTTTGCCTGTGGATGCTCTCGGCTTAAAGTCTTTTAAAAAATATGCTAGAAAACTGAAACTTGTACCTTCTGTTTGAAGGTCACCCTCAGTCTGGCAATTTTTAAATTGCAGTGATTTGAATGTCCCAGTCAGAACCCACAATTCCCCTGTATTCCCACAAAAGTAAGGATTATTTTTTGTGGGGCAAAACTGCACAAGCAAAAGATAGGCCAGTCTTCTGAAAGAAGAAAAAAGAAAAAGAAAAAAACAAATGGAAACAAAGTGTGCAAAGTTTCAGGAATGCAAATATAATCAACAACAAAAGCATGGAAAAAAACTTACTGGCCCTTGCGCAATGACTTCGTTGGAGGGAAGGGACAGTGATATATCAACCTGGAAAAACCTGAGGCATCCAGACCAACAAATACTTACTCTTTTTACTTTTCTTCTGCAGGAAGTGGAAGCATTAGCACATATCTGAAATGCAGACCAGAGGTGGCAAGCAAAAAGTCTATATAACAACACTTCTGTCGTGAGATTTGGGTTTCTAACCATCGTTACAACTAACAGGAATTTTAAAAGAGGGATTTTGCTTTTTCAAGAGAATGTATGAAATTATGAAACAGAATCCCAGCCACTACTGAGAGACACTCATATTTCTACCTTTAAGGTAATACACACAAAACAGATGTTTCCAGTAGGAGTAGGAGACGTTGTAGTACAGGTTTCCCAGAAGCATTATGCTGAGTAAAAGGAGGCTTCTGAATCCAGTAGCACCCAACAGCTGGTCCCTCAGGCTAGGATTTCCTGATAACCATACTGATTTTCTCTGACTTTCTTCCTCGTTCTTCCTCATTGTTTTGCTTTGTGTGGTCTCAGAGTGTGCTCCACTCTCACAAATACTCTTTTATAGGATAATGCAGTGGATCTCCAACTTACGGGTTCATTTTAAACCAAACCTTATCAAAATATAACCAGTGCATGTCTGTGGGGTCCAGGAGCTAGAGACCCCTCCACAGCCACAGCTTCCACATAGAGGAGCAACAAGTCAAGTCTTCCATGGGAAGGAGCACCCATGAGAAACTGATCTGGACCATTTTATTCAGCTTCAAAAACCAGCAAGCTTTCAAATGTAGGAGGATATAGTTCAGCCTGTTTTTTCAACAGATGCATTTGCCAAATATGAGTTACGACAAAAGGTGTTTCTTCACTCAAGTGGTCAAGTCCAATTTTACCTCTTTTCTGGTTTTCCGTTTTTATTTATGGCAAATTTTATTCCACTCGCTCCCTCTCCTACTCTATTTGCTGCAGTGCATACTTACACACAAGAGTGAAAAATGGAAGTAATCAAAGGGTCATCCAAGGCTCAAAAACCTTAAGCTGTTGTTTTCAAATTTTATTTATGTTTATTAAACTTTCTCAACTCATTTCATTATTCTTCTGCTTACCCACCCTGCCAAACATCTCTTTGGTGAATAATGAAATAATTCAAATAGCAGAAAAACAGATATTTGGTCCAATTTGTCTTGGCAGGCAAGCAAAAGAGGGAAAATACCAGTTAATTATGAATAAAAAGAAGATAGACTATTGATAGTGACCTAAAGACATTCTTATCTAATGATCTCTATTTCCTCTTAGGTGTTCCAAGTCTTCAGAAAACTACATGATGTATATGTATCAGGGCATAAAATCTTATTTTCCTTGTGCCTTTGAGTACCTGTCCATGTAAGCCACTACAATTGATCACATTTTAAAGTCTTTGTTTTTATATGGTCTAGAAAGAACAAAGATGGAAAGTGTCAAAACTGCCATCAGTTAATATTCTTCACAAAGGAAGGGAGGCAGAGTCACTATGCCTGGTTATAAAGCTATTAATAAAAGATGAATAGATGAATTTCAGTATCTTTTCATAGTTTATTAGCAGACTGGTGTCTGGGAAAATGTTCATTCTTAGTGGCTTCACTGTTTCATCCAAACAAACATCAGTTTTAATAAAAATGAGTCTGTCTGATCTCCTCCAAACACCTTGCCATATTTGTAGTATCTAATTTTCCTCCCTCACATCATGGTGCTGTGTCTTTTTCCTGGCAGAAAAAGGTGTTGTCTTAACACAGAGAGCAACAACATGTTTGAAGAGCTGGACTTTGGTCACTGAAAGAAGAAAGGTATTTTGTAAATCCACTGACTCCTTTCGGGTTAGAGCTGCATGTCTTGACCCAGGCTATGCCTCTTGGCCTAGGCTGTGCTCTGTAAATTGTAATTAGGCTAATGAGATTGCAGACACCATTTTTATTTCATGACATTTGGATAATTCATGGGAGGAAATATCAAGCTGTGCAGCTTCAATCTGAGAACCCCTGATTAGGTGGGTTACTTTACTCAAAAGTACCTGAAAAAAAGAACCCTTGCAGGTGTGGGTTTTCCATTCTTACCCCTGGAACCCTGTCAGAGCACAGGCCCTGGGGGCAGTACAGATGGTTTCACAAAGGTACCCAGCCTCAGCCCCTTGCAGGATAAATCCTTTGCACCCTGCTGAATGGAGCAGTGCTGCTGGCACCTTTCAAGCACTTCTGCTAATTCTGCTGGTCTCTAATTAACAACCTGGCCACCATTCACCCAAACCACTGTTATAAGTAAACTCAGAAATATGTTGGACAGAGATATATATTCCTGCTTGGGTAGATCAGAGTAACAGAATCACAAAATTGTTTGGGCTGGAAGGGACCACAGTGGGTCATCTGGTCCAACCTCCCTGCTCAAGAAGGATCATCTTAGAGCACAAACAGAGTCAGTGGAATTTTGAAAAAAAACTCCCCCTTTATTTGTCTGTCTGAGTAGTGAAGTTACTGTAGAGCTTGAGAGACAAAAAAAATTCTTTCTGTTCTCAGCAACTCTTTCAGCCTTGATTTTTCTCAATGCCCAAGTAAGAGACAACTTCCGAGTTGACTGTATCATGTTTTCATCTGAGGTTGTATTATAGCACATTGTGGTAGGATTGGGGAAAAAACCACCATGAAACATACACAATCATTTCAAATTGATTATACTATCATAAACTGAAAAATATATTTTTGTCATTTTCCTGCATTTCACTGATATAAAGATTGGACTTTGGCAATATGCATGTCTCTAATCTCCAGTCTCTTAACCACCATTAAAATTACCTGTCCAAACACTGTAAGCTTCCACACATTAGCACTTTCAAAATGTTTATAGCCATTTTAGAGCTTGAAATTCAGGTAAACGGATTGACCTTGAATTTTGGAGCATCCCAGTTGTACAAGACAAACATGACCTTTGCTTCAGCTGAAACAATGGAAAACTGTGTGTGGTTTAGATGACAAGCAAACCTTTACCATGCAGAGTTTATAACAAATGCAAAGGCTGGAGATTCAAGAAAGTGCAGCTCTTCACTTGCAGTTAAAGGAGAATGGGGTTTGCCTTCAAATGGCCTGAAGAGAGGGAGGTGGACACGAGCAGCAACCTTCAAGGCACTTGTGTGTGGCTTGTCAGTCTAGTAACATTATCCTGAGTTCTTCATCAGAAAGAGCTGAGCAGGATTTTAATGATCTTGCAAAATCTCTTAATTCCACTACGACCACAAATATGAATTCAGGCGTGGGTTATTGCATTTACACAATCGGGTTTCTGTCTCTTCCATTCCTCCAAGCACTGACAGCTGGGAAGCAAAAGGAAAAAAGCTATTTATTTTAGAGCAAGCTCTTACCCAGAGTGTATCACCAAGTTTGTATTTTCCCATTCAGAAATTCTCTATCCCAAGATAAACTTTGTCAGTATTTCAGAAATTATGGTGGGGCTGCTCTGTGACTATGGTCACCGAGGGAACAGAACAATGCAATGTAGTTGTGTGTCAGCTGTGAAATGGAAAACATTAAACAAAGAGTTTTGGACTTTGAAATCATCCCAGAAAAGGTGCCACATGCCATAAGAATCAATCGATTTTTTTAAAAAGCACAAAAAATGGAGGCCAACCAAATTAATCATTGCAAAATCCTCTGGAAATTTAGCCATCTAACATATCCTTAAAAGTAAAAAAAAGTTTATGTGACTGAGAGAAGACAAATTTTGGTGGATATTTTTCCTAGGAAGGACTACAGGGGTTTTACTGACATAATGTTGGTCTTTCCTCCCACAGCAATATCAAAAGTATCTCCAAGAATGCTGCAATTTTGCTCATTTGCTAACTTCTGAGATTTTTAGAGAATAAACCTTGAACTTTTAAGCTGACTTTTTCTATCCTAATGAGTATGTTGGGGTGCTCGTTTACTATATTTAGCCATTTTACAAAACTCCAGGACACCACCATTCCTCTGAAGCTACAGTGTGTGAGTTGTGTGCAGCTGTGTAAGTACAAGGAATGATTATTCTGGAAGCAATCAATTAATTCTTCAAGTGCTGTAACTTCTAACTACACATCAGCAACAAGGAACCAGAGGTGATTCTTAAATATCCAAGGAACTGAAGGGAAATGACCTGAGAACAAGGCTGTAGCACAAACCTCCACAGCTGTTAGTGTCATGGTCTGAACCTAAATGAGCAAGCACTGAAAGCCCTGATTATCTACACACTTACACCTGATGGAATGAGGTCACTTTAGCCAGGCAAATCATGCAGGCATTTTGAAAATCTGCTCACTGTCAAAATTCGCCATCATTTGGGTTTCAGGCTCAATATTTTTTATGTACTCATATATCTCACAAATATTGAGAAGCTTCACAGCTCTCTAATCAAACACACTCAGTCTATACATTAGCCACAATGAGAGTCTTATGCAATTGTCAGTATGCAAGATTTCTCAATGGATAATAATTATAGGCGTAAATAACACAATGATAAATGTAATACTAAACATAGTAAAACTTTGCTGTCCAGCTACAAGACTTGCTGTCATTTTACACTAATACCCAGCTTTCAAGGAACATTATTCAAAAGGAACTGCAGCTCCACCAGCATGGTTGGCAAAGCGAGAAATCAGGCCAGTGAAGCCATCCATGAAACAGACAGTCTGCCCTCTGACACAGGCAATTTATTTGAATGGTATACAACTGTGTTGTGATAAGAGGCCTCGTAGTCCAAATTTAGAAGATCTCATGAGTCTTTCGGCCAGATATGTGGGGAATCTTTGGAACCTGGAGGCCCTATATGTAAGAAATCCATGCAGATTCAGTTTCTTTACATTCAAAACGATGACAGCATCTTTGCTACTGTCACCTTTTATAGTATCTAGAACTCTGAGTCTGGTAACACCTGCACATAACTCAGACCTTGCTTTTTCTACCTCAGCTGCAACATTCTTGCTATTATGTTTCCAAAGACACTTTTCTTGGCTTAATTTATCTCCTTCTGTTCTGCTCAGGGAGTTTTAAATCACACAGTGGCAGCTATACTTCACATTACTTTTTATAGTTCAGTCATTGGTTCCACATGCAAATGTGCTGCCAGTGACAGACTACTTGGTGTAAAATCCTCTCTCTGAGGGTCTTCTTAGAATAAAAGTGACTTGGGGACCATCCAAATCAAGGTCTGGCATGGTAAGTGCCTCCACCACTCCTCATCTCCAGGGATTTAGCCAATAGCAGAGCTAAAAGTTTTTTCTGGCATATGCACTTGATCAGCACAAGAAACACAAACAGTTTTAGTTTTTTGGACAGGTCATCAGGTTGGCACCTTTCATCATTCAGCCAGCAATGACATCATGAGTCACTGGCATGACGTTTCCCACATCTGCATTTGCAATGTCACTGCTTAACTGGACATTTCAGAAGCAAGAATATTCCTTGGGTATTGCTGCTTGGCTAGCACAGCCTGATGGAAATCTACAAAGTAAGAGATCTGCACTCAGAGACTTCAGCTAACTGGATTGTCTTAGAGGAAATCCAGGAACATTTTGTTGCTTTGTTCAACTGGTACTTTAGGATCTTTTTCTTTTAAGAACTAAAACTTTTAGTTTTACAAATTAGCTCTTGGAATAATCAGTTCTGACAACAGTCATCCCACTTCAGCCTACTCACTCAGCTACCCAGATTAGGAATCAGTGCTTACTCTTTCTCAATCATTCTCCTGAGGAACAAAGTAAGAAAATATTAGCAAGCATCACTCACAAAAATCTGACACTACTGGAAATTGTCTTGAGAGCAAGTGCTGTTGTATAAACACTACAGTCATTTTAAGGTCCCCTAAACAATAGTTGACATGAACAACAAGAATAAATGTTCCTATTGATTTCTTACCTGGTATTATTTTTCACTTCCAAGGTATATTATTTAAAATACATCAGCACAGATACTCTGTGAAGAAAGAGACAATGAATCACATCAAAATATTAGTCACTAATGGAAAGAGGATTTAACCTTCTGAAATCCTGTTATCATTTGTTGCTTCAGTATTTATAACTCACTTCTCTCCAAAAAGCAACTAATATATTTATTATTGCCATATTTTATCAAGTATTAAGCATTTCTTAGACAGTTTAGACATCTGTAAGGCCCCTGAAATGAGTTAAAAGTCTTATTCAGTAACATAGATGTCCTTCTATACAACAGAGAATAATTTTTCCAAAAGTACCCAATGAAAAATTGAGCATGCTGAGCAAATAGCATGTGATCTGCTTTTGATATGCAACTCACACTGTGCACACTCAGTTCCTGCTGAACCTTCTCTTTTTGCTGTCCCCTGCTGCCCAAGGGGAGCATCAGCAAAGCCCCATAAGGGCAGAGAGGAGCAAGGAGCTCCCAAGGGGCTGTGGTCAGCACAGAAGTGGGACAGGACTGCTGCAGCTCCAGTGCTGCCTGGTGTCATCCTGAGTGACAACAAAAAAGTGAAAGGAGGCCAATATGTGACAAAATTTTAACCAATCTGTCTGCAGAGTGAAGGAATAAAGGTTAAAAGGCAACAATCAAAGGCAGGTGTGTAGAATTCTGTTCCAAGATACATTTTTAAATCTATCAAAACAAAGTGCTCAAGTATCAGAGATGAGGTACGATACATCAAAGATTTACCATCTTCTCCTCCATCCTGAAATATATCATGTAACTTGGGAGGTTTCCCATTTCCTTTGGGAGCATACTGGTTGCTTTCCAGATCTGTAAGATTTTATGCTCCAAAACTTGAACAGCTGCTGCTCAGCTACAGCAACCCAGCACTGCACTATTCCATCTGTGCCATCTTTCACTTCCTTGCAAATTATGTCGGTACCAAACGAAATGGTGCATTCTAACCCCATGGTTCCCCTGTGCCCTTGGACAAGACCTACACCACAGGCACAGTAAGGAAACTAATGTTTCATGTTTGAGTGCTTTGCTATAATTAAAATTATTCTTGTACTTGAAATCTAACTACTGGTCATGATTTCTGCTCTGGATCTGTAGAGAATAGAATCATAGAGTGGTTTGGGTTGGCAGGAACTTTTGAAGGTTATCTAGTCCAACCCCCTGCACTGAGCAGGGACATTTTCAACTAGATCAGGTTTCTCAAAGCCCCATCCAACCTGACCTTAAATATTCCCAGGGATGGGGCATCTGCAGCTTCTCTGGGCAACCTGGTCCAGAGTTCCACCATTCTCACTGGAAAAATTTCCTTTCTTATATATAATCTGGATCGATCCTCTTTTAGTATAAAATCATTTGTCCTATGACAAAACGCCCTGCTAAAAACTTTGTCTCCATCTTTCTTCCTTTTTCTGTCTGTAGGCCACTTTATATACTAGAAGGCTTCTCTGAGGTCTCCCCTTGTGTCATTTCTTCTCCAGACTGAACAACCCGTATTGTCTCAGCCTGACTTCATAGGAGAGGTGCTCCAAACCTCTGATCATCTTCATATCCATCCTCCATCAGGTTGTGTGTTTCCTGTGTTGATGCTCCAGAGCTGGATGCAGTACTCTACACTCCAGTTCTCAATGCAGTGAAAGAAATAGCCTTTAGCTTTAACCACCTAAGAATTAAAAATTTTAAAATACTTGTATAACATTACAAAGAATTTCAGGATATTCTATTCACAAATCTAATTTTACTTTACAACAACCACTACAAAATACTAAAATTAATATTTTTAAGATCTGATTACAAATTTTAAATTTATTTTTCTAATTTTATCTGATTTTAAAAATTTTTTAAACTGTCAAAATTATGGCTGATTAAATTTAAATGAGCATGTCCTTCTTGACACTGACATGTAAATTTGTCATCCAGAGAGATCAAACCCTGGACTCCTTTACCAACAAATCCACTCTTTTCTGCCAAGCCTTGACACCGAGGATGGACAATTAGATTAGCTGAGAACAGTGAGCTCCCTTTAAGAATACCTCTATTATAGGTAGTCAGTGATTCTTTTGAGCCTTCTATTTTCTTACATTTGAATAAAGAAGTTACTTTTCTCTGCTTACTTTTTACTAGTATCAGTTAGAGTTCAAGTATTATCTCTTCCTACAAACGCTGCCTGTTTACTACCCTTAAACCATAGCCCCTGTCATAACCCTTTCCCTCTCCTGGGCCACTCCAGCCCCTTAGCCATGCAGCAGAGATGAGCAGATTTCAGCTTGATTTCAGCATCCAGCATCCCAAGATCCCCAAAGGATGCAGTAGATATCAAGAGAGACTTCTCTCTCATTGCCTGATAACTGCAACATTGATGTGTGCTCCTCCTCCCCCCAGCATCAGGCCCCAGATCTGTATTTCTGAGGACCTGGATGATGCTCTGGCTAAAGCGGTGAGCTTGCACTCAAACTAACAAAGCTGTTAGAAAGCTTTTCATCTCCAGTGTGCATATACATGTGGCATTCCTCTGCACTGACTAACTTTTTTTAAAGCCCAATTTCTGACAGATGCAAGTCCTAAGAAGCTACATTGTTCATTTTTACGTGCAAAAATCCTCTGTGGAGATAGATGAAGATTCATTTATCCTCTTGAAAAAAAAATGTTTTCTAAATAAGGAGTGGGAATGCATTGCCATACATTCAACCTTTTCCAAGTTTAATTCGTCTACTCACTATCTTGAAGGTCTTCTCAAGCTTTTGATAAAGAAAGGTATGGTGCTTTTGTTTCCTATCACTTAATTTCCAGGAAGTGTTACATGACTACTAAGTGTGCAATAAAATTGCTTTATTTTGTAGACCCTGAACTCCTAAAATCGCCCAAGTGATTTAAGGTGTCTTGACTTTGTATTTCCAAAAGCAAGCAACTGCAGGTGATCCTTAATCTTAACAGCACCCGTCTGCCATTTTCTCGTGTGTTGCAGAAGCCTGTCCACATCTGCTGCTCCCATGGGTGTTCATTGTTTTTTACATCTCTCCCAGGCTCTAGGTCAGGTACAAAAACCAGAGGATCCCATTTGTATGTTGCTTTGTAAATGTTGACTCAGAGACTTGTTCAGGCACAGGCAGTGGGGTTCAAAGCAGGGTAAATAATACAATTGAAGGGGTCCTTGTTTAAATCCATAAGCCATGCAGCCAACACACAGTTGAACAAAGCTCAGCTGAGCTCATGTTAACTCAGCATGTATTAAGAATTCGTATTTAAAAATAGTTACTAAGAGTAAATGACACTAGGTATCAATTTTATCACAAAAATATGATAGTTTGCCTGGAGGTAAAGCTGAAATATTAATGAGATGTAAAAATGCGTTTAAGGGAGGTAAGCTATTCTTTCACTTATTAGAACTTTTTTTGTCTTGAGTAAGTTTAGCAATAAAATTTCCTTTCATTTTTATCATCTACTTCTCCATGAGCTATATTGTCTGCTTTCAAGTTTCATTGTTAAACTTATGCTGAAGGCAATTTAAAAACTCCTAAATCTCAATTTTTCCAGGCATAGTTGCTATGGTTACATATATGCCAATATATACCTGGGTAAAAGGAGGAAAAACATCTGACTGTTCTCTGTGTAAAAGGAGAGCATTATGTTCCACAGATAAAAGCCTGACTGAAGTTCATTTCACCTGCTCTGTTTCAAGTCAGCAGAAGCAGAGCATGGACCTCTGAACCAGTGTGAAGATTCACTACCTTGCCACCAAAAGCAGCACTGTTACCCCTGCATGAGCCAAACCTGGCAGAGAGGCACAAATCCTGCATTCACCAGGCATATGGGATGGATGCCAAGCCTCAGAGTGGAGCTCTGCTTGTCTTGCACAGAGAACCTCAACCATCATTCTGCCTTCTGCTCCCTATCACTGCATGGTCTTCTGGTGTAAGGCACTTGTGCTCTGTGTCATCTCCAGTTCTGTTTTATTTTGCAAATAAAGAAGAGGCTACTTCCCCTCCTCTCCTCACATTTCATCACCTTTGTAATTGAGACTTGTCTTCTGGTTATTGACTCAGATGAGCTTCAGTTTTCAGAAACACCCAAGCTAGGTAAAGCAAGCTCTTATTCAGCCCCGGGGTCACCAGTGAAGAGCCAGGACCAGTCGGGTAGGCCATAATTTGGAGCAAGCAAGAAAAAAATTCTAAAGGGATTTGATGACTCTTTCCTTTACAGCAGCTGTGACTTGACACCACTAGACAGCTAAGCCTCACTGACTCCTCCATGGTGAGACGTGAGAGAAAACCAAAAGAGCAAAAGGTAGAAAACTCGTGGGCTGAGATAAAGGCAGTTTAATAAGGAAAAGAAAGATAAGGCAAAAAAACATGATGGGAAAAACCCCAATCGCTTACCACCAGCCAAGCCCAGACAGTCCCTGAGCAAGAGCAGCCCCAACAAACTTCTAGAGATTTCACTGCTGAACACAATGCTGTAAGGTGTGGAATGTTCCTCTGGTCTGCTGGGGTCAGATGTCACTTGACCAACATCCTGTGCACCTCCATCCCTCTCTCTGCTTCTGGTAAGAAGCAGAAAAGGCCTTGACTCTGTGCACTAGTGAAAACAGCCTTGTTGTTATCAACACCATTTTGAGCACAAAACCAGAACACAGCCCCATAACAGCCCAAAACCGGCACAACAGCATTCTCCCATTTCCGTGTTCCTGAATATCACAGTACTTCATGTCAGTTGTCATTATTTGAAGACTAATACTTTTTGTTAGTGCAGAAGAAAAGTAGTTACTTCTCAGTTACATCTACATAGCAAGATCAAGTTCTGTAGCATTAGTACAAGGCATTGATCCTGGCACAAACAGCTTAAGTGGATGTGAACTGGCTTCAAATCTCCCAAAGACAGAAGGTGATTCCTCCATTGTCTAGCAAAATTATAGTTGTTTTTTCATAAATAAGCAGAGTTCTTATCAAAGTAAAAATCAGTTGTAAGTAGACTCTAACTTATCTGGTTTCAGAGAAAAATATTACAGTAATTTGTCCATCAAAATTATTTAAGCTGCTCCCTATTGCATACAGAGATGTAGCCCTGGACAAGCCTCGGAGCAGAGAGTTCCACAAATAAACTGTTCTTCCCGTGAGCCAGAAACCATGGCAAAGCATACAACAGAGCCTTATGTTGATTTTACCAGACTGGGCAAGAAAAATTGCTACTTACTAAAAATTACAGTGACCATGTAAATTATGAAGATTCATGTGCTACCTCTTTCTTACCATCAACTGTAGTCAAGCACTACGAGGAACCAAATTTTGAAAATCCCTCTCCCTTGGGAAATCTCCACTCTACTTTTGTTTAAGCTCTATTGCCGTGTCATGAAAATTAGTATCAAGATTACACTGTATTAACACATTTGCACAAAGCCTGAACAAGAAGAAGATAGACATTACTGATATTAAGCTGCTGATATTTAAGTAATTGCTTTTCTTTATCAGCCTTATTATCAAATGATCTTGTTACAGCTACAGAATTACCTATAATCACTTGCACAGAGAGGATTTTAAGCCTGATCAGAAAAGAATCATTAAACATTAATTAAAATACTGCATGTACACTCTGTATTTGGCTTGACAGTTTGCAGGAGCAGCCTGTTAAACAAGCCCTGCTAAGCACAGAGATAAAGCAAGGTGTGTCTGCCCCAAGTGCCCCACTGGGAGTTGAAAACATGACTTTAGTCCATTTATAAAGTTTTCTCATTAGGTTTCAATTCAGGAGCAATGCCACAATGGTATTTAAAGGATATTCAATCACTCATGACAGAAAAGCTAGACTGACATTGCACAAATGGTGTTTGATTATTACCAATCTATCATGTCAGTTAACAGGAGGAAAAGATACATTTCAATTGATTTCAAAAGACTGCTGTGACAAATGTGTTCCGGGAAGCTGGGCAGCAACAGATTTCAGGTCCTGATTAATCTGGTATACACAAAACTGTATACCCTGGTCTTTTTTAAGCACACAGCACACTCTTCAACAGAAAATTTGAGCAGCTACACGACCAAACACTGGATTATTTTCTTTCCAGTCTTTTATTTGATTAGCTCAGCTCTCCAAGGGGTGGTGGTTACAACACTCATGAAAAAATCTGGACTTCTACTCATTTGTTATATTGTCACCACAAGTAAGAAGTAAAACAGTGTCTTTGAGAAAATGCACCAAAATATCTGGGGATTGTGCCAGTTGGATTACACAGGAGAAAGAAACTACAGCAGTCAGGCTGTGCTCCAAACACAGTCCAAAGGGAATGTCACCCACCAACAACACATGGCACAATCTGCTGCTTCCAACTGCTCTGAGAGGTGCCAGAGTCTATGGAAGCATCTCCTTTTAACAAGCAGGCCTGTTTGTCAAAGAAATATCTCCACTGAGTTATTTTTTTCTGGCTGTGGACACCTGGAATGTAGTGTTTTCCATAAAAAACATGCAGGTTTTCCCATGTCTCTGTGTTCCCAGGTTTGTCAAGCAAACAGAGAAGAGCTACTGACCTTCCAAACATGAAGGAAACATGAAGTAAAAATGGTGTGTTCAAATGCAACACTCCGCAAGCAGAGTACTTATACCACCGTATCTGGTTCCTTATAAATTGTTCCATTACAACAAGGAAAGCCACAGAAATATGTTATATTTGTTCATTAGATTTTTTGCTGATTAAGACAAAGAACTGTCCTTGCAGGAATTCCCTTTTCTGTCCTTGCAGGAATTCTCTTTTCTCTCTGTATGGTAAGATAGATAGGCATTGTTCTAGGTGTTCTCTACTCAGGATACTACAGAGACAAAGAATATATATTTTTTTTTTTAAAGGTCTCTTAAAAATGCATTCTCAAAGGTGGGGAAAATAGGGGACATGGCAGAATTCCTTTTGTGCCCATCTAGTTAGAACCATGTACTTGGGGAATATTACTGTATGTCATGGAAGACTAAGCACAGGAACTCATAAAAACCACAAGATCTTCCATCATGATCCTTTCACGTTAACTCCAGTGGTCTGGCAATCAACAGAAAGAGAAGTGTTACCCCTTTTGCTAATGTGGCTAATGATTAACTACGACTGTTTAGCACTGAGGGAAATATTCCAACAGTTAATGGGGAAAGTGTGAAATGTAATTTGCTAGCTTCTTCCTTAGCTGAGGAACTTGAGAAAAGAATTAAGTTTAACAGTAATGGATGTGGGCTGATGTAGTGAAAAAACAGGAGAATTAATCCTATGGTTCAAAGTCTTGTTCTCTGATGCACCAGTGCAGTCATAGGAAAATATATTTTGTCTTCTCGCTGGGAAAATAAACCTGAATATGAACCAAAGCAAGGCAGTCTTTCATTGGAATGGCTGTGCAGAGAGACCTCTTTAGCAATTCTACCACATTTCCTCCTTCTGGCAGCTGGCAAGAACCTTCACACTGTTGAATGATTCCAAATAGATGGATCCTTAACAAAGGCTTTAGGAGACTCCCTGAAGTCCAGATAGGACTTTTGAATTCTCTCTTGTAAAGCAAAAAGGAAGCCAGGCAACCAGCTTCCTTATATATATATGTATAGCTGTTGTTCTCTCACTGAGATCACAACTACACATGAAAATCTGCAAGTCTGATTCCAAAATTTTCTTAAGGTCAGTTCCTCAGTACAGACATCTTTATTTCCAGCTGTAAAGGCAACAGCTTCCAAAAAAACCACTGAGATACAAGGTTTAACCATGATTAGCTAACAGGATGCTGAACACAGCTTCTCCTGGTGTAGTAAGGCTATAAAATCACAATCAGAAGCACTGCAGCCATTTATCCTTCAGAACAAATTTTGCACTTCAATAAGCTTTTACTCATGTTTTCAAAGGCACTTTCATAAAGTGAGAGGTTGTTCAGTGAAAGTAAAGGAAGCAGAAATGAGATTGGTGATTGGCACCATCCTTGTAGTCACATCAACCCCAGAAAGGCATTTCTCTCCAGTCGGCTCTTATGGGGTGTTCTGAGCATATGTAGAAACAAAACTGCTGAACTAATTATTTCACACCTCTCATAAGAACAAAAAACAAATCTACTCTTGGGTCTGAAGTCTTGTGTGACAAGTTCCAGTCCATTTACTAAAAGCCCTTGTCATATGGAATTCATAACCACTGTGACAGCTTTAGCTAAAAGCATGCCATTATAATCTGTCACACAACATAACTATTACCCAAAAATGATGTTCTGCATATTCACTTTGTGAAACACGGGTAGGCAGGGAAAGAGGGAGGGAGCCATAATAGGGCAGCATGACACCTGAAATGGGCTTCACTGTCTCAGACAATTTGTTGAAAAATACACTTTGAAGTTAATCACATTACTTTCACCTCAATAACCAATGTAGACCCTGAATGTTTAATTATGCTACTGGTTTTATACCTAATCAATCTTTTTCATTAAAATCCAGTGAAGCAGGCAACTGAGATAATTACTGAAGAATCATCTTAATTAAAAATTTTAGCTTCTAATTAAGAGTCATTGTTTACCTCATCAGAAAGCCATTAGGATTCAGGACAAGGTTGCCCTGTTCATTATGTTTTCACCTTTTTTTTTTTTTTTAAGCTTTGGGCAAAGAGAGTGATATGGGATTTTATGTTAAAAAAGGAATTATTACAGTTGTCCCATGAAAAGGGAGAATATGTAAGAGCCAGGGTCACCATTTTTCAAAAGCTCCATAGCATATTTACATTCAGAGTGATTGCAGAATATGTTTGCATATAAATTGGCGCTGCCTTGGTTCTTGAAGATAAAGAAATGTCTATACTTAAAATGGACATGACCGCCTAAATTATTTCTTTATTGCTTTCCAACTACAGTGAAGATAATTTTGAAAACCCTCAATCCTCCTATCCTGCGATCAGAAACTTCTTTATGCTTTTCACTGTTGCTTTCGCAAGCATCTGACATCGCAGTTTGCTTCAACATCAGAAAAGTCCAATCAGGAGCTTCATCTGGGGATTCAGAGCTGCATAGCAGTTAAATGCCACCACTGAAGATGTGCAGCTTCAACACGTTCACACTCACTGCAAGGCATCAGCACCAGCTACACAGATGAAATGATGCTTCCAGTTGACAGAATTAATCAGGGAAAATTATTACCCAGTCCTAACTAGATTCAGTTGCAGGTTCCCCCTCTACGTATATATTCCAAGACAGAAGCAAAAAATGAAGACATCTCCATATGGGAGGTTTTTTCCACCTTCACCCCGGCAAGGAAATTTGTAAAAATCTTGATGATGTCATAGTAAGAGAGTGAGTTCAGACATTTGAAATGCTAAACTAAACATGTATAGCTGGAATGGTTGCTAATAAGCACTGACCATCTGCTGAAGACAAAGCAAAATATGTTAGGAGCAGCACTAAACCAAAACCAAACCTATTTTATAGAAATATCTTGTACCATGTATTGATTTACTTACTTCCAGTGACATCCTGCAGGTCATGGTATAAGGAGCAACACAGATCTCCAGTTATCAGTATTTCTAACACTTTGGAAAACTACTGAGCCATACTTCCCACAAGGAATTGAGAAGATAGCATTAAAAGTAAGAAGAATTGTTTTTCATGCAAGTTCTTTGTAACTGTTAAAGTAGGTGCAGGTATAATGAATAGCTGCCAGGAAATTCATGTAAATCAGGTACCACTGGGGTTATTAAGTTAAGTAACAATTGCCCCTATCATTGTACTGGAATGACATTTGCCAATAATAGAAGGCAACCAGTTATGGTTCAGGAAAGTGTATCAGATTATCGTTTTAAGGGAGAGAGTGAGACCATGGAAACAGAAGACATTTAAGAGAAACTACGCAGGAGGATAAATAGCAGCAGCTCCTAGCTGATTTCAGACAAGAACTCAGTTGTTCTAGCTAGTGCCAGCACCTCTTAATCAGACACACTTGCTCTAACCTTGTAACAAAGTCTGATTGCAGGAGGCTGAAACAGTTCTCGCTCCACTCAGCAGGCAATTGCAGCCTGCACACCTGAGCGGTAGGCAACCAGCTGCACTACTGGCACACCAAGACACAGAGACTTTAGGGGTCTGAAATGCCAGTGGGCATATATTTGCCTGGGAAACACACAGGGGAGAGGCAAGTTAAGCCTATGGCTGCACCTGGGTGTCCTCACTGAAGTTTCAGGCGGCCTAATCTAAAATTTAGATTTTCACTATAATTGTCACATACTGACTGTACAATTTCCAGGGCACAGATATTTCTATTACACTATCCCTGAAGTCACCAGGGTGAGTTCACCTGAGGTGACCACCTAAAAACAGAGACAAGAGAAGAATAAGGGAATAAAGTAGGTATTTATTTGAAGGCCCTTCAAAGGCCGAAGGCTACATCCAAGGTGGACCCTGGGTCACAGGTTCTTCACACTTTTATAAGTTTGGTCCATTTGCATGTCAGGGTTAATTGTCCAATTTTAACTTCAGTAACTACCCCAAGTTTGCCCTCCTCTTCAGAGGCCTTAGTTTACACATTTTGGGGCCTGGTGCCCTTGAGGTCAGAACCTAGAGAGGTTTGTTTTGTCTAACCAGCATGGGAGAACAGCAGCTAACAGGCCACAAGAAACTTCAGAGTTACACACTAGGCAGTACAGGATTTGAAAAATACAAAAAGTTAAAACCTAAGGCATCAACCAAAATCTCTTGTCCAGTAGTCTCAAGCCCTTTGGGGAAGACACGTCCTGTAAGTGTGTTTAGATCTCAGACATCAAGTTCGAAACATCGTTCCCTCTGACTTGGATGAGAAAGCAGGGGAAGATCCACACCACAGCATAGCCATTGGGGAATTTAGATCTAATGCAACTTTTCACATTTCTGCTCCTAAGTAAATATGGGATCTCATCACTAGGATCTTGGATGTAGGGGAAGGACAATTAAGAGTGAGAACAAATCAGTCACTTTAAGAACCAACCAAGTCCCCTAACTACTGAAACAGCCTTGTGACCTCTCATCCGAAAGCAGAAGCAAATCATTTCTTTCCAGTCAAGGTTTGGGTGCTTGCCTAGCCATGCTAGAGAACAGGAAGATTTTCAGCACTATATCTGTGGGAGCTTAGACATCACTTTGCTCGATTCTTTTGCGGCTCATTTGTCGGTAGTTCTGCCTCCCTGTGCACCACAGGAGAGTCTATCTAGCCTGCTTTTAGTACAGAAACTTTCTATTTATTAAGTTAACAAGACTAGTCCTTGTAAAGCTAAACCCTATCCACAGCCACAGAGTCGGCTGTGAGTCACTTTTAGTGGTCACTTTATATTGTGTCTCTATAAAGCCTTTATTGTAGTCACTAATGGAAAACACATGCCAAACTAGTTACTTATTACAGCTGTAAGAAAGTGACATAAAGCAGTCACAGGGCCTTGCCATTGAACCCTTATTAAATTTCAGGCCACCATTTTGATTGGTGCAACTAAATTTATTTATCACTTAATTATGTGTCAATTTATGAACAAAAGTGATTTTGTATTTGTTACTGATCAAGGTTGCAGTGGCTAGAAAGACAGAGATTTAAACATAAAAACTCTTGTCTTTGCTGTAATACAGTTACCCACTGTAACAACTGTTTTAAAAATTATCTGTTTGCCCAAGGAACCAAATCTCAGAGGTTCTGAAACACAAGAGTAGCCAAGAGCAGTTGTAAGGAGTCATAAGGTAAATGTGAAGATTTTCTAGGCTGGGAAAATATATTTACAGTTAGGGCAGGTGAGCAAACAGTCTCCATCTCAGTCTTTTGCTATCCAGGAAACCCTGAGACAAACAGCACAAGAAAAAAACTCAGTCTTTTAAGCATTTGGGCTACTTGGGCATACGTAGCTACAGATCCTCATGTCCACCCAACTAGTCGAAACTCACAGAGGGATTTTATGAAATCTCAATACCACTTAAAATTGTATCTACATGAGGCACAGGACCTGAAAATGCCCACGTTGGACTGTTCCTGGGGCTGATTTGCTTGGTTGGTGGCAGGCCTCTGTCTCTGGGGCAGTGATGGAAGTGCCCACAGCACAAACAGGTAGTTTTCCTTATAGGAACACAAGGTCTGGAAGAATAAGAACCACAGGGAATTGCTAGCCAGCAGCAGGCTCTGCTGCTAAGTGAATAAAAGGTTAGTAATAAAGAAACATCTCCTCAGAGGAGACCTAGCACAAATCAATATGCTCTTGAGACCAGTATAAGAGCAGTACTCACTTAGGTCAGTTTGAGGAAGGGGAAGTAAAGAGAGGCCTCTGACTACAGAGAAAGTGGGCTGTAGTAATCCTTTCTGTGGAAAGCTGATGCACTTTTCATTTAAGGGGCAATATCACCTGCCTGCAACACTGATGGCAGCCGGGGGAGGGACAAAGTGCGTCAAAACCAGTCCATGCACGACCTCTCTTGCCTTCAAAGCTGGATGGCTACAAAGCCATGAAACAGAGTAAGAAAAGAGATAATGAGGAGCTACAGCTAAACAAGCATCTTAATGGATGCAGGAAATGTGCTACCAACCCTCAAAACTACCAGAAAGGCATTTGTAAATTATATCCCAGAAAGAGAATGAGAAAAGAGACAAGCTAAGCTCTAGACCTGAGCACTCTATGAACGTGAAAGGCAACAGCAGGATACAGGAGGTATTTGCTACACATAGCCTGGGAAAACAGTGTTAAAGGGAAACTGTCAAATGTCTAGATTTCATTCAGATTAGCACAAAAGGAAAAACAAAAATTAAAAAATAACAGCAACCAACCATTTAGCAGTGGGACTGAAAGCTGCAACAATCAATAATCTTGGCAATACACAGTGGAATCCACAGAAGGACCAGTTCAAGGCAGAGGAAATTAAGAGATTTACTGACAAGTTGGAGGGCATGGGACATTTGGAAAAACAATGAAGAACTCAAACTATCACTGAACACAGTGCTAGTGGTGCATGCAGAGCAATGCATGGCAGGAGCATTATGGCCAAAGTGGGAGAGCAGCTCCAGCATGCAGCATAATTAAGTGTAATTGGAAAGGTGGAGGAATCCTCAGAATGGGTTAGCTTGATTGCTGCAAGTAATAAAAAAACAAGCACATGCTGGGCCAATCTGAAAGTGCAAAGGCCTTTGGGACCCACACACAGCTAAAACAGGGAAAACTGTACCACAGCCACCCTCCCAGCTGTAACTTGCAAGAATTCCACAGAGGCTGGATTCAGTGCAGGGGAACAGGTACAGTCTACTCTCATCTGCTGGGGGAAGCTGAGGGATCCCTGCTTCCATTACTGCATCAGGAGGAAAGTATTTCTATACATTAGAAGCACTTTATGTCTTAGAAAAGGGAATGAGATTAGAAAATGGGAAGTGATCTAATCTAGTCCTCTGAGAAGAAGACATTCAAGGTTGTAAAGCACCACCATCCATGAAAGAATTGAACCACACTGAGGCTGTGAACTCCCTGTTAGTATTTACACAAAGATGAAGAGAAACATCAGCAATTTCATGAGGTCTGAGGAATAGAAGAGAGAAACTGGTAGTGAAGGAGACGTACAAAAGCATCCAAAATACAAAGGGTGACAATCACACAGTAGTGACTCAAATTAGAAGTCAAAGAAATAGAAAAAATCCTGCAGCAGCTGTCCTGTCATACAGCAGGGTGACGGCCTATAAAAGAGAAGGGACAGATGTTCACTCACGCTTATGATCTGCGGACAGAAAGAGGGAAATGGGAAGAGAAACACAGTGTGTAGATACCATTGATTTCTTTTTAATACAGTCATTGAAGCCTGAATATCAGGCATCAGAGATATTTGGAGTAAAAAAATAATCAGGCTCTGAATGTGGGATATGAACAAGTCCAGAGTGGTTTAGAGAAAAAAACCCAAGGGATTCCACAGAATATTTCCTCTGGTCATTTGGAAGGAAGTCTGTGAGGGACACTAAGATGTGGCACTGTACAAAAGGCAAAGAAGTGCACAAGAGTTTTCCAGAAAGATGTCACAGCTAACGTAAATTCTCCTAGACTATTTTATTTATGTAAAGTATCAGGAAAAAAAAACAGCAAGGAGGAAGCACTGATAGTTCATGATGCACCTAATAGAAGCTTGGCAGCAATTGGTGTGTGATTTATATGAACACAGGCAGAAACACTGCCTGCTGGTACTTGATTATTGCAGTCGTTTTGTCAAAGTAACTCGACTTAGAAACACATTATGCAGCGCTGCAGTGAGTCAGGCCACAGGAATATTCTCCAGGCATAGTATTTACAGCAAGCTATTTGTAAGAGTAGCTTGCAATATATACCCAAGGTATTCCGAAAATTTGCAAAGGACAGTATTTCAAACAGCAAGCAGTTTGTATTACCTGCAGTCCAACGGAATGGCTGAAAACACACATTTGGGTAACTGAGTAGACATTACTCATGACAAATGAAAAGGGGTTGAAATCCATACTTCCGTTTAGTACAAAAATCAAATAAATTTGTGGAGTTTTGTCAGTACTGATGCTAAAAGTGCAAGAAGCATCCTGTCTAAGAGAAGGAGTAACACCTACAGGTGAAAATTACTGGGTAAAACAGAGTGTGGTGGACAAAAAGTAGTGGAAATTTCACTATGAAATGTCAGGCTGCTAAACCCATCACAAGAAACATCAATGTCAATATCACATCCAGGCAAAAAGGTGCAGTAACTGGAGGGTAAGACTATTTCTTCTCTAATATATGTATATATATACATATATATATATATATATATATATAT
>VXBT01010005.1:0-78662 GCA_013400235.1 Oriolus oriolus | reverse complement strand
CTATTTAGCAGCACCCCACAAAGAATCTACCAAACCCATCAACCTGGCTGCTCAGTGGAAATTTTCACTCTTGCTAATGCACCTGCACAGTTTCCTCAAGTTACATATTTCCCACCTGCAGCTGATGGGTCTTCTGTTACCTGACGAGATCTGCTTTGCAAAGCCTGTTGATACCACCAGACAAATGCCTCACTCTCACATATAATGATCAGGTTAATAGAAAATTAAATATAAAATAACACAGGAGTGAATGGTAAGAGCATTCAGTACATCAAGATTCAAGTATTCAGTAGTTAAGAGAATACCAAGTTAATGTGAATTCATGCATGCCTCATTCTCTCCCAGCAGGTATAAGCACTACAAAAAAATTTAAAGTGTTTCTTTTATTCCACACAAAAGTGGTAAAGCAAGGGCTGCTGCAGAAAGGGGTTTGACCCAGAGGTGCTGTACAAGCCACCCAGTTGTGAGGCATGTCCCACTCTTCAAGATTTGGAGTTTAAAGTTACCAAACAAACAAAAACAGAAGGTTAAACAAAGGCAAAAGAAACTTACTTTGGGTCATGCACCACGTCAGTCTTAAAATTGGGACCTACACAAGTCCTTCTGAACACCAATTGAGAGTTTATTCCTTAGATGTTGCAAAGTAAGAAAAGTCAACCATTGCCCCACAGCTTGGACACACCCCAGGATGACACGAAGCCATGGATGGAGTTCTGAGTTTGACTGCAGGAACACCAGAGTATTCACAGACAATAAAAACTTCCTCCCAAGGTCACAAGTCTTGCGAACTTAGTGGTAAAGTAACTTAAACCTGTTGGGAACGAGCAGGTCCTAGGGCTCATGGCTATGCGACAGAATATTCAAACGTTACTTAAATCTTTAAAATAATGAGGACATGGTTTTTAATATCTAACTAATGCAAAGACTAGAGGATGATGCCTCTCCCTGGACAGTTATAAGCAATGACATATTTCCTATAATACCCTAACTGCAGACTAAATATGTAATAGTTTAAAAGTACACTGAAAGAGATGATTAACACACAGTCCATTACAGGTTCCCTAAAGTAACGTTTTCTGAAATATTAATATTTAATTATGGAGGTGGCAGCAGGCTGCAGGGTTTCCCTTCTTTCTTTTCAATGTTCTTCTTATCTGTCTCTAAAATATTAGAGATAATGAGAAATCATGTACCTGTGTAAACTCTAATCGGAGTAATACGAAAAAGCAGAACAGAAAAAGAAAAAAAAATAGGCCTCAAGGTGTTCATGGGGTCTGTGGTAATTGGAAGAGTCAATGGCTATATGATTCAAGAAAATACCTTCCCTGGAGAAGGAGACTGATTGTGCCACATTTATACAGCAGCTAACCAACACTAAGCAGGCTTTCCTTTGCATATTATTGGTGCCAGCCCAATGAGGCAGAAAATTGCATCGTGTCATTTAATTTCCCAATCTTTGTTTTCATTGTATTAATCTTTTGGCTTTACTTCACTTTATAATTTGAAGGCTCAGCAAGAAGCAAACCAAATGGAAATTCAGCTTACTTTCATGTCTAGCTGAATGTTCGTCGCAGTTTTGGGAAGTTTAATTCTGCGTAATCTCACCCATGAATAATAATCATCTGGTTTTGTATGCAGACATATTAGTGGTTATTAAAGACTGCCTTAAAAATTCCTGGGATTGTGCCCAAAAGTCAGTCACCAAAACATGATTAACAAATAGGTTACAGGAAGAGAGCAGATAGGTTTTTTCAACAGAACCTTTTCCCCTTAATGTTATAGAAGAAAGTAAAGAAGTTGGCAAACTTCCTGAACTTGAGTAATAATTTTAAATTTTACAATTCCCAGACTGAAAATTCAGATGCTGAGGATTTTGAGTGAGAGGGGTTGTCTTAGAAAAAGCACAAGACATAAATATGGAGGTTTCATTTAAATAGAAGGACAAGGAGGAAAAAAAACCTGATTCTTTTCCTATGCTTGAAGTTATTTGACTCACCAAGGTCTGGGCTGTATTGGGTCCCACTCAGACGGCAGGGCCCTACTGAGATCTGCTCAGAAGCAGGAACAAATTAGCAGAACTATCTACACCTCATCTTCCATGGCAAAGTTAGGAATAAATCCCAAATCCAGGCCTTCAGTTGACTCTTATCCCAGCCCAATGCACGTTGACTCCTTGTAAAAGGTCTGAAGGCTGACTCAATTGCTATTGGGTGTCTTAGGGGCATTACTCTTGTTGGCATTTATTGCACCATGATGAAGACACACTGCAAATTTATACAACACGTTTAATACATATTTCATGCTGTGGTTATATGATTCCTAGATCATCAAAATAGGATTCATGAGGCATATCTAATGAATAAGGCTTTATTTAAAATGAGATGTCTTTTTCATGATTCTGTCTCTGTTTTGTCAAAAAAGGGGTATTTTTATTCCAACCAGAATCTCTTGTAATCATGATGAAGTGTTTAAAGCTTCCTCCGCTTGGATCTTCAAGGACATGTCTTACCCATGAAAGTTTGGGATTTTGCCTATTATCTTCCAGTTGTGGGAAGTTTCCACATTTACATGCACCCTAGTCACATCAAAAGAACATACAGAAAATAATGCTGTCACTGTCACAAGAGCAAAATTATGAAGACCTAAATAAATGAAGCTTGTGTTAAAAAAAAAAAAAAAAAAAAAAACAGAAGAGGGTATCTTTAAAATGTTCATGACCCAGGAGAAAAGGAAAGGGCACAATTAACTAGACCCTGCACTTCAGTGCAGCTCTCTACTTCTTAGTAAGAGACAGAAAACGTTGGATCTGCTGCTGACTAACTGATGGTGAATGGAAGGCCCTGAGAGAAACAACCATCTGACTCATGAGAGCTGAGCCTCATTACAGAAGTTGAGCAAAAGTATTTCCTCCCTCTCATGGTGAGCAGCCCTACCCAGTCACTTTTCTCTGCTTCAGAAAAAAAAGGTGTCCTCGTGGAACCCTTCAGAAAAGTGGATTGCAATTAAAAGTCTCCAATCTTGCTGTGCTGCTGTCACTTGCTCTACTTGTGTCCCTTGAATGCACAAATCACCTAGGGGTGCACTTGCTTCCTGCCATCATTAAACAGGTGTTGAAGTACTCGATTATCATCAGGAAATAGATAAGATGTTTTAATGCCTCTCGTGAGATGGTCATCATTCAGAGAGAGTTTAAAATTAGATTCCTAAATTCAGACTTCGAAATGGAGTTTTGAAAAGCTTATGAAAACTTTGCTAGAGCCACCCATGCTCCAAATGCACCAGAAGTTACTGGACTGGAAGATAAAATATGTCAGGAAATTCTGCATCTATAGTATTCTAGCTGCACAATCAGATAGTCATAATGTTCCCTGTAGCTCCCAAATTTCACAGGAAAAGATGAACAGCAACTCAAAGCTCCATTAGTCTTATTGAAATCCTAGAAATATCATCCCCTTTCATCTGAATTAATCTAGCCTCAGGCAAACTCAGAGCATACAGGGCTGCTTCAGTTTGCACATTGAAATAATAATTCTTCATCCATTGCAGACTCCCTATGAGCTCATTTAAAACAGACCAGAGGTACCCAAAATAGTTTCACAGACCTCAAGACTCCGACATAAATTCAAATACTCCACCGATTAAGCTCAATGAAGATTTCAAAGTTCATTAGAACAAAGAATTACATTTAGTTCCATATACCTAGAATAAAACAAGTTCCAGTAACAAAAAGAATTTAATTTTTTTACTTTCTAACTTAAACTGCCAAGAAATGTGACTTGCTTCACCAAATTGTAAGTGAGGCAATAGATGGACAATTATTAAATACTATCATATGGAATACATTTAAAGGATTTTCTTGCATAAAAGTTGATGTGTCTTAGAAAGTCAATTACCAGAATTTGTACAAACCATTAGGAAGTTTTCATTGCCAGGACCTGAGATGAATACATTGCTGATACTTAATTGCAGAACTCAGAGAAGATAAAACATGTATCAAGATAATCAAATTACAAAAGACAGATACAAATCTTGAAGTTGGTAATTTATGGAGTCCTTTCTACTCATGATACCACTTTTTAGGGGACTTCATGAGTATTGTGAGAATGTTTTTCTGCTTAACTTGTTTTTTCCAAACACTTGTGTTTCCTTCTTACCGTGGTTTGGTGCAGAAAGGATGAACCTCTTGCAAGTCTTGGGTACGGGAGGAACACGAGCCTTGCAAGCAGACGAGGAGAGAGTGCACAGGTCCAAGGCTGCAGCACAAGCATGTCTGCAAGATAAAAGAATGTGACATAAGCCTGGGAAAAAAAACAGGCTTTCTGCTATGACTCAGTCTAGATGCTGAGGAGAAAAGTGCAAAGAATGAAGTGCTAGCCTTCCTCAGAAGTCTTTCCCAAATTCTTCACTCGACAGTTAATTTATATCTTCATGAAGGCCTGTATGTGTGTAGCCACATTCATCAATAACTTAAGCTAACACTGAATGCACAACTATAACTGGAATAATAATGAAGTAAACATAATTATAACACTAAGAAGGTTATGGACTTCTTAACAAAAGAATAAAAGGACTGTGCAAAATGTTAAATATACTCAATGCACTCACAGACACTGACATGTTGTTCAATAAATTACCCTTCATGAGAAAATACACATAGTGGAATAGCTTAATAACCAGAATTACTATAATTTTTAAAAAATAAAAGGAAAGTTGCTGGCAAAAAACTTTGTAAGAAGCATCACTAACATTATAATTATGCAAGATTTCTTATTTTTCATTACACCAATTATTCTTATTATCCAGATTGCATTAAGTGAAAAAATGGAAGTAGACTTGGTCAGCCTAGCCTAAAAAAAATTAGTAAAGACCTGTTTGATAGCCGAATTAAGAGGTGCCGTCTTTTTCTTTCAAGCCCAGTTCCATGAAACATTTGCAAATCATTTAACAGTCATTTACACCCTAAAAAGTTATCAGATGTTCTTCTTAATGTGTAATAAGTCACAGAATGTTGCTAGCAAATAGCTCATACCACAGAAAAAAAGGGGGGCTGGGGCAAAGGGAGAGGGGAGCACAAAGAACCAAACAGAAACCCAAAATCAAACCAATCAACCAACCAAACCAACCTAGCCAACCTAGCCATAAACTACAAGGTACCAAATCAAGGAAAGACTGCAAGAATCACCAAATTTTAGGCCTCCATAATAGCAGGATATTCATTAAGAGGTAAAATCCTATTCACCCTGAAAAATGAGCAAGCAATAAGGAAATGTTCACGCTGGCAAAGAAAGCACAAGAGAAGTGATGTTTGGAAATTATGTACATTCAAAATTAAGGTATTTTTTAATTGTTTTAGTTGACAGTTTCAATTTGGTCCCTCCAACCCACTGACAGTATGCTTTAGCCTACATCAACACTTACTTGTTCCTTGCCTATCCAAAGATAAAGGTTCAAAAGACCTGGCATTATAAAAACAATCCACAGTTTCAGAAAGTGGCTCTCAAAATGTTTGCAACAGAAATTGTAGCACTGTTTCTGGAATTTGTATCTGATTGCTTTTCCAAACCAAAATTCTCAGACTTTCCACATCTATCTTTGGGATGGACCATAATTTTCTTCTACTATTAAAAAAAAAAAGGAGAAAGACTATGAGAGTTTAATTTGGGGCAGTGGGAGCAAGGGAAGAGGGTGTACCTTCTGTGTGAGCCACAAGAAACAGACATTACAGCCAACAGCAACAAAAATAGCATTTTATGGTTTCCTATGCTTTTAGAGCTTTGTATGGGGACGTCAGGGACAGTAGGCTGCTTCATTTTCAATTTCCACAGACTGCAGAATATTTCTGTACTTTCCCATCACTACAGCACCCTGCCTTAAATAGTCAGCATGGCAAAATACCTTCAAGTTTTGAAACATTGAAGAAACTTGGAGAACAGTTTTAGATTGCTCAATGCTATGCCCTTGAGACTGTTGCAGCCTTCTAGTGCCAATAGACATGGTCTTTTGACTTTTCTGGACTTTCAATAAGACCTTAAAAATACAGTTTCAGTTCCAACTAATTGGCTCAGATGAAAGGAAATGGTGATAACCACTGCCTAAGGCATTTATCCATATGTAGTTTCATGAGGTCCAGATATTAGTGAAGAAACCCTGTACCCCCTGTGGCTTTGGCCTCTGACACCACTTTTTAGGAAGACTGTCACATTCAACAGCACTGGCAAGCTCTAAGCAATAAGGAATTTCTGATGGGAGGGAGAAGAAGAGATACTGAAGTTATGGCTACAGGCCAGCACTATTCGATGATTCCATAAATACTTGAATTTTGGTATCATGATTAACATCAACTCTTTTACAAGGGGTCTGAAGCTGATACCCTTTCAGATATTCTGTCCTTACCTGTCTGTCATGCCTTGCAGGTGACCACTGCTGTATTTACACTGCTGTGTACTGCAGCCCTTCAGTCTCCCATGGCCATCCTGGGACTTGCAGCTTCTTAGTTCTGCTCTATTTGGGAACAAGGCATCTGTTTAAATGTGAATAAAAGGCCAACAACAATAACAAACAAAAAAGAGAAGTTCTGCTAATAAGCATTATAGTCTCCATTTCACGCAAGGGGAAACTAGGGCAGAGAGATTTGTTTGCCTGAAATTGAGGAAGAAGCCTATGCCAGAACTAAAAACTGGAACCAGGTTCTGTGCTTTGTAACCAGCCTATCCTCAGGTAGCTGTTACCTGCATCCTGTGGGTGCCTTCAGCCACTAACAAAATTACCTCTGATCAGGAGCAGTGGTGGCACTGTGTGAAACTCCCAGCACCATCAGGGTGGGGTTCATTTTCTCCGTGTATCCTCCTGTGGCAGTGCTGGAGTGCAGACACTAAGGCAATATGCTCATCCCAGCTTGAGGATCCCAGGAGCGAGGGGTGGAACTAGCTGGAGCTATAAGAAGATTCACAGGAGAAGTGCAACTGGAAAAAGTAATTTCTTGGCTAGAAGGAATCTGGGAGATGGGAGCCAGTCCACACTCAGCAGCTTATGTGAAGAATTTTGACAACCATTTGGAACAAACATTTTCAGTTTGCATTTAAAGTTAAATTGGGAGAGACAGCAAATAATAAGAAACAATGCAGAGAGATAAAGAAGGTCTTAGAGTAGATATTTTAAATACCAGCACAGCTAATAAATGCAAATGAAGTTCAGTGCAGATAAGCACAGAATTATGAGACTGAAAGCAAAGAATGAAAAGGAGGAACTGTCTGCTTAGAGGCAATCAGCTGCACTGTAATGGCCAAGAATGAGATCTGGGGAATTACTGTAAAAGAAATCCCTAAAGCTTTCAGCCCAACGAGGAAATGATTGAAATAAACAAGATGATAGGCTTTATTAAACCACCAGAGTATAATGTTCAGCTTCCACACCCTGCAAAGGGTAGGAGTGAAATGCACCAAAGCAAAAGGATTAAAACCAAAAAAGCAGCACTAACCTCATAGAGTAAAATCGATTTTTGCCCTTGGCTTTTGTCTGAAGCCTGACTCTTCTCAATTGTTGTGCTCCTTTGTTACTATAATGTCCTATTTTATTATTCCTCTCCCTTTTATTATTTTTCAGCCTGTCAGATAAAGCTTTATGAGAATTTACCCAGGAAAGGACAGCATCTCCTTCACAGTCACTGTAATGTATTGTTCAGGTTGGGCATAGATTTTAAAAACATAAATCCAAATTCTACATTGGATGTGTACCTGGGTTACCATATTACATCAGGACAATGTGCAGTAACAAAATTAAAAGCAGTATTACTGCAGTATAGCAACATTCAGAGAGGGTGTCAGCAGAGCCTGGAATATGGCAAGGAAGAAGCAGGCTGCACAGAAGGAGAAAGGAACTTGCACTAGGAAAGGTCTGGTGTGGACAAAATACAAGAGTGTTACACAGAGGAAACCTATTACTCCAGTAATTACCCAAGGCAGTTTTCCCAGCCATCTCTCAGCACAGGGCCTCCAGAACTGACTGGGTAGCTCCTGGAAGCCCTTAGCATCTTCTGGTATAATCTCCAGTCCCATCCCTCAACCTCATTGCTGGCTCCAAGAGCACAGCAGAAGAGAAGAATGGACATAGTGTGGCAGCCTGAGAAGTCATTTAGCTCAGACCTGCTGAGGGTTCAGCTCAGATCAAACACATAAACAATATTTTCTGAAGATCCTTTCAATACCTTAAATGAAACGCTGTTTTCTGAACAGGAAACTGATAACATTTAATTTGTCAGGTTGTCTTTTAAACTCATGTAAACTTTTACTAGCCATACAATCTTTTGGCAAGAAATGTCATTGGTCCACTCAAAATAAGACTATTAGTTTTGCTGAGGCCTTTCTAGTGATGAGCAGGAGACTGAATAAAGTTTTCCTGCTTTTTTTTTTTACAGTTCCCTATCCTGCCTAAAGAATATTTAGCTTGTGATCCACAACAGCCTTAGATTTTTTTTCACAGGACTCATTTCCAGTTAGTTGTTCTTAATCCTAGTTTTGACAGCAGTAAACAGCTGCACTGAGTGTGGAGTGCCAACTTTGTTATTTTCTTTTTTTTGTGTTTGGACTGTTTCTGCATGCTGTCAGCACCACTTAACCTGTACTTCATGTGGCTGCTCTCCCCTCCTCATTTTTTTCTGACTTGAAATTTAATAGGATATTTTTTATCCCTGAAGTAAGACATTAAAAACAGCATTGACTTGTACCTGAAGAAGAACAGATGCCTGCAGACACGCTTCCATTCTGACAGTGAAATATTGCCTGATGACTTTTCTAAGGTGTTTTGCCTCTACCTTGCATAATTCCCATTGTGCTTCCAAGAATGCTGTAAAGACAGACTCAGAAGCCTCAAAAACTTCAAGGGTTTTTTTGGTTTGATTTGGGTTTTTTTCCAGCTGGCACTCATCTGTAGTTCATCTACTCCTGTATTTTCCTACAGCTGAATTCAAGCTGACTGGCCTTCAGCAGTTCTTCCATCCATTTCATCCTTCATGAAAAGAGGCTGTACCTGCCCTTCTCCCAGAACATCACCTACACTCTCTATTCCTGCAGAAATAAGTTACTATGGCTCCGGGATCATTTGGGGCACTAAACACCTTAATCCTAAATTTCCTACTGCCCAGCAGGAGCAGTCAATTCAAAAGCTTCCAGCAGATATTCTCCGCCTTCTCACACTTAATTAGAAAGTACTGAACCTGCAATAAGAATGAAAATGGAAAGGGCTTTAGGCACTCTGTTTCAGTGACATTTTTGGTCCACATGTTCCTGCTCTGTTGGGCAACAAATCAACCTTGGCCACCATCTCCCTTAGCAAGTATGGCTAAAGAATGATTTGTTGCTGTTCCTCGTGTCTCCTGATGGTCAGGTTAATTCTTTTCATGCAGAAGAGTAACGAGCAACTAAAATGACAGTGACACAGGTGCTGATGTGATCAGGCTTCAAACTGCTGAGCCACGGGTGCAGCTTCCTCATTTCCTGGTGATGTATTAAAAATGCCTGCTCTGGTCTATTCCTGTAGATGGCTGTTTTCAGATGGATTTCCTCATAATTGCACTTTCCAGGACACATTGCTTCTCATTCTGTTCTAATCCTTCTATTTTGGTCAGTCCAGTGTATGAAAGCTTAAATTGAACACTTTCAGGCTGCCATAAAGGTTAAAAAACCTATTTACCACAAAATTAGACTCTGATTTGCAGGAGATGCCAAACGCCTCCAGCTTCAGCAGGACTCCAGTCCTTATTAGGACCTCTGAAAACATCCCTGCTCCTAATCAGGACCTCTCAAGAGTGGGTCATTTTGTCTCAGCAAGGCTGCTTTACACTCCTCTGCTGGCACAACAGAGCCCAAAACCTGGTGTAATTGCCCCCTGGGCATCTCTCAGGGGCACAAAGTCTCCATAAACAACTCTAGCACTTTGCCTAGATGCTCCCAACACAGAGGTACAGAGCTGCTTTCTTTATCCCTTTGACTCCTTGAGTATTTGGAGGCAGCTCCCAAAGGGCAGAGAGATGCCTTCACCACCAAACCACTCAATACCTGTAGAATGTGCCTGGCTCATGGCCAGCTGTGGCTCAGCATCCCCAAGTGGAGCTGGCGTGTCAGAGCAAAGTGGGGGAGGAGCTAATATGTCATCTTTAGCATCTCCTGAGCTTAGCTCTGCCTTTGGGTCGTTGACTTTGTGACTTTCTTTGCACCAAAAGGAAAAAAAAATAAAAGATGGACATGGAGAAACACAAGCATTTGAAAAGTACACTTTTAATAACCTCTCCTGGGCAGAATCAACTGAACTCAGATGCAAAACTACTTTTTGCCAAACTGCATGAAAGCATCATAAGATCTCATTTTATCTCTCTTCTCTAGATTTATTGTAGTGGTGCCCTCTCACACTTCCACTCCAAAAAGCATTCTCATTATAAACCTCCTCCCTTTTTCAAAGAATTTAACTCATCTCTGTATGTGCATGATGCTGTAGCTCAGCATATAAAGTCCTTAGTCCAGTTGTGGATTTTTTTTTTTAAGAGGTTAAAATGTGTTCTGCAGTTTTTGATTTACAGACCCATAAAAACTCTAAAATTTACACTTTTAAGAGCTAGGAAGTGTACTTGAAAAACAGAAATGATTGAAACCAAGGGGAAAATGAACTATTCCAGATTTTAATCCTAGAATCATTTATTTGAAAGGCAAAATATGTTTTTCTCTGACCTCATCTCCTGGGCATCTACCTTTTTTAAATATAGCAAAGACTCAATGTATTCCACTTGCAATAAAGTTGCTGGAAGGGAATATAGGAGGAATAGAGAATTTTGCCTGTGATATGTGGTATCAGGGAACAATTTTTGTATTTGTAGTTATGACTCAAGGGGTTATAAGGCATAACCAAAGGACCCAGTACCACGTCACCAGAAACAGACAACAGTAAAATGGCATGCTAGCAGAGCTGGCACTGCATCCAAAAGGTAACAGCTTCTGAGAAGTAAAGGACATGGTGGCTGATCCCTTACAAATACAGCTGCTAAAAAACTGTCCCCACACCCACATAAGGCAGTTTTCTGCATCTGTTCTGAGCCTACTGTAGTGTTACAGGTAGCTGTAATAAAGTCAGTTAGTCTTTCTGAGAAGCAAAATCTGCCACACACCAGTACCCAAGACACTCCAAAGGGGGCTGTAGGTGTCTCAAAACAAAGAACAGGCCACCTCTGCTTTCTTTCATTATTGCCTGAGCCCACACCCCTAACTCTTGAAACAGACAGGTGTAAAAGTCTTAAAAATCCAGTTTGCAGCAAAAAGGAAAAAGACTCTGTTGGCAAAGGACCTTAAAAAGCATATTCCTACATTGGCTGTCGGAAATATCTTGGATAATTTTATAACCCTCTTGATGCCTTGTGTATTCAGAACAGGAAACCACCAGCAGCAGCATCTTTTACTTTACCAGCATCCTGCTGGTGAGTCAGTGTGGGTAGCACAGGAGACCCAGTAGTCAGGCGCTGAAGGCCAGAACAAACTGCTGGTCTCCTTTGCTGCCTCACTCTTTAACGGGTAAATAGGAGTACAACGCTGCACTGCGGGTCCCGTGCCTCAGCTGGGCAGAAGCAAGCAGAACCCAAACTCTGCAGTGGGCTGAGTACGTGCTTTGTTTGCCAGTCAATGTCATCGCCCCGCTGCTGCCACCACCCAGTCTGGCTGCTGCTCTCCCTGGGCAGCAGCCCACGTACTCCTCGGTCCAGACAGACATTAGTAGACTGAGCCAGCAGTCCCCAAAGCTGTATTAGTTCCTTGGCAGATAAGTTCATTAACATGATCAACTAGGGTTTGTGCTACCTCACAACAGAGAGTGCCCCTTTGCGTGCGGTTAGCCTCCATGTATTTGAAAGACATCACAAGCACTGAGGTGAAAGGGGAAGCTGAGGCTGTGTCACACCCAGTGTCACATCCTCTGAATTCCCTTGGCTTTGCTATTTTTCTCTCTCTTTTACCATAAAACATGCCATGAAGCAGTCTTTCAGCTATTTCAAGAGCCATGGCAAAAAAACAGTACTTTACTAGGGCTGTGTGCCATAATACTGCAACAAAGACTTTGCCTCGCATGTTTGGAAGTGATCCAAACAAGACAAGTAGGAACTACACACTTAATTTGGACAAACTCAAAAGTTAGATCACTGAAGCAACCCAAAATGTAGCAAACCAAAAATGGGTGAAGACACTGTTTATGGTCTTATTAATTGTTTTTTGCAAATTATAAAAGAGAAAAATAATTGTTTCATTTTGTTTCTTTTGGACATATTGCCTGAAAATCCTGACATATTTTTCAATGACAGCAATCTAATGTTTTAGATTTCCCTTGGCATTATTTTGCTATATATTCTAGAAAATATTTTGCTTACTGAGGCCTAAAACAAGTCAACAAGGAGGTGAAAAAAGGAAGAGGCACAATTTTGTTTTTAAGGTGATTCAAAAACCAACATCTTGGTAACTGCTGACCCAGCTATTTCATTATGAACTTCAGACAATTCACTATTAAACTTCCCTAGTCTGTTCTCTGATAAGCAAGGAAATAGGGAAAGGATATTAACAAATGTACAGCTTTCTGATAATCCATTAAACCAATAACTTACACTGCTTTTAAAAAATGAACTTCATTTGCTGTCATTTGGTTACATTTTCTCTTTAAATGTATATGTAAATGCTTTTTAGATGTAGTAGTCTCACTACCTATCTCCTGCAGCTGTAAAGGTTTTGTTTTTCTCACTTGATGGTGAGTAAAATTATCCCCTAATATATGCCCTGATGCCAGGACATGAGATTTTAGGTTGTGTCATTTAAGAAAATTCTAGAAAAGAAAGTGTCATAGCAATGAAGTGCAAAACAGTAGCCTTGGTTTTGCAGTTTCAGTTTTCAAAAATTAAAAATAAAATTATTTGAAAACAGAATAATTTAAAACTACTTCAGGAAATTCATTGTTTGGGGACATGCTTGTACCCCATCACAAGCTCAGTTGTGAGCAGGGACATTTCCTCCAGAGCAATGAGCCCTGCAACAACACTGAAGCGTAAAGCATTTATTTTCCCTCATAAATTGTCACGCTTCAAAACATAAAAAAATGTTTCTGTATCCTCTTTAATCAAAATTAGTTGTATAAAAGCAGAATACAGGTTTAAAGAAGGCCTCAAATATACATCACCATGACACTGTAAAGCACGGTGTGCATGAGGTATGCTACACTGACATTGTTACTGAGCTGGAGAGACCTGCAATGCAGTACATGTTTGATAGGAAATGAAAGGCTAGGAAGGTTTACATTTCCTTTACATGTACTCAAAGCATTTCATATTTCAACGTACTTATATAAACATGCCCTTGTTTCAGGCTTTTAGTGGAAAAAAACAAGAGCAGTTTACTACTAAATGACTACTATCTGCAAGTGGCAATTCCAGCTAGCAGCCTGTAATTTGTCAGGGACAGATAACAGAACGCTGTTATCCTGCACCTGGTTAATCCTAGCCCAGTTTATCTTGTGTACGTGTCTGCACAGCCCAGCAACATGAGCAGTAACAAATCTCATGGCATGTGCACACATCTTGTTGCCTTGTTCATCACACTTTATTGTCTTTTTTCTTAAGCTGCATGTAAAGCGTTCTTCCAAGGTTTGCTAACTATAGAACGTACATTTGAAATCCAGGCCAACTGGAACTTTATGAGAACCTCAACTCTCATTCTGCTGTTTTGAGAGAGGTAATGAGAGAGGAAGAGGGATTTTTATAAACAAATGAATTTTTACATTGGAAATAGTCTATGTTCTAATGCGCCATGGCAGAACACTAAAGTATGCTGTGCAGGCTTTTAAAAGAGAGAATATTACCATTTGTGGTTAGTCACCATCCATAGCCCATTATTTGAAGGAAAATATTATCCACTAATGGCAGCACATAGGAAATTGCTCCCCTGATAGAAGTGGTTTACAAGTAGAAAACAACTTTGGAATGGAGATTCGCTAATAGCTTTACCTTGTCTTTGCAACATTTTTATCCTTCTTTGCCTTTACTGCAGAGTTGACTCCTTAGAGCCTCTATCAGAGAATATTAGTTATTCATGTAGCTTCTGTGAGCTGTGGAAATAAATTATTGCAAGCTGAAAATGTTTCTCAAAGACTATAAAAAACACTCCTTTTATGCTGATCCATTAGGTACGGTTATTTTATTTATTTCCAGCTTTATATTTCTCTGTTAGTGTCTTGTTCACTTGTCCTGAGGACAAGATGTAATTTGTCTTATCAAAATCATCCAGCTCAGTCTGAGGTTAAGTTTAACTAGGAAAGCAACTGGTACTTATGCAGATCATCTTTAGTAAATATAAGTGAAGGCAAACACTACGGAATTGCATGGATCCAACATAAAACCTGGATGCTGCCTCTTCCATTCTACCAGCTGACATGATAAAATACAGAAGTTTCAGTGAAGTCATTTTTCCAAGCAAGATTTAACTGTGTAACTCTCTTACACACTACAGAATGTGTATTAATGCCTTTTTTCCATATTGTCTTTCATCTGACCATCTCAAGTGACTTTTAAGGTATTAAGGTATTTAAAAAATGGTTAGCATGCTATGAAATGAGGGGTTTTTTCTGCGATTTTAATCCATTTGGGTTTCTGTTCCCTGTGTGGCTGGAATCCAGACATGGGGACTTTCACAGAAGTCTGTTCAGAGGACTGTTTTCCCCCACTAGTTTTGAGCTGCTAACAGACATAATGACCTTCATGGTGTGTTGATATTTACACAGTGAATCCCTTTATGACTGCCACCCCTGGTGCTTTTCCTCAGAATTTTGGACGGGCTGGAGAAAATTCGTAGGCAAAAGTACCTGGCGGCTGGTTATATCTCAAGCCTCTGGCTTCTGTCTGTCAGAGAGCGAGTGGTCAGCATAAGAAGCGGAGGGCAAGGGAGACACCTGCTTACCCTGAGAGTCATGATAGCTGATGTGGGCATCTGGTCAAGCAGCAAGCTTTTTATCTCTCTGGCTGCCCCAAGGAAAAGAGAAATACTGTTATTCACCCTGTAAGATTAACAATATGCTTAATTGACACTCAGCTCATGGTTATTTTGATCAGAATATCCAACAGTTCGAGCAGATACCTGTTGTCCTCAGGAGCCTGAGCTGTCAGCTTACATTCCAGCTAAGTACCCTCTTGTGTATTCAGAGAAAAGTTTGCAAGTTCAAGCCTTACAAACATCAGACCATGACAGTCTTAATGCTGATATAAATTGGCACATATTCTGCCAATTTCTTCGTGTGTTAGTCAACAGCAGAAATGAAAAAACAAGCAAACTCACTTGAGCATTCCTCCTGGTCAGGAGCACAAGTAGGCACCACCCTCCCCTCTCATTGCAAGCCCATTTCTCCAGAAGGCAGCACTTGTAGTCAGCTCAGGGCTGAACTCAAATGGATCAGTTCTTGAGGGGGAAGAACGAGATAATAACCCACGAGTGACAGGAAGAGCAAAATCCTGAGCCCTTCCAATAAATTCTCTCCACCTACTAAGAACAGGCTGTTAGCTGTCTGCATAAGTTATCCCTACAATCTGTAAAAGAAGTAGATTCTACCTGTCCAGCCTCCCCTCCGGATATATTGTAGGAGTGGGACATAACTCAGCTGCTGCAGATTAAAAGCGTAATTCAGATGCCCAAGTACTTTACAGGTGAATTAACTCTGTGTTTGAATTTTGTCTATTAAGCATTTCACTGTAAGGGAACGAGAAAGTTGCATAATTTATTATTTAATATTTTCAATAGACCTCACTATCATACTCAAAAGCAAATAGTTTGCTTGAGATGCATACGTAGACAGGAGTTATAAAGAGGCTATGCCAAAAGGTTTTATGGTTATGCAGATGCTATAAGAAGATTGCGTTATAAACATGTTTTCCATGCATTTTCCATGCTCATTTAAAGACTGCAGGATTCTTTGTTCATTATCACAAAAATGCACAAGACAAGTTCAGGTTTTTTAATGACTGTGGAGAACATGCCTCACTCAGGCTTCCAAATTTTGGTTCTACTCTTTTCTTACCTCTCTTCACAATATGATGCTTGTTTATTTCCTAAGTAAAAATTAATTTATTTCGCATCCTTCACAAAACTTGAACCAAAACAACATATCTCTTTATGCTTTTCCTTGGAACATCATCACTGTCATGTCAGTCCTCATTTTCTTTTAGCTGGATTGTTCACTTGCATCACATTGGCTTCCACCAGGGGATGTTCAGTTCTGAGATGGTGTTTAAAAACGTTAAAATCTCAGGACCCAGCTACCCTCACTACCCAAAACACGAGCAGACATTTGAAGTCAGGAACTAAACACCAGTGTTACAGCCCAGAAACATTTCCACCTGCTTTTTGCAGTGGCTCAGGCATCATTCTCTGCTCAAGACGTGATTACTGTCTCTCAATCTGCCAAACCCTTTAAGGAGACAGAACCATTATAGGTGCCAGCTCAATGCAATGTGCTACTAGAAAATCAAGCACATACTTGGCTTCACAAAGCCATGCAACAATAAAAGAGCTTTCTTTTCTATTATTTGACTCAAGCATTCTTAACTACAAGACACTCCGTGATCTGTAACCCGAGATCCTGAGAAGGTCTCCTATTTCAAGGACAAAAGGCAGAAGCTGATATCATCAGGCCTGAATTATTAGATTGCTTCAACAGTTTCTTTGTCACCAGGCACGTAACTTTACACATCAGATGCTGCCAGCAGGCTTGTTGGCGGCCAACTTGCTCTATGTCTAGATGCCACTGCAATGACACAGCAGCTGTTTGAGAGAGATAGGAAACCAGCAATCCTAACCTCAAGGCCCCAGTTCTGCACAGGGGCACTAGAGTACTGGGAAGCAGCAGGGAACTAGAGACAAAATTCTGCAGACTGAAGTTCAATCAAGGGACACCGTAGGATACCAGCAGTTAGCAACAGAAGCAATCATCAGATGGAATGGGGAAAATGCACAGATAATTGATTGGAACAACATTTGGGCCCAGATAACCCTCCCGTTCTCAACTAATACTTATAGGAGATGTCAAAGGAGCAGTTGAGCTACCAATAATGATTATATCACTTTTCATCCTGTAAGATCTTTGGATGCTTTTCAGACTGCAGGATTGCTCATTCACTGACGAATTACAGCTGGCTGCAACAGCCATTTTGCAGCACTATACAATAGCTATTATAAAGGAAATTAAGAATAAACTTCTTTTATTGATCCAGCAATAGGGATCTTCAGTAGACAGAATGTAATCATCTGAGGTAGAGGAAGGTACAAAATGGCAGTAACCATGAGTATTAAAAAAGCACGAACAAAGTTAGCCTTGAAGCAGCCAAGAAATCTCTGTGAGAAGTTACAGAGGATAAACAGACACTCAACTATGAGCTTTAATATAGCATCAGGGAGCAAGGGAAAAAGGAACATCAGCTCCGCCCAATTATCCCACACTCCTTCCCCCACAGATACAGCATCCTTTCCAGCCAAAACCATCACTCCCTATGGTCTTGTCACAGGAGTAAACAGTGACTTTATATGCAAATATAATTAACTTGGTCTGAAAAAACCGAGTGAGAAAGGAAGATAAAGAAGGAATCTTTCCAAAACACTCTCCTTCACAATGCCTGTGGGGAATTAGGCTACTCACAGCTTTTTTGGGTGGCAGTCCTCTCTCCTTCTCTGGATCCAACAGGAGCCCTGGCTTTGCTTGCAGAACAACAATGCATCCCAGGAACAACCACACAATGCATCTCCTGCCACTGTGATTGCCATTTCAGAGTGTACATTTTGTTCCAAGACAAAGCAACCAAAAGTCCTAGAAACTCTCGCTCTATAGCTCAAGGGTCCACAAAAAAACCAAGCATGATATACCAGGTATTTCTTGCTCAGATTCTGCAGTACAGCTTTGCTATCTCTAATTATCAGCTCCTGCAGAGGGCAGTTACTTTCTTCTGGGACAAGGTTTTCATGTCTTCCCACAAAATATGGCTGCCTCAGAGCACTATGGAGAAGGGGAGTAGCAAATCTCACCCTCCACATAAATATCATAATTTTCTGCAATCACATTTCTCATGCAAAATGACTGTTTTCTATATCAAGAACTGCCTGATGCACACAGCAAAAGAGAAGAGGAGGGGTGGATGTAAAATTTGCCTATAAAACTAGTGAGCTCAAAACTCTATCTTCTTTGGGAGCAACTCCCTTCTCCTTAGCACCTCAAATCCTCAAATCTTCCTGTCCTTTCTGATATCCTCCTACCCTGTCATCAAAGTACCCTTAGGGTGATTTGTCCAGCAATGTGTTGAATTTTTTTCATTAACTCAGAATTTAAAAACAAAGGACATGGGACTTGAATGAGTTGATTGGTTTGGTTTCATTTACTTTTGAGATTATCCTAAACATCTTCATCTTAGTACAAAGCATGTACCCATTGACACAACAGTCATATATCTGCAGGATAAACAAATACCAGCTGCTGGTAGTTGAGACCACACTTCGATTTGAGCCCTAGACATCTAAAAGCACCTTAATTCATCTGAATTGCAAAATCTTGAGAAATGTCAAAAGAAATACGAAGTCATTAGAAATGACAAAACTCATAAAATGCATAAAAAACACTCCTTGACAAGATTTAACAGTTTACACACCACTCAGGGGTGGACAGTAGTATGAACAGAAAGGTGTGTACCATCTTATATTCATACGGAGGAGAGGGGCACGGTAGCCACTGGAGTTCTTTACAGCTTCTGGCATTTATCTAACAAAATCCATCTGCATAGAAAAGTCCATTTTAAAAAGACTTGTTGAACAGCCTGCTGGCATTTTCTACAGTTTGCAGCAAGTTAGATCAGCAGAGTCAATCTGAAAGGAAAAAAAAAAAGCTTTCATTTTCTATTTGTCAGGAAACTGGCTGTGTCTCAGGTACATTTAATCCATATTTGATAGACTTTGTCATATTCTGCAAACATTCCAGTAAATGTTAATTGTCCTGCTGTGGCATGATGCATTTGAAGGACCTGATGACTTCATTGATTTAAATGGCCTCTGGAAGAGATCCAGGCTTGCATCCTTGCCTAGTCTCGTATTTGCCAAAACCCAATTTAAAAACCATTAAGTCCTGTGAGAAGGAGATTATCATTAAGAAATTATTTTAATTCAATACCATTTAAGCCTAGAGTAATAGCTAATAACAGCAGTCAATGCTTAAAAGAATGTCTATAGTGCTTTGAAGAGAGAAAGTGTTCTTTAATATTTATGCCAAAGAAGAGAGCTGACTTTGAGTAAACAGTATCTCTTTCCAGGGGAGGGAGAAGGAATAAAGCAAGCTATAATGTGTCAGTCTGTAAATAAATAGCTTTCATGCTACTTGAAAAGGCTCAGACACTAATAAGATTGACATCTGAACCAGAAGATTTCAAGTGCTTTGGTGCTGTTAGGTACTAATCTATTTCTCTGAATGCTTTTGTGAAAATGGCTATCTTCATCAGACAAGCAAAGTGGTAAAAAACATGCCTTAGCAAGGCAGCTTTTGAAGAGCTTGCCATATTACAGAAAAGGATACACAATTAAGGATGTCTTTGTTTTAATTAACTTGGGTAAGCTACAAACTAGTCTCAGGGCTTTTTCCTCCTAATTATATTTGGAGTTACCATGCTTCAGTGACCAGAGGTGGAGGAATCTCACAGGTGAACAGTTCTCCCATCCAGCAGTTAAAGCTGTTAATGTGTTGATTCATTTCCACCCTAGAGAGTGGAGTTTGTTGGGAGCTCAGAAGGGTAGAGGAAAACCAGCCTTAGTTATATCACCAGCGTGAAGCTGTGGCATCTAAAGCAAAAAGTTATTCTGGCACATATTAACAAGGGTCTAATTCACTAGATAGCAAATGGGTTTTTCAAGAAAGCCTGAGACTGTTGCCTTAAGGAAACAAACATCCGGGATCCTTGGTTCTGTTGTCTGCCTTCCACACTGAGAGCAAGACTGAGTATCAAGCGCAGAGTGTGCTCACCTGTATCCCTAAGGAGAAGGTGACCAATATTCATTTAGAATGAGCGGCAGATTTAGAGATGTTGGTGCTAAAATCTCACAGGACAAAAAGGGGGTAATCCGTTAGCATCACCAAAAAAGCACTGAGCAGTTCTGCTGTGAACCCGTTACTTTTGTCTGGTCTCTCAGTGTCAAGTCTGCGATCAGCCTCAGTTTGGGTCATGGTTGTCAAGTGTTCTAAAGCTGTCTGCCCTGAGGGCCACCCTCTGGCATTGCTACATGACAAGGACACCAGTGCAGAGCTGCCTGCCTGTCAGGGCCAGAGATGAGTGGGCGTGAGGCTGAGACAGGGCCACTATGGCTCCTGACTCAATGTGCCCACACGCTGTGGGGCAGTGGAAACACTCCATTGCTTCTCATGCCCTGAGTTGCTCTCTAGCAGCAGCATTGTGTTAAAAAATACAGACTGAAGTTAATTCTGATTAGCTTCAAATAGTTATCCTCTTCCAAGCTCAGCTATGCCAGAAAAAAGCACAACCATCATATCTGCTGATCACCTTTATTGACATTGAAATGGCAATCAACCATCATATCTGCTGATCTGCTGATCTCTCTTGCTGGAGGCCACTGTCCCTGCCAGTCTGTAAGTGGAGAAACCTGTCCAAGCACTCTCATTGTGTTCCAAGCCAAGCCATGTGAATTAGCTAGCATAACACCAGAGATGGTTTGTTCCTGAAGAAGCAAGAGCAAAAGCTTGCACACAACTCCCCATAGCCTGACAAACAGGGGAAGTAACCTTTTCCATGAGCTCTGCTGAAAGATATTATGCACAGCCTATGCTGTTGGTTTCTTACATCACAAGTTTTTGTTCTGATGATCACATTCTCCAGATCTTTAACACGCGATGCCTCAAGACAGTTTGTACAAACAGGTTACCTGCCCCCAGACAATTCAGCCAGTTGTCCTCAAGTTTCACTACGTTTCAGGAGTGCAGGATAAAAAAAAGTTCAGCTAAAGAGGGAAAAGAGTAGCAGCAAAGAGATGACACCTCTCTGTCAGAGTCTTCCTGAATCCAGCAGGAGCAGGCCAAGACAGAGGGACATCAGGACTTCAGCAAATGGCTGCTTGTCTGATGTTGTTATGAAGCTCTCAGTTCTGCTGAGAAGTGTCTCTTGGAAGAAGTGTTTGCATCTTGGGAAGCAAAGAAAGCAGGGAGATCCCCTTCAGAAGCCAAAAGGGAAGGAGAGCCTTTATTTTGTGCACTACTGTCAATTGTATGAATCTCCTGCAGATTCTGCTCTTCACCCCATGGGAGCCTGGCTGCCTGTGCTAAATGTTGTCTGAAGGCACATTTGTTTTCAGGTGTGTGCTTTGTTCCAGGGTGACTTTCAGCAGATAAGTGCTATGAAAGATTCTCTTACCTGTGCTAATAGCAAATGCCTTTCCTGAAGTGAAATCAGGATGAGAAAAGTGACATTGAAATGGCAAAGAAAATTATAGTTATGAATCAGCAGGAAGACAAACAGCACTTCTGCAATTACATGTGGTACACCGAAAGCTCTCTGTCAACAACTGACCTCTTCAAGTTGTCATGCATGATATCTAGTTGTACCATTCACCACCTATAGCACTGAGGGGAGTCAGTTGTCAAGCATCATTTCTTTATTATTATCATTTTCCATAGATTCAAATGCTCTTTGAAGACATTGGAGATTAATAAATAGAAATAATTGGTCTGTTTCATCAGACTGCAAAGATTAACACAAGACAATCATGTCCTTGGTGAAACCTTGCCACGTGAAGCTAACATGAATGCAGCAGAAAGGAAAATGTCCAAAGGACTCTTCCAGATCCAGTCTACAGCTGCATCCTCTGGTGTCAAAACACAAGTACAAGAGGAGGCCTTGTCCTGTAAATGTTGATCCTGTTTTAATATATTTCAGGAAGAGGTATGAAAGGAACTGAACTTGGCAGTGTATTTAACAAAAAGTTAGAAGAAAAACCAATAGAATAGACTCTAATCTTTCTTTTGATACCGTCCCCGCTGTGATGACCAATCACCTCAGAGGCCATACCCACAACACTTTCATGAGCTGCAAAGTGAGGCTAAATGACATGCCCAAGCTTCTTTAGGAAGTCTGCTGTAGAGAAAAAAAAAAAGAAAAAGCGAAAAAGAAAAGCCAACATGATCATCCAAATCCCAGACTAGTCTCCCAAGCACTGGAGTTTCTTTCCTCTGCCAACTATTTATCAGACCACTTCACGATTCATTGCCTTTCCAAATGGCTTTTCACTGAGGAACAGTGAGTTGCAAAAGGCTTTGCAGATTGAACTAGAAAGGTCCTCAGAAGGTGAGCCAGGAATGATTTCAGATACAGAAAGCAAAATGCTGTCTTGAAAGAGGTCAGGGAAACAGATCCCCATCACTTCACTGATGCTGCACAGCTGATATGCTGAACACTTAGCCTCAAACATGAACTGAGGAGCCTCCATTCCTACCTCTCTGCCCCTGCAGCCTATTATTTAGGTGCCATTTGGGAATTTTTCAGCTCTTTCATCTCTCACAACAGTTTCTCAGAGCTCTTCTAAAGTCCCAGGGCAGACTCTGATATAAAAATAGAACTGTGCCAGATACAGATGTGACTTTTGATTAATTATCAGCATAACCCTTTATGTAGACACCAACTATTTCATGGCGGTATCATATATGAACATTATTACTTTTTCTCCCTATCCAATTAGACAACCAGCCTTCCTGACCCTGTAAGCAGTGTATAAAACCCCTATGACCAAAAGCCATTAAAAACATTTTTAATGTCAGAAAGGCAAGGGGAGAGTAGCGGGAAATTCACAAGAAAGGGTATGGGATAACAACTTCTCAGACCCCAGAGCTCCATGGCAGGATGGGACTCGGCAAAATATCCAGCCAGATTCAGTGGCACCCCAGCCACATTCAGCCACACACCATCTAGGAATGGGGTCTTGTAGTGACAGGCTGCACGTGGCTCAGGAGGCAAGAGCTGGCCACATGAAAGTCGTGGGTACCTCTATCAAACACATTCCTGGTGGTACCCATGGGTCCGTCCTGGTTGCTAGGAGGGAACTTTGTGCCCCTGCTATTATCCTGGCACAATTACAGCACAGCAGCTTTCACACTCCAGCAAGATTTCATTTCACCTATGCGACAAAATAAAAAACATCAGAGTAAAACCTTCTCAAATGAATCTTGAGCAACAAAAAAAGCCCAGTCAAACAAACAACAGAACTACCTGCACCTCAGTCACTCAGGACAATCATGCTCTTTCTGCCAGAAACTCTCAGTGGTCCCCTGCTTGGCAAAACATTGAACCCTGTGCCACAGGTTCTGGGGGCTGCAGGGAGGAAGAAGGCAGATTTTAAGCTGGTCCCATCAATAATATCTTACTGGGTAAAGTGCAAGAGGCTCTTAGACCCAGGATCTTTCAAAAAGTCTTTCAATTTTCTTCTTCTGAAATCCTGCGAACTGGGTTTTTAGATTCATTGAATATTTTCCCCAGCTGGAACAGATAAAATAGGATTGAGGGATAAACAGAGACCGGGACACTTCACCTGAATACCTGTTTTCAAACAGCATATCCAGAGGTGTTCAGAAGGCAATGCCACACGAAGTGCTCCCCCACATTTTGCTTTAAGCTCTCTATAGCCTACCAGCATTTTTCAAAAAACTTGACAGCATGTCTGTAAAGAGATAGAAACTAAAAAAACCCTGTTGGTTTAGGGTCTTGAAGTCTAGTTACTGCTGTGCTAGAGGAAGAAGAACTGCAAGCAAGGGGTCTAGTAGCAGCAGAAGAAAAAGGAGGAATAACTACACAGATGTTTTTTTCATCCAGTGTGCTCACCTCAACTTGCCTTGGGGAGGGAGAGAGGGAGGAAGGAAGGGAAGGCACCTGACACAGTGCATGAGCAACTGTTCAGTCATTCTGAAAAGAAACTGCAGAGAAAAAAGGTTTAAAGTTCTCCTAGTTTGGGGGAACTGTTACTGCTCTCTTTCACTGAGTTGATAAGGGTTTTGGGTCAGCTCTTAAAAACAAGACAATGAAGGTTAACATAAGGAAGCATTTGATTCCTAACTACTATTAACATAACACTCACCTGTATTGTGGTTTAATTTTTTAAGACAGCGTAACTACCTTTAAACCACACCAGGGTTAGAGGGGCACCAGGCATGCCCTGTGTCTGTTGTGAAATTATCTGAGAGGTGAAACAAGCAGAAACTGGGCTGGCAGCAAAGGGTGTGGGGGTATCACTGCCATCCCCAGAGGCAGGTCAGACTGACAGAAAAACATTTAAACATATGGGAAAATAGCAAGGGTAGAGAAGAGATTTATTGTGAGTAAGCCTGGATACTATATACTGAAATGTTCCATGCTGTTATAAAACATTAAAAAAAAAACCCAACAGAGATAAAAGACATCAATTTCTAAATAAAACACCTCTTAAAACAGTCTATTAGAAGCTGGGGAAGAATTCATAATTCATTTCTTGATAAGAATATCTGTTTGGAATCTCTCACCCACTATTAAGTGACACCATAGTTTGATGATGTTTACTTCTGATCAGCATTTTTAGAGAAAGTTTTGGGGGCTGTGAATTTACTTGTACCATAATCCAGAGCTCTTCCTCATATTTCCTCGCTTCAGTATCTCATGACTGGTTTTACCAATTTATTCTGACAAAAAACAAATACATCCATGTTGAGATATTAAATACACGTGCACTCTCCCAAGGAATTCCAATCTTGTTTATCACAAATGCATCTTTCATTTCTAGTTTTTCTATTCCATGACAGTAACCAGACGAGCCTTTGCTTGTTCATTTGCATCTAACCCTGCCTCCCATCCAAGAAGCTTAAAAATATGCTGCCAGCTAGGTACCCTGTATTTAATGATTGCCTGAAACTCACTAGACTTTTGGAGCTATACAGATGATGCTCTTGCTTTACACCATTAGCAATCAGTAACATTGGGCAGCACTTTCTTTTGATCTCCACTGACCTGTTCCATCTGGATCTCCCAGTGCTGCTGTGGTACAAGTACTTGCAATAATCATCTGCATCTTATTTGCATAGACAGTGTGTCTTGATGAGCAGCATGAAAGCAGCATTGCATTCTGTTGAGACCAGTGGGGTGTGAAGTTCAATGCCAAAGGGCAGTGGAAGATCTCCCAAACAAAGCATTAAGGTGGAGTGTGTTAAACTGAAATGAAGGAGTCAAAAAAAAAACAACAGCAAGTCTACTGCACTTTTTCTGTTCAGTTGCATGGTCTGTTTTGTCTTACATCTACTTTTCAGTCTATCAAAACAATGTTAAATTTGCAGTAAATTCTAGAAATGTAAAGAGGAGCCCACGAGATGCCAAGCAGGCTTTTGTCTGTGCACCTGCCCTGTGTAAAACTAGGACCTAGGAAAAAGATCTGTGGGTAGGAAGGCATTCCAGTTGAAATGCAAAAGCCGGAAGTGTTGAGTTTCCAAATTAAACACCTCTGACTTCTTCTCTTCAAAATGGATATATCTCATGTCATTATCTTAACTTGTGAGAAAAGCAGTTGCTGAAACAATCTTCCCAAGCTCCTTCTCATGGGACAAGAGGGCTAGACTTTTCCTAGAGCACTTCCGTATTCTTTAAGACATTGCTGTCATTAAACCTTCCATATGTCAGAACTACATAAGGAATTTATCAGCTCCTGTATGCCCATTCAGTAATGGTCTGCTGGCCAGACCAACAACCTTCCAATAAGGTCTTGCTGTGGCAGACCTGACAGCTGGTGTTCACTTGTTTAACAGCATATTAACATGAAAAATTATATTTTTGATCCTTACAGAAACACTGCAGTGTCCTGGCACAAGCTCAGAGAACTGTGACACTGCCTGAATTTCCTTTAATTGCTCTGAAAAAAAGTCCTTTATTAAATATGAATTCAAAATGGAATTAAAATGAAAATCAAGCAGCTTTGGCAGGAAGCTGCTCTCTGTTCTTTATCAGAAACCACTCATGATTAGCAGCCCACTGGGCATATGTCAAAATCAGGGTCCTCAGCAAGAACTGGAGCATGTCACCTTCATCTCCAGTCCCTGAAATCTATTTCAACCTGTATTTTCCCCTTTATTCTAGAATTTATTTAATCACTTGCTACAGAACAGCTTTTAAGACAGAGCAGCCTTCCAACCTGCTGAGTTGTAGGGGGTCATTCCTAGAGGTCCATTGTTGCATTCACAGTGCCATAAATAATGGCCTTCATCTACAGCAGTATTATCTTTCCCGTTCCAGTATCTCTCAAAGTGACATTTTGTTGGGTGCTCCTGTGCCTGAGATGGATTAACAATACTCACAGGTACTAAACCACATTTGTTAGAGAAACATTTTCTGGGTTATCGACTTATACGCTAACGGTGTTCTCTGTTACATTCCTTGCAAAGTTTACAACTAATTCTTTTGCAGGAGGCTTCACAGCAGAGCAGTACAGTTCCTCACAAACTTTTCTTTCCTCTTGGAGGCAAGCACTTGCATTAGCAAGTTACACTCATGTTTTACTGCTCATAGATTGAATTACATTTATCACTCTGGAAGCAGCAACAGCACAACTGCCCTTCCACATGTGAAACATGCAATTCATCGATTTCTGGAGCTGTAACCACAGCTTTACATCTATCACATGTCAGTTCTGGTTTACTTAGCAGTCCCCTGTGTGGGACAATGTAGTTTAAAATGTTGCTATTAAAGAGGGGGAAAAAAGAAACATTTAGCATACAATGGTAACATTCATCAACTGTTCTTTGCAGAGTGATGTAGCCCTATTTATCAACTACCAGTTTTCAATTTCTCCAGCAATAACTTTTTTACTCTTTCAGACGGCTCCAAGATCTAAGAACAAAATGACAAAAAGAATAGTTGAAATATGACTCACATAAACCTGCTTCTTGTGCTGAACAACAGCCCCGATTTTACAATAGGAAGGCACAGTTTTTGATCCCTGAACTTTTGCCTGAAGGTACAGATCAGCTTCACAACCCCTAAGGAAATTAATTGGCCCCAAAAATTAAAAGCTTCACTCCCAGTTTTGAATATCTCCATTTGAATGAACGACTCCATATTGAGGTATCCTGTTTCAGAAGCTTCTAAATTCCTCAAGCATTCGGCTTCATGCAGGCAGCCCCTGTTCTAGGGGACCTCACAAACAAACCTTGGCACCTGCCATTCAGTTTTCACATTGAATAAAAGAGTGGGTGAGTGACAAAAATCTCATCCCTATCTCAACTTTTTAAGTTAGTATCTCAAAAGATGAGACACCTTTACCTAGTTCCGAAGCTCTTCCGCTCTTTTTTTTTTTTTGTTTGCCACCTTTTAAAGTTTGTGGTTGTGAGCAGCATGAAGTCTCTGACAACTGGCTGGGTGTGCAGGGACAGTGTCTCTGGTCCCCATCACACAAACCTATTCTGCTGCCCAGGAAGGCAGGAGAAGGCGGTCTTCCCTTCATTTCTGGAGGTGTTGCAGGCCCTTCCAAATCCCAGATGGACAGTGGAAGATAGGCTGCAGAATACACTTAGAATCATCTGTAAAATATTCGCCAAGCAAAATTTCAGCAACCTAGAGTTTGTCACATCTCTCTAGGCTTTAAGGAACAAAGCGTATTCCAGCAGGAGGAGCAACAATGTGTTGTTTCTCCCTGCTGCCAGACTGGGAGGCACTGCAGCAGCCGGCCCAGTACCACAAGAGAGGGAGCAATGCAGTCACCCACTCAATCCTGCTCAAAGACCTTCTCTTAGTCCTTTGCAGGACGGAACAGACTGGTCTTGCCAGAGGAATAGCTTGTCTTGGGGTAGGAGGGACACAGTGGGAAGAGGGTGGTGACTGTCACCACAGTGGAATATATTTTCAAACGGCTGAGGGGAAAAGCAGAATTTGTTCTGTCCGGATGACCACAGCAACACACTGGCACAGCTGCAAGAACCAGCAGACCTCAGCCTCTTATTGAAAACATATTCTCCAAGGCAAATGAAAACAGAATGGCTTAAACAAAGTTACACCTTCTTGTGACACTTAACCTTGAAGATTTTCTTGTTCTATCAGAGGTGCTTTCATGCAGTTTACAATATGAATAGCAGAATCACAGGCTCTTTAATCACAAAGCAAGTCCTATTTGTTTCTTGTTTTTTGTCATGAAAATTGCTTTTCTGGCTAATGTCAAAAATGTCTGAAACAAAAGGCTGTAAAAGAAAATCTCCCAAAAAATATTTGTTCCCACTACAGTACAAAAAATGTATTAACAAAGAATAAATTATGTAGTGCTGTTAACTGGTTTTATCTGTTTTATCTGTTGAAGAGTAAACTGGTTTTAGATGAAGCAGGTCATAGGAAAAGGTAACTCCCACGAACTGTCATTTCCACCTCCTCCAGAACTTGCTAGTATGAAAACAAAGCTAGGTATTTCCAATCTTTCTCATTAAGAAAATGTCGTCATTTCTACTAATTAGGACAGTCACTTGGAAAGTGAGATATCCACATTAGAGATGTTACCATTACATAGGCGAACCAGAGGCTTAAGTCTTTCTCAAATGCCAGGTATGCACGGAAAGGACCTCAACATGTCAAGTAGTTTGACCTCCTTTTCAGAGCAGATCAACTAGATCAGGTTGTTCATAGCCACATTCTGGCTCTGAATGTCTGCCAAGAACAGAAACTTCTCTGGGCAGGCTGTTACAGTCTTTGACCATCCTCATGGTGGAAAAAATTTTCTAATATCTACCTGGAATTTCTCTTGTTGCAGCTAGCCTTTTTGCTCTGCCACTGTTTCCCCATGCACCTCACAGAAAAGTATTAAAGCATAAACATCCCCCATCGCAATCCCTTCACCTACTCGCCACCACACAAACGTGGCAGACTGGCCAGGCACAATTTGCCCATGGCACATCCATGCTGGCTGTTCCCAGTCACCTTCCCATCCTTCATGTGCTTGGACATGGCTTCCAGGAAGACAAGCTCCTTAACCTTCCTGAGAACTGAGGTGAGGCTGAGAGGCTAACAGTTCCCCAGATTCCCCTCTTTACCTTTCATTAAAATGGCATTAAAAAGGCATTGGCCTTTGTCCTGTTCCCTGACTGTCATCGCATTTCCAGCATGATAGAGAGGGATTTTGCAATTTTATCAGCCAATGCTTGGCACCCTCGGAGGCAGCCCATGTGATTCCACAGTCTGGTGTTTGCCCTGTCAGCTTCAGTTGTTCCTAACTCAGTCCAGCTTTCCTGTACATCAAGCATCACTCTCCCAGTCTATCACTGGATGCAGAGCCTTCACTAGATCCAGTCAGGCAAACTACCTCAGCACATTTCTGCAATTCCAGTGACAGGTCTGCAGCTGCACGTGGACTCCAAATTCCTTCTATTTTCTTTTTTCCATGCTGTGTATGTACCTGCACAAACATTTGATTGACAATCTGGATTTATAGAAAATAAGTAAACAAATTCTCCTTCTTTCATACTTCTCACTGGCATTTCTGTTTATCGATATTCATATCAGTGCTATCACAGTTCTTGGCTATTTAAAAATTGGAATAGTAAGTTAAAAGCTTCCTATATATGGATTGCATAAATTCAGTCAGACACTAGCTATAACTCCCATGTCCACAGTCTGAAAACAAGAAACAAAAAAAAACCCAAACCCAGATAAACTGCAAAGGGTGAAATAAAGTCTGAGGAGACTGTTATGGGACAGATAGGAAGAGAGAGGAGATGTACAACTGGAAACGTGGAAACTGATACTCCTCCTCAATATTGAAGAGTATTCCCCAACACTGAGCAGAGAGTTCGAATTATTTAAAAGTCTCGAGAATTAATTAGAGGCAAGGAGGATTTGGCCATGGTGTCCAAGTGCCATGGGCATTGAAAGTACACCTTGCAGAAGGAATATTTAATTGAATGGTCGAGTTTCCAACAGCAGCTGAAGCCAACTAAATTTAAGTTACATGTAAGTTGTAAGATTTTAATACAGACTGTCAGCTAACTATTAAAACACATTTGTAAAGAAAAAGGTGGAATCTCCAGATCTTAAATTCTCTTTGCTGACTCTCTTTCTGGAAAATGTATTTTGATAGCTCAGAAATAGTTAACTTCTGAAAAAACCACATATATGTTGTGGCCTCCCATACAAAAGGTCAGAAGAGAACATAGGGGTAGACCTGCATGTTCAGATTGAAACTAGGATAAAGCAGGCAGCTTCTTGATTCTGCCTGCAAGCAAACAAATGGCTCAGTGGGCACCATAGAAAGTCAGAGGTGTCTCCAGCAGAATCACAGCCAGTGTTCTGCCAAGGCGATTTCTGCTGGAAAATATCCATTTTAATTTTACTCACATTAATAAATTCCAAGTTTTTGGCATACTGGTGTGAATACTCCAGTAATGCAGTAGAGCAACAGCCTGTTTATATTCCTGTAGAATGACATTTATTGCAGCGATGAACTTTACAAACACTTTGGACCAGATGGCGACCGGTTTCCTTGATGGCACACAGGGGAAGGGAAGCCCCTTGAAACTGAGCACAGAGGAAACCTCAGGAGTTCACAAGGTAACACCTCCACTGACTGTAACTTTTCGAGGTAATAGGGCTTTGTCTTTTTGCCATTTACATGGGGCTAAACCTGGCTGTGTGTGAGCTCATCAAGAGAAATGGATGTGGAAACCTTGTCAAGTTGGACATAGCTGTCACCTGCTCCTTGCAGCATTCAGACAGTGTGGCCTGCTTCAACCAAGCTTATGAAGGTAGTGCAAGCCTTTGTTGAAGTGAATCAAAAAGTCTGGAGAAATCCTAAAGTGGAAACAAATAAGGACAATATTTTCTCAGGCACTTGTCCTTTATTGTTCAGGTTTTATGTCTCTGATCATTTGCTCACACTCAGCAATCCTTTTTTAGCCTTTTTTGGTTCTCTTTTATTGCTGTCTGAGTCAGCCCCTTTTAAGCAGCTTGCTGTCCTGACCCCCAAGCTGCAGGTTATGATATCGGTTTAGTACTTCACTGTGATGAGCAGAACTTCATGCCCATGACGGAGGCATGGCGCAAAGCCCGCTGCTCCTGCCTGGAAGCAGAGAGGACTTTCCCCTTCCCTCTTCCCTAAGACAACTCTCACAAACAGGCTTTGAGCTGTTTGCACATAAATGCTGCCCTCCCATCCACAGTTCAGCCTGCACACCACAGGTACACTCTTTTGGCATTATGAAATGCAGATATTCACACCGGCAAAATGTACACACCTTGCCAGCCTTATTAATTCTTATCCGTACCAAAGAAACAGGATGCTGTTTGAGATACCCAGAAAAAGCACTTTTTAAGCATTTGTTGTTGCATTCCTAGTGCATACAAAATGCTACAATTTGCATTTACCTCTGCAGTGCAGCATTTGAGAATGTACCTTTACATATAACTTTATTGTGGGCAACAAACACAAGCTCGGGGTTAAAATCATATCATTGTGACAATCATCCAATCAATATTTTAGAAGACAGTTCTGCAGACTCGTTTGCATAGTCAGCATAGCAAAAATTATTAGAAGAAAGGGCTTTAGAAATAAAACCCTGGGTTCTACAAATCGAGGATAAATAAAACTAAAAGCTGCACAAAATCATGCAGACCTCATTTTGGACTAGCTGAACTTGCAAGCACAGCTGCTTCAGGCATTTTTCCAAGAGAATTGAAAAGTATTGGAGGAAAAAGCATTTGTGTGCACACATGCATATCTTGCGCACACACACAGGCACATGCATTATATTTATTTATGCGCCTGATGCGATATCTGCTTTACTCCCAATAAAGCATACAGGATCTTAAGGAATACCAGTTAATTTGGTGTCTGTATCTTCAGACATAGAGCACGGCTGCCAAATGACAGAAGTGGACTGAGTGCCACAGATTTTTTTTTTCTCATTTGGTGCCGACACAATTTATATCAGAAGCAGAGCGGGAATGCCAACCCGGACCAGCGGTCAGCTGCAGCCCTGGCACATTAGCTCCCAGTTCCCTCTGTTAGTTACGTACATCTGTATATCTATCAACCTGTCAGGCCCAGCTTCTGAACACCTTTAATGTGCTCCAAAGATAAACACTTCTATATGTAGGACAGGAAATGAGGCTTCTTTTGCTGATAAAAATAAGATTTAAAACAAGTGTAGGGAAAGAACCATTCTAATTAAAACATTGCTCAAGCTTTATTTTTTTTTGTTTTCAGTATCAATGAAATCAGAACATCACTGTAATTCTGTTTGATAATTTTAACTTAGTTAATCAGAAACTATCCCCCTGAGCCAATAGCTGACGTCCAAAGCATTCCAGCTTCCCGTGGGATAACAAGGAATAATATAAAACATTCTACTATAAATAAGCATGGCTGGTGTGAAGTTCGTTCCTGTGCTGTCAGATAGACAAACCTATAGCAAGTACTCAGCAGTGATCAAATAAATATCCAGAGACCTTTTTCCAACAGACAGCTCAGCAACTTCAAACAGATTTCTTGAGCTAATTCACTTGTGGTATGGGCTGATAAAGCAGTGTTAATCTCCTGTTTTAAATCAAGTCTCTGTCATAAGGCTCTATTCATCTCTCCCAAGTTATCGAGTGTCTTAGTGGTAGGAAATTATATTTCTAAATTGAATTTTGTTCTCTTTCAGTGTAGCAAGAAATATTTTTCAAACTTCTAATAGGAACTGTAAAACCTATGATGCCAACAATATGTTTGAATAAATAAAAGCCATAATTTAAAGCCACTTTCTTCCAAGCCCCAACATTACAGCAAAATAACAGAAATTCGTTACCTACAAAGAAGAAATTAAACACAAGATTTTAAATTAAAGCAGATGGCTAACTTTATCTTTTTATAGAAATTGGATTTTTAAAAAAAAATTCTTTATAGTCAAACGATGTCCAGGCACTAATAAAACGCTTATTGATTCTTAGTATATACACTTACTCTACAAGGTGTCCTAACCCACAGTTTCCATTATTTTTAAAAGAAACAGATACCCTTTCCATAAGTCTGCAAAGTTAGTGCCCTTTTGTTTCATGGGAGACAAATTTACAGTAAGTAAATATCTCTGCATTAAATTTACTATGCTTAAGTTAAAATTAATAACCACAGGCGACAAAATAACTTAATTTTATGGCCAGCAATAGAGCCGCAGGGTGGGCAGTGGCAGGAGGCAGCAGATTGTAACTGCAGCATCGATAAAGTTTATGGCCTTTGCTTTCCAAGAATCCCACAGTCTCCATAAGGTTTAGATAGACTTGTCCCACAGGCTTATTTGAATCTTATCTACTGCTGACCATTACCATCTCACCGAGTGCAACAAACAGCACTGGTCAGTGCTTAGATCAGAAATGCTGCCTGCATGGTCACGCAGCAGTAAATACAGAGAACTGTTACACATCAGCATATTAGGATTTGCATTAGGCAGCATGTTCAAAGCCACATGGCCAGGGCACCACCACTCAATTTGTATCAGCTTTGCAGTCAAACCCAAATCCAGGTATCCAAGGAATCACCTTGACTTATCAGGTTTGAGGTGAGTAAGATGAATTCCACTTCACTTAGATGCAATTTACATTAAAAAAAAAAACCCACAAGAACACCAAACAAAAAAACCACCTGTGCTTGGTATAGATTTATTCTCTCTCTGTAGTAATTAGATTTCTCTCACAAAATGAATGTCAGAACACTTACCACAAACCCTTTTCTTTGGGAGAGGCTGTGGGGTGGGAAGGATGGTGTTACCTTTTAAGTTCAGCCAGGAAACGTGGTGTAATGACTGAATACTACCAAGGCCACAGCAAGACTGGAGAAAGAAGCATTATAAGTGACTGCTGCCTCAACTTTAATTTTAGCTGACCTCCATTAACTGTTCAGATTTGACTATTTGTATTAAACTTTCCTGTTCTCTCTCCTATGACAAGAGTCTCGGAGTCTCTGACATCACCATGATCTTCCTTGCTACCTTTTCTAATATGCGCCAACCTTTAAAGCATCTGTCCTAATAGTCAGAGCTGCTCATGAAAACTGGAAATAGCTGTGAAAGCTAAAGGAAAATTTATTGTAAACATTTTTCAAGGCTGATACAGGCATGTGCTTGGTGTATGTGCAGGGAGAGCAGTCTCATACACACACAAAACAAGCAAGAGGAGCCAGCTGAGGGGGCTATGGTGGAACACATCTCGGACTACTGTCTCTTCTGGTGGCGTGAAGTAAATAAGATTTGATGTAGAGCAAAAAATATAACTAAAGTGTTTCCACAAAACAGAGCTCTTTCTTTTTGACCTGTTTTCCTTGCGACAAATAGAAGGGTAATTCTCATCAATAGAAAAGCAGGGAAAGATGAGAGAGGGAGGAGGAAGAGGGAAAAGAAAAAGCAAAAGAGAGAGAAGGGCAGGTGCAGCCACCGAGGCTGGAGAGAAAGGGGGAGCACATCCCAGGGCTGGCAAGCCTCAGGTGAGCATTGCAGCAGCCCTCCTGCCGTTTCTGCAAACAATTAGAAATGAAAGGAGCCTGTTCTTGTCAATGCATCCAAAGGGGCCTCGACAGCTCTTATAGTGCCTCTGTTTGCACATCAGGCTTCTCCCTCAAGACATTAATTTTATCCTGTTTTAAGTAAAGCTGTTTTACTGACACATTTGAGTGACGTTTGCAGCCCCAGCTCTGAAACAAAGAAATTATGCATTCAGCAGCCTGTGCACCCCACATTTCTGTGGAAACTTCTTCCCCAGTTTGCCCTAGGTAACCTGTGATAAGTAGCAGAAGAAATGTTTTATCAAGACAGCAATGTTTTCCCTGAAGACTGCTGATCAGAGCCTTTTCCTATCACAACTGAGATCCAGCAATAAAGAGAAAGTATCATCTTAGGACAACATAAGCAGAAACACATGCTCCTCTAAAATTCAGAATTTTACAAACTCCTCAAGACTATACATGAAAATATGTAGTGCAGGGCAGATGTTAACTTCATCTTTCAAGGCGGTCATATACATGGAAAAAGAGAATCTAAAGAGAGTAAAAGGCTGCTGAAAGGAAAGTGTCCTCATCTGTATTACCTGAATTCAGTAAAGATTTAGATAAAACACTGCTCAGAATGTAAATTTAGCAGTTTGGCAATAAAAAGAAATCAAAAATGGGAGGAAATGACAAAGCATGTTATTCAAAGGTCAAACACCCATAGATGGCTGTCTATGAAAAAAAGGCTAACATACAAATACTAAATTCATTAGAGAAAAGAGGAATTAGACTAATTGTGCATGAAATACTATTCACTAGAAGCATATTGTATGATCCTCCAATTCCAGCAGCTTATACCAATTTACAAGCAAGAGACCATTTTCTTAAACAAGTCACGGATAAAAATTATGTTTTTGCCCGAAAGTTAAAAGCCTTTGGAATCTCAGCAAAGGTTTCTGAATAAAGACCTCCCCTTACCCACCACGTTACATGAGTCTGATGAACAGGATATCCCACATTTAGTTTGGCCTTTGGCAGCTGGAAGACCTAGTATCCTACAAAGATTGAAATCAGATAAAAATGTCAAAATCATTAAGTTCCCTTACTTAAGCACATTCAGACATACTGAACTAGCACAGCTTTATGGTCCAGGATCAGAGTAAATAGCTGTCCTAAGGCAGCAAAATCAATGGAAATATTTTAGATACTTGGCACTCCTTTTTTTAGGGATGGCAGGAGTTGATGTTTGGCATAAATCACCACACAACTACGTGTCACCTTCAAAATTGGAGACCTTCAGACCCTGCAGATTCTTTGCTGGTTTACTGCCTTCTATCCTGCCTTCCATCCCTCTCAGAAGCCTTCCTGATGCTGTGAAGTTTGATTTGTCTGAAGGGGAGGGTAATTGCATGAAATTTAAAGATCTAATATTCCACAGGAACAGGAAAAATAAGGTATGTTTTAAAAGCACAGCATCTCTGTAGAGCTGGAGGACAGCACTCTGGATGAAGAGAACAGCACACTTCTGCAAAAATCAAGGAACTTCCTACCCTTGTTCCCCAAATTGCTGGCTTTTTCTTTAAGTGCCACCTACTTCAAACACAGACCTAAAGTCTTTTCACGTACATAACTGCTCATTTTACAAAGATACTAGTGCATAGGGCTTTATTTTATTAAACCAAAATTCATATTCATAGCAAATACATATTGAAGGTCCAGATTAGATTTAGAGTCTCTACGTAACAGAAAAAAAATGCAGACTCTAAGTATAGATTGCACTAGTGAGAGCTTGTACATATAGAAAAAAGGTAGGATCGACACAAGAGGGACTTTTGGGATGGGTTCAGTTTTAGGTGGTTAGTCTTGGGACAGAAGTTGCCAGGTGATGTTGAATGCATAAAGAAAAAGACCCAAATAAGAGGAGTATGACACTCACCATCAAGGTTTCTGAAAATTAAGTTCACTTCTGCTTCAAGGAGAAAGTAAGATTTGCCATAGGATAACTCCAACTGCACAAAAGCAACTTTTCAACTTTGTCAGAAACTGGAAAGCAACAGTTAGTTGCTTAGTTAGATCTAACAGTTAGATCTAAGGATCCTTATTTACGTGAAAGTTAAGGAATCAGCACTAAACCATGGGGATTTCCTGGCTTTATCAGAAGCATCTCCCCATTTAGACCATCAGTGTCTGGGTGTAAAAGCCTCCAGCATCAAGGCCACAAAGGCTCTTGACAAGATGATGTTTCTAGGGGCAAGTTAAAGCACCTGAGTCACACTTGTATGGAGCATCCCCATCAGTTCACTGGTTATCAGACATGACTGCTTTCCAGACAGACCACAGGAATGGATATATTCCCTCACACTTTACCAAGCATATGGTCAAGGCAACAGGGGAGGACAAGACATTAAAGCAGAAGCAAGCCTTGGAAAGAGTTTGGTTGATCCCGAGCCCTTCTGCTACAAAAAAAATTAGTGACTCGTGAGCACTAAACAGCATTTTCAAGATAGCAAGGTTTCCTAAGCACAAGTTTATGACAGCCATCAGCTCCAGTTTGCTCCAGCTGCCAGAAGGGCTCAGCAGGATGGGCAAATCAGAATAGCAAGTACACTCCTGAGACTCCACTCAAGGACGGTCCCCAAGGAACAGAACTAAACTCTGGGTAAAAATACAGACACTACATCTGGACACTTCCATATATCCCTGCCAAACTCATCTGCTCTGTGCAGCGTCACACAGACACACAAAGGCTGTCTCCTTCCCTCAGAAGTTTACAGTCTAACTGCAACAGCACAGCCTACGTACAGAGACACGAAGGGATCCGCTAAGGTTACAAAGGGGGTCAGTGGCAGACGCAGACATCAAACACGAGCCGCAGCAGTCTCCCTGTCATCTGCCTGTCCACTGAACTTTGCTGTCTGTTAAGTACAAAGATACATGACAGAGCAAAAGCCCCTGGTGAACTCACATCAAACCAGTCAAGACTGAGTAACCGAGAAGCTTAGTACTGGAAACAAGACAGAAAGAGAAGCAGAAACAAAGCTTACAGACCAGCAGGGTAAGACACAGCCAAAGGTTTGTTTGGGGTTTTTTTCTGTAAAAGACAGTAAGAAAAACCTTTTCTTTACACATACAAAGTGCACATTGCTATAAGCTGTAATTACACACTGCCGGACTGCTAGACAGTTTTAACCAAAGTATTAATGCACCTTATAGAAAGCATAGCTTCACATTAAAGTTTATCACAGTTGTTCATTCATACATTTCTATTATTTCAGTCCATTTCTCTGGTAGCGTTACCAGTGAAGACACAGGAAATTGTCACACAATACACAGAAACCGTAATGAATAGCAAAGACTCAAAGTACATTTGTCTGGTCTAAGACAGTTCTCAAGCTGCCACAATCCAGTCAATGCTGAAGATGGAGATTCTAAATACGCTACAATAAACACTTCCACAATGAATCACAACCTAAACAAAGACACACAGAGACTATTTCCAAAACAAATACACAACATAAATAAGATGCATTTCAAAATTATGTCAAGGTGCTAAGGACCAAAAGCATAGATATGACTATTAACCCCCACATGTCCTGCCCATGGAGTTTACATTTGGAGTTTTCCTAAACGAGAGACACATTTCAGCAGTTATTCCTGCCACTGTGCTTAACAGGGAGCATCTCACCTGAACAGAAGGGAGCCCCTTCTCACACACAATTTGAAGTGGTGCCCTTTCAGCAGAAGCTTAACTTGCTTTAGCAAACACTGCCAAAAAATCTACCTTAAGGCATGGGGTGGGGGCATGAAAAAAGAAAATTCACCATTCTCCAGCAACCCTCCTGGCTGAGCCCAACCAGTCTTCCCAGTCTCAGTGGCAGCAGACTGCAGCCTTCAGACCAGGCAGGGAAGAAAGAAGGATCACACCTTCAGGAGGCCCAGGCACTTTTCCCATCCGCCAGCTGAATGACATATCTGTTCTCAAAACACCCCTGTTATCCCACATTTATACTCAGGACACGACTCACCTCTTTCCTGAAGATACTCTTCACTTTCAGAAGCGTGCCTCTACCATTTATTTTCTCTTTTCTCTTGCTTATGGTCCTACACCTCAGAGCATCACTAATATGTCCCACAAATCAGGGGTAAAGCACAGTAGTTGTCTCCAGGCCACCTCTCCAGACCTAATCTAATACAAAATTTAGATTCCCCATAGTACAATCCCGTCTTTTAGCTGACATACACCAAAAAGCCATACTGTTGGCACATCCACAGGCATCCAAATACCAATCAATAGCTGCATCACTTTGTAGAAATAAAGACAGCAATTAGAAGAATTAATCTAAAGTAGTGCTTATACATTCACCTAAATACGTCAGAATAAACTTACCAGCATGGACAAGCTGTCTATTAGATACCTGTGAAATCTTTGCCCTGTGCATGTTAACTAGTATCACTCTTCAAATATTCAGTTTTCTTTCCAATCCACGTAATTTGTAGACAAAAGGTGTTTTTATATATTGGACAGCACTATGGGTCAGTTTCCTTTCACCAGGGGTTATAAATTTGACTAGACAGCAACAATTGCTTTTTAATCTAAGCAAACTGGTATGTCAGAAGCAATCAGTACGGCGAAGCTATCCCAGGAGTATCCTAATAATCCCAGTGAATCACTCAGTGTTGTATGAAACTGAATAGTTGAACTCTTGGCACAGAATGTCACAAGCACTTAATGCAGCAAGTATATACAGCTGCAAACAGTGAGCTCAGGGACACTTCCCTTCATATCGTTTGCACTCCTGCTCAACTTCAGCACTTCTGGCATGAACTAGTTTCCAATCATATTAGCGTATTTTATTTCTTTAAAACAATTTTCCATGGTAAAAAACAGACACACATTTAGGGATGTTATTTGCTATCCCTACCAGTGGTTATACGTTACATTCAGAGAAAAAGATCAGGAAAAATCTGGATATGAAACTGGGAGGGCTCTGATCATGTAAGTTGTCTATTGATATAGATAATTAATATAGGTAATTAATAAAAAAAGGAGACCAAAGTGTTTCTGATGAGAGACTTTTTAACACTGATTGACACACAAATGACATGGATTTCAGAGGAAATATTTCAATGGACCACTTCAGCCCTTCTGACTGTTTTGAGCCTAATCTGTAGCATTTCAAACGTATTAAGTAAGCACTTAAAAAATAATGTTCTCCAGCTAAATTATATGCCATGTATGGAAAGACATGCAATAATAATGCCACTTTTAAACCCAAATTAAAGGTGCATTCTATCTTAATTTTTATTAATATATTCTACTAGTTTGAATTACATGCAGATTTTTAAAACTGAAACTAGAATTACTGCTTTACACACATAATTAGAAATGCTTCGATCTACCTAACTGCATAGAGCTATTTTCAAATGAAACTAGCCAGTAACCCTAGGTTAACCTTAGAATTAATGTAAGACTAAGTCAGTAACCTTGTACTGGGCTTAAGTATGTGGTGATTCCTACTGCCTCTAAACAACAGCTAGTCCCACAGAAGTATATTAATTCTGTTACTGTCCTTAGAGTGTAAAAATGTTGTTGAATTGACAAGTGTGTCTATAAAACATATATCAGAGTCTCTAGTCCATCAGATGTATGATTATCTCCAGTAAGTCTGGATAAAAACAGATGTTCTGACTTGAAAAGCACTTACCTTTACAACTCAAGAATCTCTGAGGAGGTTTAATCTAGTTGATTTAAAGCTTTGGTTCTTAGCATCAGTTTAGTAGTTGGCTGATTTTACTTTTTAATTAGTCAAATGTTCTTCCATGGACATGCTAAAAAGCCTCAGTAATATTAGCTGCATATACAAACTACTGATTTGCCCATAATTTCTAAAGCAGAGGTGATCCTAATATTTTTTTCTACTGTACACATGAAAGTCCCCAAGTCTCTGGAAAACTCAGGCCAACCACCTTCTTCCTCTCATTCCATTTTCAATCTTATTTGACTATGGAACATACAGTAGAAGTCTTTAAGCTGCATTTCACAGTTTGTGGTTTTAATGGTTTTGCAACATCAGATGCACAACACATTTTCAAGCATCAAAAACTAGGCTTTGCTATCTCACATTTCATAAAGATAATAAAAGCTAATGAGCAGTCATGATCTATGATCTGACAAGACATCTGTTCTGTTCTTTCTGAGATAAAACAGTCACCCTGCCTTGTTCTGGCACAGCGGGAGAGAACAAATATAAACCAATTAATCATTCTAAACTATAAGCCATATTAAGTTATAGTTTCTCAATAGGCTTTTCATACCCTGTTGCTAATAAGGCACAGGTGTCCTACAAACAGTCTTTCAATGCAGTAATTAAATCCCACTAACTTCACATGGTCAACTGCAGACAACAGCACTGTCCAGTTTCAGCAGAAAAAACCCTGTTCCAAATAAGCAATAACAAGGTTGATGTTACACCAAGAGTCTGGTATCAAGAGCTCTCTTCCCCTTATCTACATACTTACATCATGCTTTCTTACTACAGGAGAGTTTTAGAGGAATTTCATTCTGATCCATTATGGGGGTAGGGAGTGCAAACGTTACAGGAAATCCTACAAGATACATCACAGGGGACACGAGTAACATGGGCATGGAGGCAGCAAGAATAATCTGCTTTACCATTGTGAGGCTGTCATAGGAAACTGTTGAGAACATTAAAACTCTGCTCTCCTTCACATTTCTAAAGCAGCTGCCATGCATTTTAGGTGAACTGTTTGAGACCAAATTCAGCTTGTTGTCACCTATAGTATAATGCAGAAGTGGCAAAGAAACAAACCAATTCTTTTTTGTCCTCATTCAGCCTTGCAGTATGACTTATTTTGAACACTGCAGGAGCATGCAATGTTTTGGCTTCCTGGAAACTGCTGTAGATTACTGTAAATAAAACATATGAAATAGAAAAAAAAAAATCACACATTGCATAGCAGTTAATGAACAACATTATTTACAGTAAAACCTTAGATAAAGACAAAAATCCCAGTTTACATAAAGAAAACAAATACCCAACGCCTGACAAATACCTCATTCTGCTCAAAACACTGTCCTATTGATCTACCGTGCAGAAGCATGTAATAAAATAAGCAATAGAACCAGGGAACCAAGCACAGCCCAGCTGTGCAGGAAAGCAAAGTACTTTCGCTAAACTGAAGGATCCAAGGTAATCGGGATTTAATGTTAAAACCTCACACAGCCTCAAACATCTAACCTATGTAAGCAGCCTAAGCTTCCTGCCAGAGAGGAATAGCATCTCCCCACTGACTGAAGCAACAGCCAAGCAGCTTTCCCTGGACTGTCCTGCTGGAAGTCTGCTCTTTCCACTAACTAAAACTGGTATTCTCCTCCTGTTGCAGCCACTGGCTCTGCCTCAGAATTTAAACCGACATTTATACAACATGTGCACCAACAGAACCAAAAAGGAAATGAAGCTGGTAAGTTCATGTATAAAGTTTAGTCCAGAGGAAAATTACTGTGGCAAGACTGAATCAGATGGTCCATGGATTTCTCTCTCACTTCCCCAGAGAGGTTATGTATGCTTTAGATTAAAATAAATAAAATCAGAAAGAAAAGCCAGCACTAAATAAGCAGCCTAGACTAATCAGCTGGTGAACTTAGGCTGCACACGTATTAGCACTTAGTGTACAAAAACATGAAGGGATCAGTAGGAAACAGTTTCTGCTGCAGACCTGAACCTTAAAATGTGCATGTTTGGTGGGTTTCCTATGACCAAATTAATTTGTGAACTCTTCAGATCACCTCCTCAGATCATTTAAGCCTTGCAGACATAAATTTGATGTTCATCCATTAGCACTTGGTACATTTTGGGATCAGTTTTTTCTACTTAGTTTCATCTGGACAGAATCTAGTTTGCATTCTCTGAAGCAAAAGCATGACAAGCAGGGATGACCAGATTAATTTACAAAGAAAAAACACACCCTCAACTGAAAAAACATACCACCAACAAAAAAACATTCCTAGCCTGGACCAAAACAATAATGTAGGCCTACCCCAGGGTCCCTAGACAAGCAGTTACACAACACCATCAATGACCCCAAAATGTGCAGCTACTTACCAAGTGCTGCTGAGCTCTTCCCGTGTATTTTTGGATATTATTAGTGTAACATATTCTAATTCTATATAAAATTTGACACGAGATTCTAACTATCACAGTTTTGTCAGTTAACCTCATAAGCTCAATTTCCTTTCTAGTGCACCTGTTTATGTCCATCCATACACTGACAAGGACTTCTCAAATACTGCTTCCATGACAACTTAAATTCCAGAAAGATTAATAAAATCCTGGTAGAAAAAAAGAATAATCTGCCCACAGAGATAGACAAACTTGTCACATTCCGATTCTGGTTAAAATATTAAAATTTAATTAATACCTTTTGAACATACAATTATGTCAAGGAAAGAGTAAAGGCATTCAAACAATGGATATAGATCTCAAACAATATTTACAAATTTCAAACTGCAAGTTGACTATAAAGTCACAAATACTTTAAATATTTAGTAGAATATACTGTAAATTCTAATATAAACTAGATAAACTCAATCTGTTGGTTTTTTCCAATCATAACAGTCTAATCTTTACATACTATATACATTAGAATACTAAAAAGTTATAAAATTTTCTTTCTGTTACTATGCAAAGAAATGGAAAATACATCAGCTCTGTCTTACTGTACAATATTCCAATTGAACTTTCTGTAGTGGTCTGCAAAAATAAATGGCACTTTCACATGCAACAAGGCATAAAGTACAACTCTTTTCATTTGCAGTATTCCATCTAAGTGCAAAGTAAACTGAAATGCAAATGTCATTCAACCACATAGTTGGAAATCAAATGTAAACTGTGGAACGAGATTCTGACAAATTTTCTCAGATTGAAGTAATAATAAAAAGCATGTAAACAGATGTCCATACAGATCTGTAATTTTAAAAAATGAAAATACAGCATACTGAGAAGTTTGTTATGATGGTATCAAAGCTACCTTGACAACGCAATAATGGAGGGAAAGCTGATGATCCTGTGCCAATTCTGAAGCCCAGCCCTGCCAGTGGGCTGCAGCATCTAAGATGCTTTCTATTGACAGTTTCCAAAATTACTTCTGCCACTCAAAATTGCACATTAACAGTCAGATGAGTTTTCTAGACATCATTATGCCATTGTGTAACCATAGCTTCCACAGTGCAATGCCACAAGAAGCCTGTCTTTCAGGATTTCTTTACTTGGGTATTCAGGTAACTTGAGCATGTTGATACTGAAAAAAAAAAAAAAATGGACACCACATTCAGTTCAGCAAAAAAAAAAAAACAACAGTAAAGACTTCTGACTAAAACCCCTGAAGAAATCGCGTTTATGTAAGAAAACAAGCCTGTGCTGACTTACAGTACCACTGAGCATTTGAATACATTGCAGGCAATTAAACTGTTTTTTCACTTCAGTAAGTTGTTATACAGTAATTTAACTTTAATATTCCTTTATTAATTTCACTACCTTTAATTCAACAAATTCAAGTTGCAAACAATGAGCAAACATAATGTAACATCATTTGGGATAAAACCCATCACTTTCATGTTGGAGAGTGAATACTGCACAAACTGTTTAAATTTTTTTTTGACTTTTTAATATTCAAAAGAACTGTACTTTTGACTGTGACTGACATGAAAAAGCCCTGGTTTTAAGATATTTTAATGAGAATAGTTAACATACCATGTGCTTGATGTTGGTAAAAGATTTGCAGTATATGGTACAGCAGCAATAGTAAAATTTTGCAATCCACTGCCACCCATTATATGGGCAAAGCCACCATGAGGCACCCTGGAACTGAGAAAATGTACAGAAATTAGAGAAATGCAATAATGTTATAAGTCAACAAAATGTAATTTTTATACTGAAAATATCTCTTACTTAGAATAATTTGACAGATACTAATACTTTTCCTTAAGTTCCCTTTTTCTTACTGATATCAAAATTCTCATTGTTTAAAACCTTTGAATTACAAGACTGAATAACATATTAGTCCACTTACATTAGGCATCATATTGCTTGACTGACATTTTAGACAATTCTGCCTGCAAGAAGGACTCATTTCTACAATCAGTTTTTGTAGCAGAATGTTCATAGAATCATAGAATATTCTGAGTTGGAAAGGACCCACAAAGATCAAAATCCGACTCCTAACTCTGCAGGGATCACACCATGTGCCTGAGTGAGTAGTCCAAACCCTTCCTGAACTCTGTCAGGCTGGTGCTGTGACCACTTCCCTGGGGAGCCTGTTCCAGTGCCCAACCACCCTCTGGGGGAAGAGCGTTTCCCTAACATCCAACCTAAAACCTCCCTGACACAACTTCAAGTCATTCCCTTGGGTCCTGTCCCTGGTCGCCAGAGAAGAGATCAGTGCCTGCTCCTCCACTTCCCCCCCTCAGGAAGCTGTAGACTGCGATGAGGTCTCTGAGGTCCCCCCATCAGTCTCCTCCAGACTGAACAGACCAAGTGTCCTCAGCCACTCCTCGTACAGTTTCCCCTCTAGACCCTTCACCACCTTCATGGCCTCTTTGGACACTTTCTAACAGATTTATATCCTTCTTATATTGTGGCATTATCTCAGTTAAGAGAAACATGTCTATTTACATTTAAAGTTTAAGAAATACTACATCACAAAACAGTTTATTCTCTGATTACTATCTGTGGGACAAATGACTAAAGCATCCTTGACATGTCTGTTCATTTACTACTTCAGACCAAATATTTCAAACAACTAATAAAACCATTACATCAGTCACACTACAGCCCAGTGACAAACTACGGCAAAACCAGAACACACTAAAAAAATCACTAGCATCTTCAGGAATGCAATCTCACTTAATCATATTACTCAGTTTTTTCCTTTACCAACTCACTATCCAAAGCTTACTCCAGGTGCAGATGGGCAATAGCCCATTGTTCAGACTCCCTCTCTGTCATTCTAAACTAACAAATAGAATAAAATTCAAGATATTTTCATAACATCAACTTAAGCTGACATACACCGCAAGGTAGCATCTTGCTAGCACAGCCCTTGCAGTCAAAAAATCCTCAACCCGCCCCCCCCACCAAACCCCACTATAATGAAAGGATAAAGGAAGTCGAATGCATTAGGAACAATGCCATCAGTAGGGAGAGGGTGATTATTCTTTCTCTGCACTTGGGGAGAAATATCCAGCGCCAAGCTCCCCACTGTAGGAGGGACAGGGACATAATGCAGCAAGCTGAGTGAAGGGCCACAAAAATTGTAAGGGATTGGAGCACTTGACACAAGACGAAAGCAAGCTGGGACTGGAGAAGTGAAAGCTCAGAGTAATCTATCAGTGGGTAAAAAAACTTGAAGGAAGGGATAAGTAAGATGAAGCAGTGGTCCCCAGTTACAGGACAGGAGGCAATGGGCACAAATTGAAGTCCAAGAAATTTCCATTTACACATAAGAAACACTTTTTTACTGTGAGGTGGTCCAACACTGGTACAAGTGCTGCCCAGAGAAGTTGACAGGCCAGCATTCCAGAAGACAGTCAAAACCTGTCTGGACAAGATCTTGGGTATCCAGCTGTAGCTGACCCTGCTCTGAACACCATGTTGATCTAGACAATCTGAGATAACATCAGTTGGTTAGAGCATGATACTAATAATGCCAAGGTTGATCCCTGTTTGGGCCATTCACATAAGAGTTGGACTTGATGATCCTTGTGCACCCCTTCCAACTCAGAATATTCTGTCAAAGTCTTAATCTCCAGAGGTCCCTTTCTGGGGGAGCCAGTGAGCATCCCAATCAGGGAATGAGAGAGTCCACTAAATGGGACAGACCCTGAGGGTTCTCCCAAGGTCATGGTGAGAGAAGAAGCCTCTCCCAGGATGCTTTGTTCAACTATGCAGATGTACCCCAGTTCTGTTCCCCCTATTGGTCCGTGGGTCTCTGCCTCTGTCCTGACTCTNTCCCTGCCTCCGTCCTGACTCTCGTCCAGACAGCTCCTCCCTCCCCATTCTCCCATTGGCCCTGTCCCTTTGTCCCTGCCTCAGTTTCCCTACTGGTTCCCTTACCCCAGCCCCACCTATGTACTGCCCCTGTGCCCTCAGACCATTGGTCCCTGATGTTCTCCCCACCCCCATATAAAACCCCCAGACACTCCATTGTCTTGGTCTTTGCCTCTGGATACCCCTTCACTGGAGAGGATGAAATAAATCTTCTCAGCAGAACCCCATGCAAAGACCCTTCCCGTCTCTTTGCCGTCGGTGTGTCGAAGTAGCCAGCCAGGGTGTGAGCGACCCCAGCCCCCAGCCAACACCTTTCAATCTCAGCTATTCTGTGATTTTGTAGCTAGCAAAGAAAGAATCTGATAAAACAAAATAAACCTTCCCAAAATATGTAACAGCTGTTAGAATTCTGGATTACAGGCACCTATACTAAAACCAATGCTTCCATATTCACCAAATCAAGTGACTGTAAAAGCCAGGATCAAGTGGAGCAGAAGTAGTGATGTTTCCACTCACAGTACAACTACTCTGCAAAAATGCAAAAGTGTAATGGTTGCTACTGCTGAATGTGAAGGAGCTGGGACACAACTCACAGTAATACCTTTGCAACACAACTTTTAGAACTAGCTGTAGCATCCAACACATAAATCTGTATTACCTAGCTTAACAACAGCAATGTTGAGCACATAGTTCTAACATCGCTACACAATGTAGCCACTATGGAGAGAAGTGGTTTGCAGCATATTATTTCTGACACAAATGGAATTGTGCTTACAGCAGCAATTCAGAACAGCTGTAAAGATTGTACATCAGTACTCTTATACCACAGCTTTGGCTCACAGTCCAATACAGTGCTGCCTCCCCTGCAATGACTTTTTTTTCTCCCCTCTGATAAACATCTGACATTCAAATCAGCAATGAAACAGAGACCTAACTGCTGAAAATTTCTTTCAGTCCACTGTTATCTAAAAGTTTTTTCAATGTAACTTATTATAATACTTCCTGTACAACAGAACGAAATTGTAAAGTAGGGTCAAGGCTTTGAACATTTAAAAAGGAAGAGATTACTGCCAACTTATGCCTCCAAGAATGAGTTTTCTCTCCAAGCAAAACACTGCCAATATAGTAAAGAAAGCCTTCCAAACAAATGCAAAAAATATCACAATAGCTGTGAGCAAGAGCAACAATTCAATTTCACAGCTTTGGAAATTTCTTCGTTTACATCTGACTTTTCTACCTATTTTTTCATCAACAAGTTTTGCATAAATTCGCTTGGAATGAAAACACTGTAGAGGAGATTTTAAGCTTGTTTCCTTATGTTTTCTTATACTTCTATAACAGTAGTCACATATACCTTCCACACTTAACAACTGTGCTGAATTTTCCTTAAAAGAGCATAAGCATATTGCTTATTGCTCAACAAAAACGACAGTCCCCAAAGAAATTGTATACACTCTTTGTAGCTGTAGAATACAAATAAAGTAGAATTTATCATATAGAATCTATCAAGCTTACAACTTCCTTCCAACTGTTCTCTAAAAACCCCATCAGAAGTTGCCAGGGGAGAATTAACAATAAATTAGCCAAATTCTACTATAAATACCAAACAGCTCAAGAGGGGAAAAAATAAGAAAAGCTTGTAGAATTGGCAATATCATCTCAAGCAGCTGTCAGCTGAGAAAGAGTAAATGGCATCATAAGTGAACTTTCAGATCCCCAACATGAGCCACAAAAACATTTAGGCTTTTTCTTGAGTGTGCTACGACCTCCACATATGTTCAAACTTTGCTCAAGACAGTTACTTTACTGTTAAAAGATGTCTCAAAATTGGTATTAATGACAAATGCAATGTTATCTCCACTGAAACTACCAAAGACTTCATTAGAGAAAAAGAGAAAGAGATGTAAAAATGGTGGAAGAAGACAAAAGGCAAAGTTTAAGAAATATTTAGAGATGTCAGAGAAACACTGAAGACATAGTCATAAATCTATTTTATTTAATTCACTAGAATAATTTCATAGTCTTTGACTGGAAAGAAAGAACAGTTCCACTTCACACACACAAAAAAATCAAGTAAGTGAACGTACACAAGAGATTAAAGAGAAATGGAGGGGGAAAAAAATTACTTTTTAATGTAGCCTGCCAACCAGTACCCACAGAAACAAACTATTCACTAAGGCCAGAAAAAAACATAGTTTGAAATTAGGTATACTCTTAATGTAAAATTTTACTGAAGATACCCAACTACTACAGCCCAACTACTGTACTAGGCTAACTTGTGTTTTAGCTCACAGAACATCTAAATCTTCCATTTAAAAGAAAATAGGACCATCTGGGGATTTACGTGCAAAAATGCCAGCTGCACATCACTATAAGAAGTTTCAAAAGTTAAATATATATGGAAAAATATATCTATTGCATTTCAAACACTGAAGGAAAAACAAAGGGTTCCTCCTAGCTGATGCAGGAAAAAAAAATCCTAAGCAGATTGTTTTTAAATTCCACCCCAGAGTTCTTAAAGCCACACCAAAAATTTCTTTCCTACTAACAAGAAAATGGATAAGAAGACAGTAGGTGATTTGTGACCAAAACGAATTACACTGACGCATGTATTAATCAGACAGAGTAATTGTTTACTTGATAGAAAGTGTCCCTTATAATCCAGTAGATTATCCCAAATGCTGTGAAGATAGTGAATGCCACTTCAGTATCATTCGGAATGTTTCAAGAAGCATTTGAAACATGACCTTACATCTTAAAGATCCTTATTTGCTGTCTAGATTTAGGAATGGACTAGTCCACTAAAAATGAAAGACCAGCAGTTGGCATGCAATACAGGTGCAGTTATAACTCCAGGAATCAGGACAAAAAGATCAGTGTGCATACAACTAGCTTCTTAAATTGTCCATGATCCCTAAAAGCAAGAAAATTCATAATAAATCAAGTGAAACTAATAGAATTTGGAGACTGGGCCATTAGATGATACATCCATGACTATGACTGTGAAATTCCTTAACACAAAATGTAGTTTTGATGATCTTAATTTGTATTTTATCGTTGCTTAACCACAAAACTTATACACAAGAGGTCAACTACTCTACTAATCCTAGAATATTAAGGGAACGTCAAACTCAGAAGATGGTGTGACCTCTGCCTGCTACCAGAAAAAGACTCAATTGCACAGCTCAGGTGTCACATTTATGTCCATGGATCCACTTTGTGAAATGTCTGTACCCACAAGCCCAGCAACTCACCCAGCTCACTGGGGCATTAATTGCTAAAACATTCCCTACTGCCCCCAAACCATAAAGGAAATAAAAGTAGCTTTCCCTAGAGAACAAATAGAATTTAGGACAGAAAACCTATATGAAGCAAACAGTCTTGCAGAAGGTTATGTCTTTACTTATCTTGACACACTGCACTAATGTTAAATTCAACTCAGCTTGAGGAGAAGGATGTTCTGTGTACGCTGACTGAAGTGATACCTCATTATCTCATATATTACAGCCTCAGCTGATTACTGGAAAAGCCAAGAGCCACATCAGTATGCAACAGGAACAAGAATATAAACCTCAGTTAAATTCACTACAGCCTTGTCAAGAACTGCCTGGACAGCAACAAAGGCCTCTTGCTTTGGTGGTCAAGTATAATAAATACATAATCAATCACTTTGCTGGCAACACAGAAAGCAAAACTACTAACACACACTTTGTCTACTTTGATCAACGTATAGAACACCCAGCATGAAAAACAGTTTCTAGATGATCTTTCATGGTCTCTCAAGTCTCTTGTCCTATTTCAGAGTATCTAGACAACGTATTTGTTCTTAAAGAAGAGTCTCTCACCTGCCAGTAACAAACTGTAATAGTAACACTCTCTCTTCCTGAGTTAGTTCTTCCACCACGTCCCAGAACCACTAAATGACAAAAAAGTTAGTTTGTATTTTCCATTAAATACTTGTAGTACTTGCAAATATACAGGTAAAACAATAAATGGAATATATGTGAGTTTGCTACTTAAATTATGGAAATGTTTGTATCAAATTAATACATAATTAAGTTACCCAATGTAGAAACACAGTATAAAAAACCCTCCACAAATTTCAGCCAAAATAAGCTTCCACAAACACACAGAGATAATGACAGCAACAACAAACCCACATTTTTTGATTAAAATTAAATAGTCTACAATGATAAAAAACAAACAAACAAACAAACAAATAAATAAATAATTTTACCTGAATAACTTGGTCTCCTCTCTCATAGCCACTGGTATATTCTGTATTTTTTAACCAGTCATTCACATCAATTTCTGGCATACCAGACAACAAAAGCTCCTTCAGGGGAAGCACATAGATTGTGATTAGTCCTCCTGACTAACCACTAATTTAAAGAGCTTATGCTATATTAAAAAGTAATGTTTTAAGCAGTAGAAAGCTTACAGTGCTTTTTCAGCTTATTGCAACCTTATGGAACCCACAACTACATTTTAATACGTGAAGATTTTTGAATTTGGGTAACTTCACATGATCTGTTTAATGTATAGATGCAGTACCAAGAGAAAAATTATTGCCAAAGAACCCAAAAGAAAAAACCTCTGAGTCTTGCCATGACTTCAGAGAAAATTTGAGATGTGTTGGTTACAGATCAAACCAACAATAAAAACTTAATGGAATTTGATTCTGTGACTCAGAAAAAGTAAAGACAATAGACAGCTTCTTACTTTCAAAGGACTTCTGTCCTCCTTAAGGAAAATATGCCAAGGCTTAAAGGCCACAACATGCTGATTCCATACTGAAATTACAATTTAAGGCATTTGTCACTGCCATGTGAAGTTTCAGGAAGATAGTAATTCTAAGTAATCAGAAAAAGCAGGAATACCCATAATGAGATCCACACTGATAGACGCCCAGGAAGCAAAACCAATGTGAAAGCTACAAAATCTTTATTTTGTGGTTAGAGCTTTACTTCTACATCATTTACACTGCTGATGAAGTATGCTGAACAAAGTGTTTACAAATACATAGGTGTTGCAAGAGTTTTAAATGACGACACAGAGTTTAGCGTTTGAGAGAGTAAAGTGAAGCGGAGTTTTTTTATTATTTTATAAAGTGGTTTATATTTTTTAACTTGTTTGAAGTTTATAGAAATGTCAAGAGGCTATTGGACCTCTGGTTAGTTACTTACTAAATTTATTGGTTACTTTTGCTAACACTTATTTTAAAATATTTTTTTAAGCAAGAATGATAACAAACTGCAGTTGCACAAAGCTTAATTAATTTACAAAAACTCTCAGAATTGTTTATAATAGTTTTGCTTGGGAAAAGAGAGAAAGAGAGAAATCTCACAAAAGTGCTGGGAAAGTTAGAAGGCTTCACTGCTGACAGCTTTTCCAGCAGTCACACATAGGCATTTCTGCTTACCAGTTCATATTCATCAAAAAGTTGGATCAAAGATGGTGGAATGAACATATGGAAGCCTTGTAAAAAGGCATTTATCTGAGGCTGAATGGCTCGTGTCATTCTGAGCTCTGTCACAAGCTGGACATACTCAGCCTGCAATGAAAAAAAAAAAAAAAACCGTATTAAGATAGACCTCAGCAAAATCACACAGCGCTCGAACAAACTCACACACACAAATGCAGTCCTCAAGGCATTACAAATCCCTTCCACTGTAAGGCAGTAAAAGTCCCTTTGCACTTTTCATATGGAAGCAACTCAAAATAAGTCCCTTCTGCTCTTCCACCTCCCTTCCTAAGGCAATTCCAAAACAGAACTGTTTGAATTGTTACATAAACCAGTCAAAAAACAGGGACTCAGACCTAGATAAAAGAAGTAAATAAAACTTAATTTGTAATTTCCACATCTAATACAACCACCACCAAGCTCAGCTAAGGGCATAAACACACCAGTGTCTGTAAGCAAGAATACTCTATTTAAGCAAACTAACATTACTCAGGAAAAAAAGTTAACTTCTAAAGGAATACTTGTGAGCCAAAAAGCTTCGTGCTTCCCCCTGTCTCTGGAAGTCTAACATAATACATAACGAAGCTCGAAGTAATGATTAGTCTTAATAAGAATTTCAATTTTTTTAAAGAAACTCTTGAAAAATCCCCTTAGTTTTTAGAAAAGAAAAACACCAGAAAACAATTTCTACCATAGCCAGGGAATAGACTATATCATGCTTTGGAGATCTGGGGACTCTGTTCCCTTTAAAAGATCCCAGTCAGAAAAGGAAGCCACCAAACTTTGCTTTTGTTGAGAACACAAAAGCCTAGGAGGTGTTAATGGAAGAAGGCTTTTAGAAGGAGACAAGTGCCTTGTAGAAGGGAAAAGTGCCTACATTAAAACTCTATAAACGTCTCATCTACCCTGACAAAATTGCACAAGTTTAATAAAGAAATAAATAAATAAACACAATTTTAACAAATAAAGTTTCTTTACTCAATAAAATAGTTTTCCACTTGAAAACAAAATTTATTCCTAGATTATTTAAGGTACTCAGTTTAAAGAAATGCTTTGACTTCATAATCATGACTTTTAGTAAGAAAATCATGAAATGTATCTCCCAATTAAACCATCTCAACTATGAGCTTCCTCCAAGAAAATAATTTTACAAAAATACTACTTTGACTTTAAATTTTAAAAAACTTCAACCTAAACTTTTAGGTTCTGAACCTGCACAAAAGCAACCAAGCATTTTTTCTTTGCTCCCTTGCAGAAAAACAGAATGAAGTATGAAATATTGCAAAAGAGAAGGGTATTTTTCAAAGGTAGCTCCTTACACTCACAGATGTACAGAGGGGTTGTCATTTGCTTTGCAGTTGAAAGATACTTTTAAATGCATTATCACCATTTCATGAGAGTGAGAGAACAATTAATTTGTGAAGTGCTCTGAAGAAGAGGAATATGACCTAAAAATATCTTCAGCAGCAATACTGCTCCCAAAAATCTAGTTTCAGCCTAGTAATCTCCCCAGGCTGCTTCTACTACCAGTTGAGCTGAAGACACCTCCCTTCTCTAAGGACTGAAGGGCAGCCAGAGGAGATTAACTGCACTAGACAGAAGTCAGTCTCTGTGAATACAGAAGAAATCTGAAATTTTTGCGATATCAGGATTCAGAATAACATTAACACTGGTCGTCTTCAATGATCAGAAATGCATGTTTGACATCTCTTAAACTGCTCTTACAAAAATTAGGCTACCCTGAAAAACAGGGTTGTGGAAAGAAAAATGCTCAACCTTATTTCAAAAAAATCTATTAAAAAAAAAATTACTTATTTTTTGCATGACAAAACTACCACATCGAACACTTTAATGATGAGAAAAAGCAGTTGCTGTACTTTAGGTGTAACAAGAAATGTTTAAAATAGCCTGGAACAGCTGAGCAGCCTGGCTATCAGCACTGGCGCATGATGAAAGACCTGTAGCACACAATTTACATAATACATGTCAGTAAACAACCTGGTCAATTTGTTTTGCTTTCTGTGCACTTCATTTGCATTTTATTCCCCTCTGAAGCCTTAGGAGCACACCACAAACCAGAAATACCTACATCATTTCAGATCTACATATGCATTCCTACATAGTACATAAAGTTGTGATCCAGCCTTCTTTAAGGAAGGCAGATTTGACTGAACACACATTAGACGGGCATCACAAACATAATTAAAAAGTCTAGTTTGGGTGAGGGGTTGTTCTGTATTTTCCTTTGAGGTAAATAAAGCAGAGATCATGCTTCCTCGATTTCACAATGCCATATACTGCGAGACAAGGATCAATGGTTATGATGATTTTCAGATTCAGAGAGCAGCTCCATTTTAAAGCTGCCTGGGAAAAAAAACCTAATATTTTACTGCCAAACAGAATGGCCGACTCACAGACAGGTTCTGGGAGGACAGAGAAAGCCATAGGATTGTGGAGATCTGCACCATTCTTTAATATAACATACAGCCAAACTTTAACTAGCCCTGATTTTATTTTTTTCCTAAAAAGTAGAAAGCTGCAAAACGATACACAGCAAAGAACAAAGATAAATTCAGGACAAAGCCTGACTTTTCCCTTTGAAGTGTCTCCATTACCATGACAAAAGGCATGTGAACCACAGCTATAACTGTATTTCAGCTGGCTACATGGACACAGCAATTGCAAGACATGAATATTTGCATCATCGAGTTGTCCCACAACCATTCACCTATTACACAGTTAAAGTAAAAAAAGAAAATCAAAAAAAAACATTTTACAAATAGCTCTTACTACTGGTGCATTTACTCTGTTTCAGTTTTCAGTGAGAGAAAAGGACTGTTTGGGTGGTTTCTGTGCAGGGAGGAGCAAGGGTGTGTTTTATTTAGGTTGTGGCATGGGGAATTTTTTTGTGTATGTGTTTGTTGCTTAAGTTTTTTAAGGAATAAAAATTCATTCATAATTTAATTTAACAGGTAATCTGCTAGTGTGCATACACAGCAAATTCCTTTAGAAGCTGAATTTTCTTCTCCCAGAGGTATAACAAATACAGTGAGTTTTAAACACAGGTATTATTCCTCAGGTAAAGGAGGGGAAAAAAAAAAGCTATCACTTTCAGGAAAAAATATTTTTTTATGAAGTAAAGTAGACACATTCCTATTTAAACTGATAGAATAGCTAAGCTAAAACATACTGCAAATCTATGTCACATTAAAGGAACTGGAAAAAATCCCTTAAAAACCACTAAAATACACATCTACAATTTTCAACAACTTGGCCACCGTCAACAACTTTGCCAGTGAACAAAATAGTGCCATCTTACAGATATTTTTTTACTTCACATTTTGCAACTTCAAATTCAAAAAATTCATTAATATTAATAGTTTCAAAGCTACCACCGGAGTCACCTGTTTCTTACCACCTTTCAAATTAAAGCTACACAAACTCTCCTCCCCTCCTGCCATGCTGAGGAAGGCTTGATGAGATAGAATGAAGGCACCTCCTCTACATATTTTCAACCACCTTTTTTAGACTGTGCCCCAGCTCTGAAGTTAACAGAGCAAATTAAGCTACTAATGAGTAGTACCCTCATGTGGACAAACTTCTAATTTTATGCTAATTGATAACAGGTTTTAAATAGTTGTTATGAAACTAAAATTTATGTTAAATAGGTCTTTTTTATATACTGGGAAGCCAAGACTGACCAGACAGAAGAATCAACATCCTTGCTTTCTCCAACAGATAATAAAGAAATTAAATATCCACTACCTTCACAATTAGACTTGTTTTACGATCTGTATTCCTTCACAAATGACTGTATTGCAGGAATCAGGGCAGAATCAGGCTAATAATATGTATTCGTGCTATTGGAATGACACTCTGCCTTAATGAAAATGAGGATTACGGCTACAAGAATCCGGCGCCAAGTGCTCCAACACAAACTGCAATGTCCTTGCAACGAAGGCTGACACCAAGCGGCCGTTCCGCAGCGCAGCAGCTGCCGACACCGCTGCTGAAGGCGAACACTTACTGAGGACAGAGCACGGGCTCGGCCAGCCCAACACAAATGAAAATCAAAACACAAAGCAGACACCAGGACCAAGAGTCAATGCTACAAAAAACTGCAGGTCTACCCGTGACACTCCTGCAGTTACTCAAACCTGTTTAGTCAGTAACTGCAGGATTCAATTAGACTTGTGTTTATCCTAATTTCCAGACTATTTTCAAAATCTGGCGATGTTTTCCCGTATTTCTTTTTTTGATCTAATGCCGCAAAGAAATCGGGGGCTTTTCAACCTGTTACTATTAAAGTAAATTTAAAAGATAGGTTATTTCTATATACACCAAATGACTTGCAAATGGCTGAAAAAGTTTCTTGCAGACTTTTATTCTGTCCATTATCTGCATGTTAATTAGAGCAAACCAGTGCTATAGACTGGCCTAGCAGGCAGCACACTTTGCAACATTACCTATAATTCTATGTTTAGCAATTGCTACTGTTGTATTTTCTTGGTATATATACCCAAGACATAACTTCAGGAATATCTGTAACTTTTAAAATAAATCCTTCATTTGAAGTTGATCCTATCTCCCTTCCACAGGTCTGTCAGAAAGAAGAACCTCAAACCTGAACAGTTTCAAAGATTTTAAGTACTACTATTTCTACAACATGCTAAGCTTGAAAAAGGTGAAAAAGTGCTGGCAACTTTTTTGTATTTTCTTCAAAACAGGTACACTATTTATTCTTCCAGTTATTCAGAAAGTCAGTCTAGTGGCTTTTCCTATACTACCATCTTCTGAATAAACCTGTACACTCACCTTGTTTTCCTGTGTAACAAGTATACTTGCACCCCCTGGCTTCAGTGGCACTTCCTCCATTGCTCCAAACACATCGGTCTCAACAGAGAAGGTCAGCTCTAAACCCAGATCACTGATATCATTATCTAAAATCCACTGCAAGTTCTTTGCATACTCTGGATCAATAGATGCTACATCCTGATAATTTACAGGTATGCCTAGGAAAAAAAAAACCAAAGAGACAAAACTGCTCAAATAAATAGGATAAAGCAAAAAGGGTTCTAACTTAATACATGGTAGAAGATTGCCCTCTAGAGAGAAACCAGAATAATGCAGTAATAGGAAAAGGGAAAAAGGGATGCACTAACTATAGCAGAACTGCACTCACTCGATTTTAAAAATACTACAGATTCAAGTTTCCTCTCTATGTTTTTCCTCCTAGTGAAGCAAATGACATACCACTCAGGCAGAAACAATTTGCAGTTTTAGTTCACTAATGGATTTCAGTAAAAGCATCTACCCATTCTGAACACAAAATGTTAAACGTTTCCTACAAAGTCTTAAAGTTTTCTACCTAACTTTTAGAAACCCAAATATCATATTTCTCTATAACAGTATCTTTTCCCCCAGATATCACTTGCAGGGGAAGACGACCTCCCTCTACCCAGAAAACCCTATTACTCTTCAATGTTCTTTTTAATCATATTTGAAATGAGATCTATTATACAGTTAAAAACAATTATTACAGGAATTTTACATTTCAAACTGAACTTGCAAGTCATTTAGCAGCATGAAAAGGAGAGATGCTAGAAGTCTGACTTTTATCCAGGTACAGAAATTGCCTATTTACAAATCCCTTCACAGACATGGTACTCAAGCACATTTGAGCAAATGGGCCCAGAACAAAGTGATTTTAGTTTATGCAAGAGAGCTACCCTCTTCACTACCCAAGAAAGCAGAACCTCGGTTATTTTAACTCTGTCATGTTAGATACTTTAACTCTACCAAGACAGATAAAATATCCGGGAAAAGGGGCAGGAGGTAAGGGTAGCAGTAGGTTTAGAGAAAAACGAGTTATTGGGAAGTACTGTCTTTGCTTCACCATCTTCTGTGCATTGTGCAGTGCCATGAGAGTGCCCATTAATAGAAGCCTTAGCACACCATGGATTGTGGATGCAGTACCCCAGAGTAACACAAAATTCAAAGGTTAGCAGCCACTGTAAACAGGCAAATGTAAAAAATGTTACAGTATTTCCCTGGAAGGGCTGATGGTGTGTACACAAGTTGTAAGGCATTGCTTTTCAAATAAAATCAAGCAACACTCCAGTTGAAGAGAGGGATAGGTAACTTACTTATTAAATATCACTGTCAACTCTCTCCAAACAAAAAATCTAACAGCTGCCTAGTAGTTTCCAGAGGACTTTCATTTTAGCCAACTAGCAAGCATATGTGTATTTGACACAAGAAATGCGAAAATAATGATATCTCTGAGGGATATAAGCAAAATGTGGGAAAAGAAGACTCCAGCTCAAAATACACTGTCCCACAAATTCTCACTTTTGTTTATGCCATTTCAAGGACTACTTTCTATTACAGAGTGGAATATAAGAGTAGTTAGAACAGTTAAGAATTTATCCACTGTCTTGTCTTCGTAAGCTGGAGGTGGAAGCTGTTTGTGGTTTCCTTCCACAAACAGAAAAGTAACTATATCCTTAAAGAAATACAAAGTAACAGGAAAACAGCACTAGAGAAACCACCTTCTCCTCCCCATGTAAGCAGAAGGCTGATCTAGATCATAAATGTGAGAAAAATAAACCTAAGAGGCCTTATTAATTTCTGACTGTATTTCTCCCTGTGCTACATCTGGAATAGAGTGCAGTCTTAATAAACATGCAGACCTGTGGAATAATGTTTGATTTCACAACACACATGCAAAAAAATCATGCACACTACATATCTAACATCTTAAAAAGCACATTAGTTGTGTGTTAGCAGGCTCATCACTTAAGCTGATCTTTCCTTACCTACCAGATATTGCTACAGAAAGATCTCAATCCACCACAGTGGAAAAAGGTAATGCACCCACCTGAATCTCAAAAAAATGTATGAACATTTGTTCATACAGGTTTCAGCTTCTAATTAAGGCACTTTCACATCATGTTTGTTGACTAAAAAGAGAAAGAGATTCACACTGTTCCTCACATACAGAAGGTCTTAGCACACAACTGGTGGTTGCAGCGCCATCAACAGATGGATATACTTTCACTGCAGAAAACCAGGATCTCAGTGCAAGGTGAGAAACCAAAGGAATGGAAACAGTCTCAGACTGCAAGAGATTTCACACTCCTTTACTTAAGGCCTGACAAGTAGTAACAGTAAGTAAAATAAAACAAATCCGCTCAGGAGCATCCACTGCTGCACAACTCTGACTCATTAAGCACGAAGATAGGAGATGCCCAAAGCTGATGGAGAAGGCCTTGGAAAGGTTTAAATAAATCACACTGACTGAGGCAGAAAAAGCATCTACTTTGAGAAGTGGAGGTACAATTTTTCCAGTTCTCTGATAAGTAACAAGAAGTGATAAAGAATTGTGAACCTTTTGATCTTAAACAAGTTGAATGTATATAAACCTCTAGAAAGTTCCAGGATGCCTGTGAAACAGAATGACAACACCTTACTAAGACCGGTTAGACCTTATTAACACAGACTAATGACTGCTGCTTGGTCTGATGCCTTTTTCTGGTCTTAAAATTAAGAGAGCTGAACACAGTTAAGAGGGGAAAAGGGGTTTACCTCAGTATTTATTTAAGGATCCTTAGGTGTGATGAAATGCACATCGAAATGCACCCCGAAAATGCCCACCGAAGAAATGGCCACCCACAATGCCATGTGTATACAATTATATGCCTTGCAAAAATTAGCATATCCCAAATGAAGGACTCAAGCGAGACCCCAATCCAAGGAACCCTCCCCCTGGATGGGCCTGTCTTTATTTACAGAACGTGTTCTGGAGAGGACCTTGGTGTCTGGAGTTTCCAGAATGTTTGGTCTCTTGGCTTAACGGAATATTGGGTCTAAGAGAAGTTATCAAACTTAAAGAATTGTAGCTATCTAGGCTAAAAGCACTAAGAATACATAGAAGCTATATAAAAGAGTGTATAAAAAGGGGTATAAAAGAAAAAGCAAAAAATCATCATGGCATCAGGTCTGCAATAGTTCTTCTAGTAAAGTGAAAAAAAAAAGAAAAAAGTAAGTAACAGGTCAATTCAGAAACCAACAAATCAGCCTATCATCCCAAGTCAAAACCAGTAAGGAACCCAAAATCATCAGTAGTCATTTCCAAAAGACGTGACAAGAACAACATTTCATTATTCTCAAGGTGACACTGAAGAGCAGAAAAATAAGATTTTCTTTTTTGTGAATACATCACAAGGAAATCAGCCTGTGAGTGTTATCCATAACAATGAAAAGCAGCATCGCCAGCAGGTCAAATGAGATGATTCTGCCCCTCTACCTCACACTCATGAGACCCCATCTGGAGTACTGCATCCAGCTCTGGGGCCCCCAACGCAAGAAGGACACAGACCTGCTGGAGCAAGTCCAGACAAGGCTACAATAATGATCTGGCTGGAGGTCCTCTCCTATGAAGACTGAAGGCTGAGACAGCTGGGAGTTGTTTCAGCCTGCAGAAGAGAAAGCTCCAGGGAGACCTTCAAGCAGCCTTCCAGCACCAGAAGAAGGGCTACAAAAGAGGTGGAGAGGGACTTTTTACACAGGCAAGTAGTGACAGGACAAGCGGAAACGGTTTTAATATGAAAGAGAATAGGTTTAGATTAGATATTAGGAAGAATTTCTTTACTGTGGGGGTGATGAGGCACTGGAACAGGTTGTCCAGAGAAGCTGTGGATGGCCCATCCCTGGAAGTGTTCCAAGACCAAGCTGTACAGGGCTTTGAGCAACCTAGCCTAGAGGAAGGTGTCCCTGCCCAAGGTATCTAAGATCCCCTCAAACCAAAATCATTCACCATTCTTCTACTCACTCGTGATGTGAGAAGCCAAGCCTTAAGTCAGCACCAAATTGTGCCATGCCATGATACTTCTACTTTAGAACCACTTTCCTGAGTGAAGATCAATGACTAGGGCAGCCTGATGAAGCATTGCCAACATGGTGCTGCTGCAGACTGGCTGTGCTCCACTGGCTCTTGCCCAGCACAGTCACTCTCCTGCCGCAGAAAGCAGTACTGAGGGAGAGGAGTAAAATACACTCCTCTGTGAAGAACATCTTGACAAAGATGACTCAGCCTGCACCTTCAATGAACTGCAACAGTGTTCTCTGAACACTTTCAGGGAAGATAAACAGTAAACTTGAAGTTAAGAGTTTATCTGTCCTGGACTCAGCAAACATCACAGGAAGACTGTAGGTAGACAAAACGATTACAGAAAACCATCAAGCTATCTTATACTTCCAAAGATTAGTGACTAAACACAAAGGAAATTCTGCATGCAACAGCAAATAAATTTATGTACTTGGAGGAGTAACAAGTATGCACAGGGACTCACATCTTTCAAGACAAGTTTTTCATGACAATGCAGAAGAGAGGCATCTTGTTCAACAATCAAGAGGCACAAAGGTTCTTCAAGCAGAGCAGACAAGAGCCCTAGACCACAGACACCACCAGCTAACAGAGGTTCCCCTCTACTAAAGAAGTTATATTTCTATGAAAACGTCTGTCCAATCATCTTGAACGCTACAGTAAAAGCATATGAATTAGCTTCTCTCATTAAGGAGACAGGATGAACCTGCATTAGTTCTGAAATCCTATCTCAGGAAATAAGTAGTATTTATGTCTATAAGTAGTATTATATGTCTATAAGTAGACAGAGAGGTTTTCAACAGCAGGACTTCACCTTTTTAAAAACCATTGCACAAGTCAAGAACTCCAGACATAATCAAGAATGCCTGACAGATTTTTGCCAGGGTTCACACACATTCTCAACTTTGACTTAAGCTAACTACAGAACAATTACTTTCATTTCTCAAGAATGAAACTACACAGAAGAACAGATGAATTCCACAACTGTGATGCAAAGAATTGTTGTGACTCTGATGTACATAAAAGACTAGCAAGACATTAATTTCCAAGGCTTTTTCACTTTTAACACACACACAAAAGTAAAAAAGGATAAGGTTTACTACTCAGACAACTGTTATGACTAATAAACAGGATTTTAATAAAACCATACCAAGAATATGTTTGTAGAATGACCTTGTGAAGTAGATGTTCACCAGCTGCCTGTGATTCAGAGCCAGCCCCAGGATCTGGCCTGCGAAACGGAAGTAGTTCAAATGATCTGGATTTACAGAGGAGTTGCTGTTTGGCTGGAAGGTTGTTCCTATAAAACAAAAAGATTATCATGTTCCATTACATTTTTTTTAAATTAAGTTTTTATTTGTCAAACACACTAAGCATCTGAAAACACTGCAAGAGTTTTATCTTGGAGTTTTGGAAGTCTGTTTAGGGTTTTTTGTTTACACAAAAAAGCTGTCAGAAAGCAATGTCTTAGAATGTAATGACATCTTATTACAGTGATACTGCTTAGCCACTCTCCAAGGCACTGTTCTGAAATAATTATCAGCAAAAGGGTAATTATCAACTGCTAAATTTGGTCCTCCATCTTACTATATTGCTATATACATGTTTTACTCACTCTAACAGGCTTTGCTTCTATCAACTTGTGAACATGCTCAAAGGAAGGATGAGAATGTATCTACTTCCTTTCATCTGTCTCCAGCCAGATGCAGGCAGGAGACAGTCCAGCCCTGGTCTCCTTGGAGAAGACTACTTCGAACAGGCAGACCTGAACCTCTCCTTTTAGCTTCCATGAAATCATCTGTGCCTCTACTGTTGACCCTTGCCACTTCCAAGACTTTGTAAGGTAGAAAACAAAACATTTATCACTGATGATGATGTGAAATCTTTTATTTGTAAAGACTTGCTATATATGAAGAACCCACAAGACAAAAAGTCAAATACAAGGGAGGCCTGTGGAGATCAACATACGAGTTTAAAACAAAAATGAGCTGATTGAATTAATGGATTTCTAAAAGGAGATGAAGGAATACCTCCACAGTTCCCTTGCAGATGTGGAAGAAAGGAAATAACTTTATATAGTCCTCTCAAAGTGTTATGTCCTTCAAATACCAGGCAGAAACAGCATGCCTCATTAAAACCAACAACTCCCTCTCCTCTTACAGAAGAGAAGGAAACTTCAAAGTAAGAGAAATATTTCACCTGTTGTTATAAAAATGTACAATGAATAGATAATTTCTCTACATATGAGATCAACTCTGTCAGTGTTGCTTTTAAAAAGTAACAATCTTATATGCTGAACCCAGTTAAGTGATCTTTTTTTTTTGGATTATAAAAATGCTTTTATAAAAAATTACACCCTAAATTTAGGAAAAAAAAAAAGGCAGAGACATACCATCAGCTGACTGGGTAAATAAGGCATAATCTGGGTTAACTATTTCACTGGATAAGATATCAAACCACTCACGCACCACACCCTGTCCCTGCATGTCAAAAGAATAAAACATATTAGTACACAAAACTTTCACTGCACAGTTATGCTGAGTAACCACATGTTTCTTTTACAGTAAAATTTTAAAGTAGGGCTTAGTTCAAAACCACACTTGTGAATGAGAATTAATATTTCCATATGAAAATGCAATAAAAGAAAATCATGTCGTTTTACCCACCATGCCTTCTTCTCCATGAAATCTCACAGCAATCCCCTGCTTTAGTTTTGCACAGTTTGCTTTAGACACAACTTCACAGCTACTCCTAAAAATAGAATCTAAATACAAAATACCAATTAATTTTTTCATCTGCATTCATTATCTTTCAAAGATGCACTAATTCCATTTAGAACACAATACCTCTGTGAACCAGAAGTATGTCATTTTCATTGACAGGCCTGTGTACCATGTCCGAATCTGGCTGCCCGGCATGCAGATGTTCATAGAACCATTCACAGCGATCTTTAAATGGCTACAAAACAAGGTGCAAACCATATTATACACATGCATTCCCCTCAATAGTTCCTCTCCCGTAAGCAAATGGTTATGCATAATTCTCAATGAATTTTTGAGATGTGTAGTTACCCCCAATATGCTATACAGTATTTTGGGAAGAAGAAAGGACTAGACATGCACTTGAGTGCTTGCTGAAGTTGGGTCTGCAGAAAGACTGGACCACCAGCTATCCAGACATAGCCAATAAAGTTTTCCACAGAAGAGAAAAACACCACAAAACTTCTTACAGGTTAGGGGAGAGCATGAAGGAACTTAGATAAAAAATAAGTCACTGGCTTCTGTAAAACTACTGATAATCAACCACAGCTGAGCACAGAAGCACAAATGATACAAACCAGCCCTAGCTGCAGCAAGGTTCATTGGCAATATAAAACAGCCCAAAGGAACCAGAAACCTTACAAAGCAATTCTTAGGTGAGAAGGTTCTAACTTGTTTGAGTCAGTGTTTATACTGACATTTTGCAGCTCTTTTGAGACAGATATGACACAAGTACGGCCTTTCCCATCTCCTGCAATTCACAGCACGTACATGAGTTGATCTAACAAACAGGGTATCAGTTCTTGGGGGTCTCCTCATTATTCATAGGTAATGAGTTTCAAAAACACCCATTTCAACAAAAGAATTAATAAACAATGTACCTACACCATGTCCCAAAAACGAAAGTGGATTAATAAAAACAATTTATCTTTAAAAATAAAAGCACTGTATGGTTCTCAGCTAAGGAAATAAAGCTTTAAGAACAGACAACAAGACAACATAATGTATGTTTCACTAAAGGAGCTGCCACTAACTATGACCAAATCAAGTAATAGTGATGTACTTATCCGCTGGTTTGTCTCAAAATGTAAGTAATTTAGGGAAAAAGTAAAGCATTTTAAAGCTCAGTCTATGAGATGTGCACAAATAGATTTAAAAATAGAAATTTCACTCTTTAACTGAAAGTTGGACTTGCAAGACATATCAAACATTGGTTATCTCAAATGGACTCACCCATGTATCTTAAAGAATTATGAATGCAGAAATCTGGCTGCCATGTCTGTTTAATAGGATGTTTCAACATCGCAGATTCAGAAGCACTAGAATGTTTAACTCTTACATCCCCCTCAAATGGATTTTCTTTAAATATTATTTTTAAACAAAACACTCTTTGTATTCACAGACATTGTAACTAAGCACCTCCTGACATTTACCTGAGCTTTTATGATGTGCATAAATCTGGACATTAGTTCAGGACACTCCAAAAGAAAATGAAAGTGATCAAAAATTATTTTGGGATTTCTGAAAAGAAAAACAGGTTAGAAGGCTGTTAGAGATTTAATAACTCTTCATGATGCAAAAAGTCTACATAAAGAAACAATGCAATTAATCATATAGATACACTTCAACAGATTCTTCTATTTTATAATTTTTTCCTAACTCTTGTTTCCAAACAACTTATACTACCTCATCTGTTAAACATGGGAGGATTAGAAGCAGCTCCCCATACAAAAGCAAGGTTATAAACCTGGCAGTCCCAGAGAAATTCTGGAAACAGCCAACTGTACAAAGATGGTTTAGACTCCTTTAAGTTGTCACACATTTGAGGAAGAACGAAAGTTTTCATCTGCCTTAAAAGGGAAGGCTTTATTTGGAACAAATATGAGGAAAGAATCCATTCAACAAATTACTCTGTTGCTCTGTAAAACAGATTTTGTTCACGAATCTTACAAATGGATCACTTAAATATGCAGAAGAGTTCATATACGTCTGAGCTCTGAATCATTAATCTACACTCCCTTGAGTTCAGCAAGACCATTAAATTGCATATTGTTCATATATCACAGCAACAATCTAAAAATACAACTCAGTAAGAAGAAAAAAATGAATTACTGCTGGGCAGGAACAGAGGGGTGGATTACAAAGTCCATATTTGTTGAAGCTTACCGGTTAACAAAACACTTAAGGACATCATCATGTTTACAAACAAATTCTATAAAACGAGGTGACGTCATCCTGTTCAAAAATCGTAAGATGTTTTTGGTTAGTGCAATCAAAAACAATCTGAATTACATAAATTGTTGCTTTTTTTAAAAAATAAAGTACTACACAAATAGAAACTGATGTTGTTTAACTAGTCATCGTGAAACTAAATATTCAACAGCATTAAGACCTCATAACAAACTAATAGAAAAGACAAAAATGTCAATAACCGATCATCTTCCAGAACATCCACAGAGAACTATGCCCCAGGCAAACACTACTGGCCAACTTGAAAGCTTTTATTCCACTCAGTTTGGCAGAGAAAGAAAAAACCCTTATGGTGACTAGGAATAACCAAGAGTTGTCATGTAGTAGGACCCTTGGTTCTAGATTCCTCAGCGAGCTTGTAATACCATCATACCTGCCTAACCTTCTACTCACAAGGGCCACAAATATAATCCGTAGCAGTCTTGGACAGACTAGGACCTCAGTTAGAGTGGTCACACTTGTTTCCTTTTTAAACCAGACCTCAATGATATTAAGTTTACCTAAGCTGTACTGCATGTTCCACACAAAACTACATGTTTGTCAACCTGGGACACTTTCATACATGAAGATAATTCACTTTTTTATTTTCTTTTGAGCTTATAGCTCTTCTTGTTGGATAATCACATTAAATTCAGGGTAAATTTCATATTAAGAACAAACAGCAAATACAGCTAAGTTTCAAAACATCAAAATCCTACTACATAAAAGTATAGTAAATGATTACAAAGAGCCATTAGACATTCAATACAAAATCTGCCCCAGTGCAGCTACTTTCACAGACAGCAACACTATGGAAAATTTGCAGTGCTGTCTGGTGCCTTTAGAACCAGAAAAAAAAAAAAAAAACAGTATTCAAATAACTGAACTAGTGAAAGCAATAAACTTGACTGTCACTGATACAATGTCATCTGCACCAACAATCTTCCAAGACAGTATGTATGATTTTAAAATGGTAATAGTTTGGGTAAGAAAAATGAATCCTCTCCTTACCCCTGAGGCATCTGACAGGAGCAGCACATATAGAAGGCTTGAATGACAGCACTTAGCCTGTTTGCTGTCATGGAGATAACATCCTGACAATCAGCACAAGCTTCCTGCTTCCCAGCAACATCATATGTTTTTAACTCGACAGCATCAGTGGACAACTCTTTTCTTCCCTCAGTTCCTGCAGTGGAAAAAGAAGGCGCAGGAGTAGCATCCTGGTGATCTGGTCCTTTTTGCTTCAATAAAATAGAAGTAATGTTGGCAGAGTCCCTTTTGTTTTTCATCAGCTCCGTGGCTATCAGAACAAGCCATTCATCCAGAGAATGCCAGAGCAGTTCCAGCGGCTGCAATAAACACATGATAAAACAGACACGTTTTGAAGGAACACGCTGACATTAGATAATATTAATAATGTGATAATCCTCTTAAGGCAAATAAATATCATGCACATTTTAGAGCTTTAAATGATCCTTTAGAGGTCATTTTAGAGATAAGAGGCAAATATTCATAAAAAATTCTGCATTTGTAGCCAAACAGCACAAAGAGAAGATTTCATACAGAAGGAAAATAATCAAGCAGCAGATGGAAGAAAAGATAAACTAAATTAGAAAGAACTACAGAACTGAACTGAACTACAGAACTGAACTATAAAACAGAGTTTGGCTTCACGGTGGTCACACAGCACACTACTGCCTGAGCACTGCAGCCAAGCAGAGAGACAGTAACACACAGGCTGAGTTTCTAGAGTAAGAGAGTGTCAGTCCTTTTTGAAGAACCTGGTCAAAGGAGCTTCCTCTACCAAGGAGATGGAGGAAATCCCAGACAACACCACTGAGATTCAGGTTCATGTACATGTCTAGTAAGAACATGTTTTGTGCATAATCTGAGTTCATGCAGCTCATTTTGATAGTACCTCAGATGTTTCAGAGTAAGGGGCATTAACATCTAGCTTTATGAAATAGAAACAAGTATCAGCAGAACCACATATCAAATTTCAAGACTATAAATTTTATTTTACTTTAACAAAGACACTCTTTATTCACTACCACCTGCTTAAAACCAATATAACTGAAATCTGGTACAATTCCATCATTACACATTTACTCTGAGGTGCAGGCCTACTACAGAGGAGAAAAAGGGATAAGACCCCTGCAGCTTTCTCATGAGCATAAAAAAATCCACAAGGGCTAACTGTGTTGTCCCTTAATGGTGTTTAAGGGCTTGTTTCACAAGCCTACAGTCTAGTGAGCATAGGGATATGAATTCTGCAGGGAGGTAATCGACTCAAGTACTTTATAGCATTCCAAAAGTAAGAGTGAACTTCTAAATGCACTCCTTTTTCCATATATTACTGTTGCATCAACATTTTTCACCAATGAAAACATTCAAAGACTTAGCAAACACTGAAAGTTATATTCTTGTATTCTCAGGTTGCTTTTGAAAATTAAGAGCTGCTCACAGCATGCTGTACCAGAAGTTTACACTATCTGGAGCACTGTCAGTGCATGCTCTCAATACACAATAAATTATTTCTCATAAGAGCTGTGTATTAAAAAATTCTGCTGAAATTCACCATCTAAAACTTTACCACTACACTTCCATTTTTTTCCCAGAGTGAGTGTGGGGGAAAGCCTGCCTGATCTCTAATGCTCGTAAGCTTTGCTCAATATTTCGTATGTCACTCACTTAATCCTTGTGCTCCTAGTGACCACATATTTCTCTAAATGGTGATCTGACTACCTCCAGCAGAGGTAGCATTTTCTACATAAATGTCTGCCATGCAGGATCAAGTTATCCTCCTTCCAAGACCCACCTGGCAGACCTTTACCACAAAACATAATGTAAAAAAACTTTATAATGGAAAATAGGATTAATTAAATACACAGAATCAAAATGCAGCTGTAGTCTTAACCTATAACTCACAAGAAACCAGGTAGTTATCTACTAGAATACTAAAATCTAGTTTTCTTCCCCCAAACTTTTCAATGTTTAGCTTGCCAGACACCATTTTCCCCCAATATCTTGTCTTTTATTTCCCACAGACTTAGCAGAACTTTTCCACCCAATTTGTTTTTCCAAAGCTAGTTCTTCACAGCTTCTGATCATAAACTCATTTAAAAGTCTAGCCAAGTACAGCAGCTTTAACATTTCATTTTCTTTCTTTCTTTCTTTCTAGTCCAACTTCAGGATATAAACACTTCTAAATATTGCCCATCACCTCCATATCCATGACTGTCAGCATTTTAGGTCAGCATCCATGACCAGACCTTTTCAACCGGCATATGGACATATTCAATCAAACCACTTAGCAATGTTTTTTTCAAACTACTAGTCAGCATTCTTCAGTCAACTCTTACCATGAACCTCATATTAAACAAAGAAGTCCACTCAAACTTCAGTCGTCATATTTCACAGCGAGGAAAAGTTTCTCTGGAATTATACAACTGAGTCTGATTGAGTACCAAGCTTTTACAGCTGCACACCTTACCTCCCAAATGCAAGAATTTACCTATGCAATGCCTTCCTCTTTACTCATCTAGAAAGCAAGACCAGTAACCAAATGCATATTCAAACGGCAACACTGGAGCAAAACCTTTTGCCAGATGTCAGACAGCTTTTTAAGACAGAGGGTGCAGGAGATCACTAATCCAAGAAGTGACTTTGTCACAGCAGAGAAGTTACCTCAATTCTAGAAAAGAACAGTATCTGAAACAAGGAAAAAACATTTAAGCACTTCCCAACCTTGTTCAGTTACAGAGAAATTTTGCAGCAGGTTTCCCTAATATGCGATCACACTGAAAAGCAATCAGAGGAGCAATACATGGAAAAGTAATGAATGTAAACCTGGTCAAAATTACTACTCTAAGTTTCTCACTGGTAAGATCTCATTTGAGTTAGCAGCTTGTTTCAAGCTTGGGATACAAAATTCAGTGATCCTTTTGCATCTTACAGGATCAGTCCAAGAATATGTATCATTAGCTAGTGCTCCCGCTTTAAAACATCTGGATAGGCCTGAACCACATCCAGCAAATTCCGCTCAAGCACAGATAGCCCTGTGATTTTCTCGACCTCGTCAAGCAGTAACATTCCTCAGTAGGCCCAGACGAAGAATACTCACATTTTTAATCCCTTTCCACCTACATCACAGTGACAACTCTTCAAAATATGTTCAATCAGTACATCAACACAGAAGAATTTAACAAACCATTAAGAAAAGTCAGGTCTTTTTTACCTCCTCCCAAAAGGTGAAAGAGACCATCACAAGCACATTTTCAAAGAAAGGACAGAAAAGCAGAAGGAAAGTAGGAATAAGAGAGACTTGGAAGTCACCCAATTCACTCAGCACTATTATCTAACTTCCCACTACCCAGTAACTGTAAATTCAGGGAAGAACAGACTAAACCAACCACAACTGTAGATTAACTTAGCATTGCCAGACCTGTGTGCCCATTCCCAAACAACCATAAGTTCTCATCAGCAGTTTCATATTTCTGAGTTTGAAATGTAAAACAATCTTTAAAATACAGTGGACACAAAAGTGGCCCTACTGCAGAGCTGCCTCACTCATAAAACTTCTAAATAAATCAAAATAATTGCAATAATAATTTTTAAATCAACATGAAATTTTTGTTAGGTAATGCAACAGTAGTATATAGTCTGCTTATTTATTAAAAACATACATGTTGTTTTCACACAAGTAAGAATTACTGATATTTTCTGTGACAACTGAGGCAGTTGTTTAATATAAGTTTACTGCACAAGACTTAATCCACAGTAAATAAAGAAACAATTCTTTCATCATACAAAGTAGTTTGGGCACACAGATAAGTGATTCTACTGAAATACCACTTCCTCTGCAAATTGCATTTGAATGTTTTTGCTTATTTTATACTGAGTTCTGAAATCATGTGGAGTTGAAAAGCAGGAAATCTTCCTTTTTTTCCTTTTTGGGCTTGGTAGCAGAATATCTCACTGAAGATAGTTCTTGTATGAAGTGTATTTAACATCTGCTTGTTATTTAATCTGGTACACTTAGAGCAATTTTCATTAAAACTGTTAGATAGTGCTGCCTTTAATAAAATAATTCTCGTGATTCGGGTAGGGCTTTGTTTCTTAACAGAATTCTGGTTAAACCCACATTATGCCAATCTTGCCCTATTTTGGTGAACAACTCCAAAGGACAATTATTACACCGCACACTGTGCAACGCATTACATTTTGCACACAGTATTTTTCAGACTCAAGCACTAGTTTTTATACTCATTATATAAATCAATTTGTTCTTAAAACTATTTTGCTACCAGAAGAACAAACATTTGTGCTTGCAGGTTTTTTTTAACAGTCTAATGCTTTTCTCCTTTACAAGAGAAGAAATTTAAACAAAAACTGAGATACTTCACTAAATAAACTGGAATTAAGAGTATCATCTTTCACAATCTTATCAATACAGCTCTGTCTTAAAAGCCCTTAGAGGTAACCTGATGAACATATACATCAAATAATTGCAATAATTTCAAAATACTGTTTTCACAACACAGAAAGAGAAGAAATGCAGAAAGGTAAAGAAATGCAAAGGTAAAGAAAAATCCTCAAGTAATTACTGGCATCTAAATTTCTCGATATAAGCTGTGCTGTGTAAGAGTATGGAGTAAGATGGGAGAAGAAAGATTACCCTGCAGTTCTTATTTATTTCGTGTTCTGGAAAGTATGGCAGCTGTATATCCAATGAAGACTGGCACAGAGGAAACTAGAACTTTTTTACCAAAAGGCAATCTATGACTTTCTACAGAGAGATTCCTTAACAAACAAACATAAAAAATCCAAACACCTTCAGGAATTAAACCTCTAAACAGCAACCACCTAAAGCATGTGTTTGAAAGCAGTTGTAAATCAATAACCTTGCAAGGGTAGTAGTGAGCTGATGTGTTTCAAAGTACATAATAACAAAATCCAAGAACAACTTTGGAAAAGATTTCATGATCATAGTGAAAACAACAGATCAAGAATTCAATTGTTCCCATTTGTCCTGTGAAGCTGGAAAAAGCTTATTGATCAGAACTCCCAGTGAATCTCCAACTACCATTTTGAAATTACATTAATATAATCTATTATATTAACATTACCATATTTTGGGATTACTACACTCCTAACAGAAATAAAAACAAAATTTACCGAAGTCACCCAGGTAACTAAACCTTCAACATCTAATAAACAATCTATTGAATAAGAAATAAAGAGAAATCATAACATGAGATGTGCATCAGTGGGTAAATTAATTCAGTGGGAAAAAACAATACAGAAAGAGCAAGGTAGGTTTAACTTAAGAAGGGATAGGGACACCAACCAAACTTACTTCCTGTTCATGAGATGTCTGATTAATGAATGCATGCTTTGTGAAATTCATCTCTTTAACGTCTATCTTCCTAACAACATCATATACTTTTCTGACCTTGAACACCTGACTTCTTGGAGTTTTATTTCCATTGTAGCCCATGTCATTTCCATTACTGGGAGAAGATGGGCCAATACGAAAGACATGGCAAAATATCCTCACGATCCTTAAGAGACTCTTCATTTGAGCTTCATAATTACTTGACAAGCTGGGGGAAAAAAATGGAACGTTTAAGTTTCTTTTCCTAGATGAAACAATTTAGTGTAATAAGGAGTAAGCAATCTAATGGTAGGGTCTGATACACATGCTGACAAAAACCCCTAACCTTCAAACCCTAGTGAATTTCAACTTTCATTTCCTGCACCAGCCCCAGAAGTCAAATATAAACATTATGATTTTACTAACACGTACATGTAATTTTAACTAGAAGTAAGAACAGCAAATTCCAGATCTTTCAAAATACTTCCTTTTTTTTATGCACTTCTTACGAACCCCTGGGAGGAAATTCAACTTACTACAGTAAGAATCTCAGTGCATGAAGCAAATTGGGATACCCAGATGAAAATGTTCTCCAACCCAGAAAACAGAGCATCCTATGCTAAAATCATACTGACTGATCAGATATGCTGCCACAGCCCATCCTCACCAGCTATTATTCTAGAACCCCATTAACTACCTCAACCAGACAAGGGATTAGGATGGCAAGGATGCCATTATTTCTATTCAAGAAAAACACAATCTAAAACATACTAAACAAAACCACCACGATGTTATTCATTTATCCAATAAATATACTAAAAGTTTTATGTGTCCTTAATTGAACTGGCCAACACTGAACTCTGTACCAAAACAGCGCAGAATATGAGATATTCATGACTTTATGCACAAGCAGAACATTCTCCACTAAATTCAACTTGGTTTTCTTTCTTAAACCCCAAGTAGTACGAATTCTTCTGTCTCGAATGCATAACAAACTGCAAGAAATTAATTCTTTCTCTATCAAAATCTACTAATTTATAAATATTATAGAAGTCAGCACATACTCAATTCTATCCTTAAAGTACTTGCAACTTAAATCTACAATTCCCAGCGAGAAGATCAGTAAACACCAGAAAACTGACATCTTATAGGGTGCTGTAAACTTTTGCTGCAATTAAGAATCTGTTAATTCACAAACCTGAAATGTAACTAGTTGTAACAGCTAGAGTAGCTTTATTATGATCTCATTCACCCTATGTCATCAGCAAACGACCTATTTGTTTTCAGCACTACATTTTAATGACTGTCAGTGAGTGGTTAACTTTAAAAAGCAATGTACTAAGAATTTTACCAAACTAACATACAAAGTAAGACTTTCTTGTGATAATTTATACTTTAAGCAGGTACGTCTTCAGTAAATCAATATAAGAAAGGAACAGAAAGAGTAAGCAGTGCTACAGTAGGAACGTTAAGTTTTTAACCAGGTAAAGAAAATCCCCTGACTGGCAGTCTGCAATTGTGTTACCAGAAGCTCTGGTCACAGCTAAAAATTAGCATTTGTAAAATCTTTGCTTATATACCAAAAGCACTTATGAATATAAGAAGCTAACTCAAGAAGCTAACTTAACTATTGAAAAAAGAAGAAAAAAAACCTACTAACATTTCAGCTGAGGTTTGTCATGTCTCAGAAGTGGTGTTTCCCTGGTGAAATGTCCTGGTCTCCAGGATAAGGACCCACATATATAGAAAAACCTTAGAGGGCTTGTAAAAGTTTACTGAAACTTCTACTGGCATGTCTGTAAACATTCAGCTAGGCCTAACCTGCACCAGCAAGACCAAATCATGTCACAGTTCAATTACTTTTTTGGAAAAAGGAAATACATGATGAAGATAATTCTAACTGAAACAGGGTCCTTGCTCATACTCAAGGCAGAAGTCTTCAGGCAGAAGCTTAGTGGCACTCCTGGATACTTCCTAGAAGCATTACAAGAAATCATTTTAGACACTTTTGAGCTAAACAACAGACAACCCCAAATGCAACGGGTTGTGGGTCAGTACCCAGGAAACAAATAGAGACGATATTAGTTTAGCCATGCAAGAATATCATTACTGGAGGTTTTCATGTACAAAGTACATTTTACATACTTTTGTTGGAAGAAGGAGAGAGAAGAAAGAGACCTAAGCTCAGAGTATTCACCAAGTACTACCTTAATCCTCCTTCTGTTTATAACAAAGCAACCAAGAAATATTTCTTGAAGTAGAAATTCACTGCTTCTGCCAGAAAATTGAGTTGGAGAGAAGAGGGACAGTTTTTGCAAAACCATGTCTGTGAAACTGTCTTGGAATTGTTTTCTTTTTCTATCACATTTCTGTTGTGACATACCACAAAGTACCAAAGAGAAGTGGGCCAGTTAGAGTCCACAGGACACTCCAAGTACTGGCATCTGTAGAAGTGAGTTCTCACCCAATGTAACCCTTCAATCTTGCCTTCAGCCTCCACTAACCCATCCATATATAGCAATACAGGAGCATGAACTCGGCTCAAAAAGGCTCAAATGCTCAGAGGCAGAACAGACACAGAGCTACTGTTTCTACAGCTGTACTGAGGGAGCATTGCTTAAATCTGACGAGCAGTAACAGTAATAAATCAAATCTATCAACAATCAGTTTAATTTACCTCTGAAGATACTGAAACAGAAGCAAATACCACCTCGTATGATGTAATCCAGCTACCACAACTTCCAATAACATCCCTATACAGAGGAAGTTTGAAACCCTTTCCTGCACAATGGTTTTACACTTTATCACAATTTATTTGTGGGAGATCTTTGGGTTCTAAGGAAGTCTGGAGACAAAAAGGAATGTGTTACAAGTTAAGCTGATACACACTGAAGCTCAGCAACTGAAGCTGAAATTTTTCAAAAAGTTATCTTTGCAGCAACAAAATTTCATTAATGTCTACACACTTTAATCCCAAACGTTTAAAGACCTCTATACTTATTCACCAAAGTGAACACCCACCAGAACAAGACTTATTAATGGTGTCATGAATTTCCTACCATCATCCAGGAGACCTGACCTGCTATCTACAAGCTCCATGTAAATGTAACGTGACTGACAGGGAAGAAAAAAAAGGCACCTAAGTGTAAGAATATACTATTTATTTTCCATCTCACTGATGGGCTCCTTGCACCCCAGCCCCAGTTAAAAAAGAAGCTCCCCAAGTCATAATCCTCTACAACCTATGCTGACAGGTTTTGTTTCTCTGATTACAGAACACTTTTCCAGATGCCATCCAAAACATGTTAGTAAGGAACTTCACTCATGTTTTCAGACTCTTGACTTTTCCAGTAAAGATTTTCTTAGCTTCTAGTAAACCATAAAGGTTACACCAAAATCTCTTAGCTTTTGAAAACAGTAACATGTTACTGGTGTTCCAACAAAGACAAGGCTGTTTTGCACAAACTCCCTCAAACAGATGCCACAAAAACTATGAAAGCATACCAGGTAAATATGCTTGCCTGTATCATGCATCTCCCCAAGGAACTGCTGCTTGTGCTGCTGAGACAGCACACTGATAGATGAAATTTTTTATCTCATATATATTAGTAGCAATGGAAGGCAACCAGAGCCAGCAAACATGAGACAAGGGTCTGAAGTAACAAAACTCTCCTCAGCCATACTAAGTAAACACATAGAAGAGTAAAAGTGTGGAAGGGAAGAAAAAGTGAGAACAGTGAAGAAAAAAAAAAAAAAAAACATTTTGATAGTTGTCTAAAAAGCTTCCCTTCCTAGGGCTGACATAGCCAAACTAATCAAACAAAAAATACACTTCTCTGCAACTCAAGCTTCTAGATATCAGCAGCTATACAAGGACACCAACTTTTTCTCTTGAAGTCTTTGTGAAGACAGTGATCTAAACAGACATTATCATATAAATCAGACTTGAGATCCATCTACTCCAGCATGTGCTGAGCATCAGAGAGTTTGGACTATTAAAACTTAAGTGGCACTAACTACCAGGTAGTTTATCAACTTGTGACCTCACACTTACCTAAGCAATTTGTGACCATTTGTTGTAGCAACTTCAGCAAGACTTGTCAGGATTTTAAGATACTGGCTTTCGCTCTGCTGAGACAAGTGTTCCAGAACCTGCCGCAACTGAAGGATTAAAACAAAAGCAATTGCATAGCGTCAAGGAGCATCAGATCAACCATAATTTATCAATTATGCAGAACACTATCACCCAAGTATTAATATCTAGCAATAATAATGTACATCTATACTGTACAACCTCTAATCTAACCTCAGTTAACGTTTCATCACGATTTACGAAGATTACCACAAAGGTGCACATCCTAGTGTTGACGCATGTTCTGCAGGGTGTTTAACGTTACAGATTGCTACAAACACTGAATGCTTAAACCTGCATTCATAAGAACAACTTACAACATTTAAAATATGAGTCCTGACTATGGCAACACATACCCAGTTTCTTTATGTCATCACTTCCAGATAATATAAACTGGTCATTGTCCAAGACTGAGAAAACAGCCCAGACTTGGCCATAAAAAATCATTTTCAATACATGATTACATTTCGGCAATAAAGCAGAACTACACCATGCATTAACAAAAACATCTTGCACACCCTCTAAATAAGATCTTGGTTTTGCATATACCTCCACCATTACTCAGACAGATGAAAAATTTATTTTTCTCACTTATTTTCTTCACTTCTACAATATACAAAAGGTCTTTTTGTTCCATTGTTTTAGTTCTTTCTCTTTTAATTTAAATAATCTATAGCATCTCCCCTTGCATCTAACATAGACTTTGAGAATTCTCACCTGTGTCATTTCTCTCTGTAAAACTCAACCCTGTCTCAGAAATTTAAATGCTGTTTCTACACAGACTTGGAAATCCTCAGTGTTATAGTGGAAATAATGGAGTTACAGAGAAAATGAAAATGTCAAGAATCTAGAAAACTAAATTAAGTGAATTGCCAGCCAACGTCTTACTAAATCCCTTTTTTTTAAACAGTCTGTAAGGTTGTTTGCAGACATTTTTAAAACAAAAAATGTATTAAAAACCCACAACAAGCTAGATTTGGAAGGGGAAAGAGGCACCCCACGCTTCCTTTCCCCTACTCAATCAAGTAACAAAAATTTTTTCCTTGCTTTTTCTTTGCTTTAGATTGCACTACCCTACAATAACAAAAGAAGCAAGGTGTAAGAGAACCATTAAAAAACAGAGTAGTTTCATCTACAGAAATAATAATCAACTCAAATTGGATTGGATGCAATCTTTTACATTCTAATTGTACAAGGCATCTTCATACAGATGAGTGCTCATACTACAAATTTTTAAGTTAATTCTGGATGATTCAGCCTCAAGACACATCCTAGAATGGATGTCTGCAGATAATGACTAAATGAAAGAAAATAGGCCCTGTTACACAAAGTAATTGTATATATAGAATGCTCTAAGAATGCTCTACCAGCACGTCTGTATTGAAGCTTGCAATGTCTGCTCTTTCAACTGTCTAGATCACTTTGCCAAATGTGCAAAGTTAGAACACCAAATGAAAACAGATCCTACATTTAATTCGAAATTCTTGTGTTTAAAATTATGTGAAGTCTGTACATTTTCCATGAGGAAAGAAAGATACCTAGTGGTCAGCTACTGTGGCACTGACAGTCAGTTGCCACTCATATTAAGCACTCAGCTCTCCACCACACACAGACAGATCCCTGGCTATAAAACACAGAATCCTGTATTACCATGTTTTCCCGCAGATCTTCATTCTGTGTCATTTGAATTATTGTCTGGAAAAGTCGAGGATGGTACTGTATTAAGACTTCACAAGTCTCTCCATAACCACCCTAAGAAAACATTTTCATTAAAAGAAACATTAGAATTAAGAGTTAAGACTATTACAGGCAATAACATCTATTGAGGATTACAATATTTTTTAAAGCTGAATGGAGAAATTGTATTCTAAAATAAATTGAAATTCAAAAATGTAGCAAAGTTAGGTATCTCAAAACTTTCAGGAGAAGATAGAATCAAATGTTTTGAGTATACTGGCTCACATGTATCTACTCCTGTTTTTCTGGTATTTGAAACATTTTCCTGCTTACCAAACTTAAGTTCCAGTTGCACAAGACTTCAGCCAGAAATTACCAAAGATTAAAAAGAGTTCAGTATTTCACTTTTCTTCCTCTTGCTGACATCTACTTAATTACACCCAGAATCTAATCCTTCAAAGCAAACATTTTCTAAAGGTTCATAAGACACATATCTGACTTGTTACAGGAAGAAACAGGATAAACCCATGTGTTGGGGTTTTAGAAG